>CM077799.1:27313579-27841079 GCA_039737535.1 Lagodon rhomboides
ATGTTGTGTCTAATATAATACTGATGCTGTGATCCATTCAACTCTATTAATCATTTTTATACCTTAAAACTAAACACTAAACACTGTTTTCTGCTGCAAGTTCATAACATGTTATAGCAAGCCAGGTGCACTAAAATACACATCATACAACTGATGTACTGTGTCTGTCAGGCAACATCAAGTTTAAAAATATCACAAGTTGCATGGAAACTATGTCTTTCTAAGGATTGGGTACTTTTAACTGGTTATGAAACGGTCTCAATTTAATACTGATGCCTTATATGACCTACAAGAGCAGACAGTACCATGAGCAAGACAATTAGCTTTTTTCCGTATGAATATTAAAGTTTAATTCTTAATGCTTGTCACCGGGTCAGATTCTGACTTATTTTGTTGTATTAGTTTTTAAAATTAAACCATTTTTCTATGGTGGGGTGCTGAGGGATGAATTAACTGAGTCTCACAGCCTGAAGAAAGACGCTGCTCTGTAGTCTGGTACTACAGTACAAATTTTAGTTTGTTTCACTGTCATCATCTCTTGTCCACAGGTTCCACCTGGGTCAAAAAAAGTTCCTTGGAGTAACTTTTAATTTGGTGAGTTGGCAGGGCAACTTTAACTTTAGGGTTGCTCAGACGTGGACATGGCTTGACTAGACTGTTGGCCTACACCCTTCCTGACCCATGGTGTTGAATCAGGATGAGGAGGACAAGGTAGAAATTATTGGACCACAAAAAATACCCTTTTTCTGACTGAGATCCAAAGCATTTATAAAGTGTTCTTGAGTCCATATAGTAATATCCTTTAAACATGTTTGACAAATTGGGGAACCTCGCCCCATGCTTGCTTGTGAACTACTGAGCCTTTCGAGGATGCCCCTGTTACCAATGAACCTGTATACCTGTGGAATGTTCCAAACAGGTGTTTTTGGAGAATTCCACAACTTTCACAGTCTGTCATTGCCCCTGACCTAACTTGTTTGAAACATGATGCTGGCATCAAATTCAGAACAAGCACATATTTACAATCATCAAATGGATTAGCAAATTATCACATTCTGCTTCTCTAATGTTTCGCATAACATACCAATGTTCTGATAATCGGGAATGTTCAGCAGCGTACATCGAAACCATAATTGAACATTGAACACACGAGCATCAAATTCAAGGATGTGATTATCAAGGCTACATTAATTTTGCTGAACCAGGAGTTAAAACAAAATTTCCTGCACTTGATATGAATCCCTGGGTTAAACTGTAATTATCCGTCCTCTCATCACAGATTTCCTCTACTGTCACAAGTGTTGATGAGGCGACATGGTTTTTATACTCATTTACTTACATCTCTTTTAACACTAAAACTGAATGAGCCCAAGTAAGATCCATTACATAACTGCTACACCACTGAATTACAATGAAAGTATGAGGGAAAGTGTCTTTTGTCTTCCTCAGAAGGTTAATGTCACCTTGTCAAGTTCAGACGGGATGCTCCCCACCCACAGCTGAACCAAAGTCCTCACTTATTCTTCCATACTGCACCAGCAGCCTCACTGTTTGATACCCTGAGGTTCTTCACTATCTGTTCCCACTGGTAGTCTGTTTTTTAGCTTAAATCTAGTATTTGAAGCTCCACAGAGCTCCCAGCAGGGACAAACTGACTCTCTTTTCTCTCAACCTTAATGGTAATGAAAAGACAAAAACTCTAGCACATTGTTAAACAGACTGTTGTGGCATTATGGTATCCAGTTTCAACAGAGCTGTTTGGATGTTTAAGAGAACAGGCAGCTACAGAAGATGAGAGGCAGAATAAGGTTAACGTCTTTCTTTCATGAATCTCTGTGTCTGTCTCCTCAGGGTTTTTTCCGCCGAAGCATCCAGAAGAACATGGTGTATACGTGTCACCGGGACAAGAACTGCATTATCAACAAGGTGACAAGGAACCGCTGTCAGTACTGCCGCCTGCAGAAGTGCTTCGGAGTGGGAATGTCCAAAGAGTGTAAGTTTCAGACCCAATTTAAATATTGTGCTGACATAGGATTAAATTAAATATTATCATGGAGGGGTTGACTAACCACTGGTCTTTGCTTTTTCAGATGACAACATTTATTTTTAAGTACCAACATAAATTAAAACTGCAAGCAGTGATGAACGGGCCCTCGCATCCCTTCATGTGTCAGAGGGTACTGTTTTAAACATGTATATCATGGCAGACTTCCAATGATTTCTGCAGCTCTCATTTTTCTGTGGAACACATGCTATTTGTCACAAAAAAAATTCATGAAGTTTGGGTCAGAAATTAATTTATTATAGGTCTTCTGACAATGTGAACAAATCTGCTGGATCAAACATATACATAAGGCAATTTGAACAGTCAGTGTTGTTGATTATAGAAAGTTGTGTGACTTAAATGTTCTTTGTAGCATGGCCTCCTAACTTCTTCTGAGTGATTAAGATAAGATAAGATGTTCCTTTATTGATCCCCCTTGGGAGAAATTTGCAGGTCACACAGCAGTACAGAGGGAAATAAGTAGCAGCACAAGAAAATTCTAATTGATTAACAGCTGGTGACTATTCTGGGCCCGTTTTGATAGGGCTGGTTTGATACATCCATTAGACTCAGCCACAAACACTGCAATGGGAAAGTCTAAAGAGCTCAGCATTCATCTAAAAGAGTGCATTATTGATTTGAACAGGTCAGGAAACTCAGGTCACTTGAAGTCATTTCAAAGAAGTCCAGACCTGCTCAATTTGGAAAGTTACATGAGATGACTTTTGTTGTGAATTGGCGCTATACAAATAATGATTGATTGATTGGTTGATTGAATTGTTTGTAAGTATAAAGTGCATGCCACAGTGCCTAGCAATATGTTTGGAGGTGGGTAGGTGGGGCCTTTCACCTGGTGGTAGTATTATGCTGTGGTGTGGAATAATTAAGAAGGAGGATTATCTCCAAATTCTTCAGGAAAACCTAAAACCATCTGCCAGAGGATTGGGCCTTGGATGCAGTTGGGTGTTCCAGCAGGACAATAATCCCAAACACATCAAAAGTGGTAAAGGAATGGCTCAATCAGGCTAGGATTGAGGTTTTGAAATGGCATTCCCAAAGTCCTAACTTGAACCCCATCGACAACATGTGGAGTGTGCTGAAGAAACAAGTCCGTGCCAGGAATCCAACAAATTTAGTTGAATGGGACTGTTGCAACGGGTGGCTATAGTGGACCAAAGAGGCAGATGCGGAGTTCACAAACAAAACGGGGTTTATTGTATTATAGGGAGGACACGTGAGGGTTGACAACGATGATGCGGTGAGGAGGGGAAGAGGGTCCAGGACAGGAGTGGGTCCAGTGTGGCAGCTTGCTGAGTGGAGGCAGGAGATCTAAGACACAGGAAAACAGAGTCAAGCGAGGCAGGAAACACAGGAGGCTGGAGTCTCAAAACACGAAAAAATGCGGAAAGAAACAATCATCAAGATTGTGAGCCGGACTAGTTACCACATAGGAAACTGTAAAGATCTGGCGATGAGCGCGTGGAGAGCCGGTGTATTTCAGCAGAGTAGTGATGAGTAGATGAGCCTCAGGTGTGTGTCCTGCAGCAGCTGCCAGCGTCAGGGCTCCACCCCAAGGAAGGAGGGAAACACACAGGGAGGGGAGGAGACAACAGGAGAAACCGACGTGGATGTAACAGTACCCCCCTCAACAGTCGCCACCTGGCGAACCACCCCGCCTCCCAGGGTGAGCCCGGTGAAACTCCCTCACCAACTCTGTATCCAAGATGAAAGAGCGGGGAATCCAGGAACGTTCCTCCGGTCCGTAACCCTCCCAGTCAACCAGGTACTGGAGCCCCCGCCCCGGCGGCGCACATCCAGAAGGCGCCGAACGGAGTACACAGGGCCGCCGTCAACCAGCCGGGGGGGTGGAGGGGGGTCGGACGGAGGGCACAGAGGACTGTCAGAGACAGGTTTTAACTGGGAAACATGAAACACTGGATGCACCTTGAGGGAAGAAGGGAGCTTCAGTTTCATTGCGACGGGGTTAATTATAGCATCAATCTCGAATGGACCCAGGTAACGAGGGGACAGCTTCCTTGACTCAGGCTTTAGGGGAATGTTCTTGGAGGATAACCAGACTCTCTGACCTTGTTTATAGGCAGGTGCGGGGGTGCGACGCCGGTCAGCCAATCGACAGTTCCTCTTCGACAAACGGAGCAGAGCAGAGCGAGCCTTCTTCCAAACTTTGCGGCAGCGGCGAAGATGATGTTGCACTGATGGAACTGCAATCTCCCCCTCCTGGGCTGGGAAAAGAGGTGGCAAATACCCCAGGGCACACTCAAATGGAGTCATACCTGTCGCTGAAGTGGAGAGGGAATTGTGGGCGTACTCTATCCATGCCAGATGGGTGCTCCAAGATGCCGGGTTCTGAACCGCCACACAGCGCAGGGCTGCTTCAAGGTCCTGGTTAGCTCGCTCCGCCTGCCCGTTCGACTGGGGGTGATAGCCGGAGGACAGGCTGACCGACGCCCCCAAAGCTGAACAAAAGGCTCTCCAAACTTGAGATGTGAACTGGGGCCCCCGGTCTGAGACGATGTCCATTGGGATCCCATGGAGTCTAAAAACATGCATCACAAGAAGATCTGCTGTCTCCCGAGCGGAGGGAAGCTTAGGCAAAGCGACAAAGTGAACAGACTTTGAAAAGCGATCCACAATGGTTAATATGACTGTGTTACCTTGTGATGGAGGCAGACCGGTGACAAAATCCACAGCAATGTGAGACCAGGGGCGACTGGGGATCGGCAAGGGATGAAGGAGGCCCGCAGGAGGTGTGTGGGAAGCTTTGCCACGGGCACATACCTGGCAGGCGCCGACAAAGGCGCGTGTGTCAACATCCATGGACGGCCACCAAAAATGACGCTGGAGGAGCTGCAGGGTTCTGTTGGCCCCAGGATGGCAGGCAAAACGGGAGCAATGCCCCCACTGCAGGACTTGTGACCTCACTGCATCGGGCACAAAGAGTTTGCCGGGGGGACCGTTGCCAGGATCAGGTTGGTCGCGGAGCGCCTCGTGGATGCTGGATTCAATCTCCCATGTCACCATTCCTACCACACGGGAGGGAGGCAGAATGGTATCCTGGCTTGAAGGGGAGTCTGAAGCAGAGAACTGTCTGGAGAGTGCATCCGGTTTGATATTCTTATTGCCAGGACGGTAAGTGATAGTAAAATCGAAGCGGTCAAAAAACCAAGCCCACCGGGCTTGACGGGAGTTCAGACGCTTAGCAGTTTGAATGTAGGCAAGGTTTTTATGGTCTGTCCATACCACGAAAGGATGCTCTGCCCCCTCGAGCCAGTGCCTCCACTCCTCCAGGGCCAGTTTAACAGCCAGCAACTCCCGGTTTCCCACATCATAGTTGCGTTCCGGGCTGGTGAGTCTGCGGAGAAAAAAGCACAGGGGTGCAGCAGATTGTCAGACTCACCACGCTGGGATAGGACCGCCCCCACTCCCACGTCAGAGGCGTCCACCTCTACTATAAACTGACGTCGGGGATCAGGTTGAGTGAGGATGGGAGCAGAGGTGAATAGTCCTTTGAGGCGCTGGAATGCAGCATCCGCCTGGGGTGACCAGAGGAAGGGAACCTTGGAGGAGGTAAGTCGAGTTAAGGGGGCTGCCACGGAGCTGTAACCCTTGATAAACCTTCTGTAGAAGTTCGCGAACCCGAGGAACCTCTGCAACTGCTTCACTGAAGTTGGAACCGGCCACTCTGCAACAGCTTTGATTTTCTCTGGATCTGCCATTACCTGCTCACGCTTGACGATGTACCCCAGGAATGACACTGAAGCTGTGTGAAACTCGCACTTCTCCGCCTTCACATAAAGCCTGTTCTCCAATAGCCGTTGGAGAACCTGCCGGACATGGATCACGTGCTCATCCATGGAGCGGGAGAAAATCAGGATGTCGTCTAAGTAGACAAAGACAAAACGGTTAAGGAAGTCTCTCAACACATCATTCACGAGGGCTTGGAAGACAGCTGGCGCGTTGGTTAGGCCAAAGGGCATCACCAAATACTCAAAGTGGCCGAGTGGTGTGTTAAAACCTGTCTTCCACTCATCTCCCTCTCGAATGCGGACCAGATGGTAGGCGTTCCGTAGATCCAACTTGGTGAAGATGGTGGTACCGTGGAGGGGTTCAAAAGCAGAGGATATGAGAGGCAGAGGGTATTTATTTTTAACAGTGATCTGGTTGAGCCCTCGAAAATCAATACAAGGACGTAGTGACTTGTCTTTCTTACTCACGAAGAAGAAACCAGCTCCCAGAGGGGACGAGGAAGGGCGAATTATCCCAGCCGCCAGAGACTCAGCAATATACTTCTCCATCGCCTCCCTCTCAGTTCGAGAGAGGTTGTACAACCGGCCTGAGGGTAACGGGGCTCCAGGAACGAGGTTAATGGCACAGTCGTAGGGGCGATGGGGTGGCAGGGAGAGGGCACTCTCTTTACTGAAGACCTTGTCAAGATCATGGTAATTTGAGGGAATGAGAGAGAGATCAGAAGGTGGTGATACAGATGGGGAAACGCTACCCTCTGTGGGTGGAAGGGCGGATTGTAGGCAAACTTTGTGACAATAATCACTCCAATTAATAATTCTACCAGCTGCCCAATCTATGTGCAGATTGTGGAGAACAAGCCAGGGGTGGCCGAGAACAATGGGAGCAGAAGGGGAAGGCATAACATTAAACGTTAGAGACTCACAGTGATTCCCCGACACCTGCAGCTGGAGAGGGGTGGTTTGGTGGGTGACTCGAGTGAGTAATTCTCCATCCAATGCTCTGACATCGATCAGGGTTTTCAAAGCTTCTGTGGAGAAACCGGCTTGCCATGCCACCACTTCGTCAATGAAGTTGTCCTCAGCTCCAGAGTCCACCAAGGCAGAAAGCTGAAGAGGACCCGTGGGAGTGCTCAGCGATGCTAGCAACGAAAAGCGCTTGGCATTGGGTGGAGAGGAGTGAATAAGGCTCACCTGCCGCTCCTCAACCGCAGGCGAGCCTAGTCTTTTGGGCGGAGCGAGCAGGCAACGATGAAATGACCCTTTTGGCCACAGTACAGGCATTCCTTGGCTGTCATACGTCTGCGTCGCTCCTCCGGCGTCAGACGGGCTCGGCCCAGTTGCATGGGTTCGGGTTTGGGAACGGATCCAGGAGTAATGGGGGGTGGCTGACGAGGATAGGTGGACTCGGGGAAGTGGGAAATGGGACGCGACTCAGAGGGCAGGCTGTACTTCTCCCTACGTCTCTCTCTGAGCCGGTTATCCAGTTTAATCGCTAAGGAAATTAGGGAATCTAGGGAGACTGTCTCGTCCCTAACTGCTAGCTCATCTTTAAGCTGTTCAGTCAACCCCCTGAAGAACGCACCCCGTAGCGCTGAATCATTCCACCCAGAACCCGCCGCTAAAATACGAAACTCAATCGAATAGTCTGCCACACTGCGTGAGCCCTGCCTAAGTGAAAGAAGCTTACTAGAAGCTTCACGTGACTGTACCGAATGGTCAAAAACTTTCTTAAATTCCTCTACAAAAAGAGTGTAGGACTTGAAATAGGCAGGGGAACCCTCCCATAAGGCTGTAGCCCACTCTAAAGCCCTCCCACGAAGTAAACCCACTAGGTACTGTACTCGAGATTCTTCAGAAGAGAAAGTATAGGGTCTTTGCTCTAACACTAGGGAGCACTGAAGGAGAACAGATTTACATTTAAAGGGATCCCCCGTGTAAGGCTCGGGGTCCACCGTGTGGGGTTCTTTAATGGGAATGGGGCTGCTGGGCTCTGCTGAAGTAGTCGCAGGGTCGGGGGGTGAAAAATGAGGCTGAGTGGCAGTGAGTTGGGAGAGTTGATCTGTGATGGCTGAGAGCTGAGCAGTGATGGTATGTACTTGCCCTGAGAGAGCGGCTGAGTTGTCCATGAGGCCTCCCAGTAGTTGATCATGTTTCCGTAGAAGAGAATCTTGGCTGGTCACGGCGTGCCGAAGAGCAGCGGCATCTGCGGGGTCCATGTTGGCCAGATCTTTCTGTTGCAACGGGTGGCTATAGTGGACCAAAGAGGCAGATGCGGAGTTCACAAACAAAACAGGGTTTATTGTATTATAGGGAGGACACGTGAGGGTTGACAACGATGATGCGGTGAGGAGGGGAAGAGGGTCCAGGACAGGAGTGGGTCCAGTGTGGCAGCTTGCTGAGTGGAGGCAGGAGATCTAAGACACAGGAAAACAGAGTCAAGCGAGGCAGGAAACACAGGAGGCTGGAGTCTCAAAACACGAAAAAACGCAGAAAGAAACAATCATCAAGATTGTGAGCCGGACTAGTTACCGCATAGGAAACTGTAAAGATCTGGCGATGAGCGCGTGGAGAGCCGGTGTATTTCAGCAGAGTAGTGATGAGTAGATGAGCCTCAGGTGTGTGTCCTGCAGCAGCTGCCAGCGTCAGGGCTCCACCCCAAGGAAGGAGGGAAACACACAGGGAGGGGAGGAGACAACAGGAGAAACCGACGTGGATGTAACAGGGACATTTAAACAAATATTACAATTACTGTGTATATATTTTAGATCCAGCCGATTTGTTCACATTTTCAGAGGACCAATAATTAATTCATTATTAAACTAAACTTCATGAATGTTTTTTAGTCAAAGTCAAAGCTGTAGGACAGATAATAATAATAACACAATAACATATGTTATTGGTAAAATCATTGACAGCTCTGAATGTCAGAGTTGTTAGGGCCACTAGTGAGTCTTTGACCCAACCGGCATGACCTTCATGTGGGTCATTAGGGCTAGGCGAGCCCATGTGTGAAAGGTTGTTAAACTGTCAGGGGAGGGAACTCAGTACTGCTATGTAGGTGGGTGATAAGTAATGTCCTAATCCATTGAGCAGCATTGTTTGCAGCAGTCAAAAAAAATTTCCAGTCATAGATTGTGAGGGGGGAGAACTGGATATTAAATGCAAATGACTATAAAGCAGACTGTTTAAAAGCAATGACTAACAGTACATTCCAAGTAACATTTGAATTGGATCTAGAGCCACATTTTTATTATTCACTTATTTTTTTATTATTATTTTAACATTAGAAATAGATACCAACACATCATGTTTTTCCCTAAATAACTGAAAATAACTAGATCAGCTGTTATTGAATAGGACTTATTTAATAAATGTATTTAATTTAGTTATTTTGCACTGAAAGATGCAGTATATTGTTAGCAAAATTGGCCTGTAAACTCCTAATGAATACACAGTAGTCTGCATATTATATGGTAGAATTTAGAGACAAGGAAAAGTGACCAATTAATATGTGTGGGCAAACATTGTATCGGTCGGATAAGACCTCATCTTGTCAACAGCTGTAATGGCATTATTGTTATCAGTATGATGTGGAGATGATCAATTATCTGAGTTAAAGCTGTTCAGCAGCTTTGATCTGCATATTTATCCCTATACTGTAAATGTTCCCTAGGTAGGTGTTCCAGCCCATAAGAGGGGGTAGCATCATACATAAAGCTTTGTTGAACATCTGAGAAATTATTTAAAACAAAAAAGATAAAAACAAAACAAAAAAAAGAGGCAGAACCTGAATCCACAATAACATATGTTACTTATGACTTTAACATATGACTATGACACCACAGTTTTCAGAGACTCTTTACACAAAAACCCAGCGATTTTGCCGCTGTCAGTGCCCTAAATTTCCCCCTGCTCTACTGTCATCCATAGGGAAGTTTGCATTTCACAGGTTATTGGCATCCTTTGATTGCATCAGCATTTATAGCTCAGGTCCACTTCATGCTCCATTAGCCCTGGGGGGGGCGATTCCTTTCTCTTATGCTGTTTCACACCTCAGCAGAGGAGTCATGGAAAAGATGATTTCTTGATAACCTCAAGCTAAACCCCCCTACAGGGCCTCTGATGAGAAAGGGGAAAATTCCCTTGTTTCTATATTCATGGGTGGAGGAGATGAGGGGGTGTCCTCAGAACCCTGCTCTGAGCATTGACTCCAGTAAGCCCATCCCGACAGCAGCCACAGTTAGTATCAGTATGCGATTATGCTTATAATTTAGCGATATGCTGTCCCTATTCGTTTGAGTATGAATTCAACAGGTTGCTTATTCTTACATATTGCATCTTTAAGTTGTAATTTTTGAATAGTCTGCTTACTTATCATGTTTCCTAACCATTGCAAATGTCATAGATATCCAGAAAAAATACCTTGTACAGTAGATGTTGTTATAGTGGTAATGTTCGATTCTAATTCTGATGTGGTGCAGGGAATAACATCAGTGTCATCAAAATCATTGTTCAATAATGCCATTTTCATCATTCTGACTGTACCGATGTTAGTGGTAGCTTCTAGCTAGCAAGGAGAGCAACAATCTTGCTTGTAGTTAAGATTTTCATAAACATACCAGAATTTAACTGTTACACAGTTTGTTACATTCTGAATTGCTTGTATAATCTTATTATCTTAGAGGATAAGTCCAAAGCCCAAAGTCTTTCTTCGAGTTGAAGCATCATTAACTACTCTTTTCGCACCAACTAGAGAGAATTCAAATCTACTCCAACTCCAGTTTTTCCAATTGCAGTTGCACCAGTACCACAATAACAGTTTTTCTTGATTGCTTTGATGCAGCAGTCAACTTAAACTCCACATTTTCAAAACAGTTAACACACAGGCCGAAACAGTGGCACTCATGGTCAAAATGACACATTTTGTTTGCAAAAGGCTCTAACCGTGCCAAAACATTTAAAATATGCAACAAAAGCAAGTTTTGCCTTCAAACAACATAACTTGCAAACAAGTGTATGAGCCCTTCCAGTCAACCATTACACGGTGGACAACAAAATACAAAATACAGCACTCAGTGCGAATCAGTGCACCATTTCTTGTCATTGTAGCCTATTACTGTACGTAGCTTTCATGCCAATGCCATTTGTTGTCAAATTTGCCTTCTTGCAAAGAATTGGATCCAGAATCAGAAATGCTTTGATGCAAATTGTATTGATTCCATTGATTCTTTTTTTTCAAACTGTGGCTAAAAACTGAAATACTATGCTATCATACTATTTCTGATACTATAGTATCAGAAATAGTATGATAGTATACTATAGTATAAGAAATAGCCAATATTGATACTCAGTCTCTTCTGTCTTGACGATGGGGCCACATGGCCTCATCTACATCACATTTAATATCCTCTCTTGCAATGCACCGAGGGAAAAATCTTCTTGCATGCCTTAGCCAACCTTGACATTCCTCTCTCAGTGAAAGGCCATGATTGATAACGTGATCAATAACAGTTGCCCGAATTTCATCAGAAACCTGAGCCTTTCCAACTCTACTTCCACCTCACACTCGGACTCCTCTTCCTCGGACCCCTCTACCTCTTACTCTTACTCTCACCGTCACTCTCACTTTCACTCTCACTCTCACTCTCACTCTCATCTGCCTTAGACCTCTTCTATCCATGTTGGCAAAGAACAACACAGACGCTGCACCTTTTAAGGCTTGCAGACTGGTTGCTAATTGAAGATTTGTGTGAAGGAGTGTCAAATAGGTGCTTCAGTGATTTCATACTGATGTAGGTAGTTTCTAATAGTTAGGAACAGATGGTTTCTGTTTGGTTACCATAGCTAAAACAATGGAGTTTGGACTGCTTGAATGACATCCGTATTAACTGTTCTGTAAAAGGGCGGGGAAAATGTGTCAATCCAATGAGAAAGGGTCAACACATTTGCAAGTGGTGTCTTGTGCTCTGCTGAGACAGTGATGATGGAAACTGACTGGATCCCAGTTTCTTTAAGCAAGTCAAAGCAATCAAGAAAAACTGTAATTTGGAGTATGGTTTTAACACATGACAAAATGAAAGATGACAACATGACAGATAAAGAACTTGAACACCTTTAGGAGCCATTGCTCAATCAATATTTTTTGATATCATGGGTTAAATGACTTTGGGTTATCTAAAAAGGGTTTTGACATAGTGACAAACCTATTTAAAATTATTTTCTAACTCTGCAGTTCCCTTCAGTTCTATGACACATTTTTGTCTCTTTTAGCTCATTGTTTTGATTCAGTCTCACTGGTTGAACAAAGTTTATAACTATCTGGTGCATTTAGCTAAAGAGCTGGTGGTGGAGACTAAAATAGAGCTAACAGAGTGAATTTTTGACAATGTACTTAGTAAACATGATGCTAATGTTGCTCTGTGTCTACTGGATCTGTCAATTAAACTTTTTGCCAACATATCAGACTTAATGATAAGATGATTATTTGCACCCAACTGCCAGAATAAATGTTAGCTAAGTAAGCTTTTTGCAAAACCACAGATAAGTTAAGACTGATCGTTTACATCACAAATTTATGTCTGTTTAGGTTGAATTTTCTCAGATTAGATTTTGGCACAAAATCCACTTGGTAAGGGTTGGTGTGGGTTAAAATACCTGTTTTTAGCCATCACAATCATGGATGGGGATTGGTCTGACTTCCTGAGAAAAGTGTCCCCTTATGTTCTCCTTAAAAAAAAACACTTGTGTTTGGCCACCTAGTTGGCTATAATAACTGTAATTAGCCAACATTAACTGTGTGTCCTTAATGTATTTACAAGATGTAAGATTACTGTCACTACTACTGTTAATTCCAACCAAGCAGATATCTAAATACACAATGAGACAGTACAGACATTTCTATTAAAATCTTAATGTATGTTTTTAGGCATCACATACCATTCTCCGCTTTTATTGGCCCTAGAGTTGGAGACATAGAATATGGACACCACAGGCTACACACCACCTGAAAGCTTATATTTGTAGTTGTAGTTATTTCCTAGTAAAAGTTGAGCGCTTAGTCTGATTCCTGAGTCAGGAGGTTGAACTGAACATCTGCTTTTGGATACTTGACTCATGCTATCATGTGCCTCTGGAGATAACTTAAGTGCTGCTTAGAGCTGACCACAAAGGGGAGCATTGTGTGTGTGTGTGTGTGTGTGTGTGTGTGTGTGTGTGTGTGTGTGTGTGTGCTGTGCGTGTGCGTGCGTGCGTGCGTGCGTGCATGCGTGCGTGCGTGTGTGTGGTAGTGTGTGGTTGTGCTTCACCAGCAGGTATGTGATTACACAATTTGTTTCTTTGTATTTTGTTTTTGTGGTAAGTGATCATGAGTCTTATAACGTCACCAGTAGGCCCTACTAATGTGATCTGTTATTAATGTGGTAAATCTGCAGAGGAAGAGGAGGAGGAGGGAGACTGTTTGGACATGATAGTGTCTGTTAAACACTATTGTTTAAAATAGCAGTTAAACATTTTGAAGGTGAATATGCATCCTTAGCTTTAAAATGTGAACAACAGTGCAAATAACAGGCTGTATCCGTTGCTACCAAAATTTCTTCATCCATGACACGTGAAGACTCTTGTCATTATTACATTATCACACTGTCCAGTTTTCCATGACATGAGCTTTGTATTGTCTAACACGCTGATTCCAAATTAAATTATCAATAAAATCAACTATAAAATATATGATGTATTTCATAGGTTAGTAATAGCTCGATGACCTGCATTGTAATACTGATAAGCTAAACATCAGAGCTCCCAATATTTTTCACCACAAAAACGGGGCTGAGCTAGTTGTAAACTTGTTAATGCCAAATGTAACATTTCACCAAATATTGTCTTTTTGATCTGATATAGTATTAGATGTGGTGATTTAAGTAAAATGTGCCTGTGCCTTTCCCAGTGATGGCATATTTTTTTCACAATTGCTGACATGCGTTTCTCATGCTGCTTTTAAATATTTTGTTGCCTGTGCCTTGTCTGACTTATCACAATATGCAAAATACAATACACAGATTTGATTGGCTGAGTAGTGTCACATTAGTGATTTACAGGACATGCAATTGGTCTGTAAGTTTTCTGGACTGCTTGTGCCATAAAGGCCTGAAAAGCTGCACCAGGTAAAATAGAAACACTCCAGATAGGATGGTGCCTGGGTCTAGATCCATACAGGGGGTGGGAAAGGGATGGCAGATTACAGTTTTTTACAACCGCTATGACCCGTTGTTCAATACTTTTAACGCTTTTTCAAAACTCTTCACACAGTTACCACAACATCAGCCTGTGTGGGCTATACAATTAACACAATTCTTCTTCTTTTGACACAAAATACACACATTTTACACGTTTAAAATTCGTTTTAACTCCTTTTACACACAAGCTCAATCAAGACCAAAACAGTAGATGTTAACTGGTGAATTTTCAATTGCTTTCACACGGTTTGTCAAAACAGAAAACCTCATGTTCAAAACTAATGGATTGAAGATTACATTGATCACAGCTGACAACTGCCAGGGCTGGATAAGGCAAAAAGATACTTCCCAAGATGCCTGGCCAGAGAAGACATCAGGTGTTATGTCGATGAAAATATGTGGCCCAATGCTGACGACCGAGCAGATGAGCTTTTTTTTCTTCCACTTTTACAATGATTTCTTCTGCTCCTTTTTCTTTTTGTGTATTTGACAATACAGTAATGAATGACAGCTAAATGCTGATTTTTTTCCTCTTTACTCTACTGTAAGTCATTTTCATTTGCAATACAGAAAAGTGTTTACTGCAAATCCTGTCATTTACTGTCTTCTTCTTTCATAAACATTCTGCAAAGCTGCTCTGATATGGGTCGTTCACTTTTTGTACTGAGTGTTGTCCAAAAAAAAGGAACAAAATTCATGGCCAACAAAAGAAAAATGAAGAACATCATCACAAACATTAATTTACATGTATGATCAATACAATAATCTGTTGATTGTAAAAGAAAAAGGAAAAAAAGTAGATTTGATACATGCAAAGTGATTCAGTTTGTGTTATTCCATCAGTTGTCAGTGTTTTTTATGACACTGTGCTGTGACTGACTAAATGTTTCTGTTGGAAGACAACGTGTGTCAGTGCTTTGGTAGATTTGGTGAACTGTGTTAGTGTATTATTGTATTTTGGAAGTGTGTGTCTGTGTTTAGTTACACTGTGTGATTTTGAGCATGAAATTAACTGTTTGGGGAATTGTGTGTTTCAGGTGTGATGTGTGTTAACAGTTTTGAAAAAGTGTTTAAGGTTCTGACAAACGGGTCATAGCGGTTGTAAAAAACTGTAACATGCAACACATTGTGGTCATTTTGATAACAAGATGGATAGCATTCCCACTTGTCCCCCCTCACATTACCTACTGATTATAGCCAGCAAAAGTAACCAGGAGCTACGAAACAAAACAGGAAGTGGAGCAAACAGACAACAAAAAAAAAACGGACATGAGGTCAATACCATTATTACTCAAAATAATAAATATGGCTTTAAAGCAGCTAGAGTGGTTTCAGACTTTGTCTTGTTTAGTTTTTAAGGAGCTAGTGTATCTCTTTATACTGCATGCACAATCGTGCTGGAATTTCTGACAATGCAATTGTGACAATGCATTACCTTGAAAAATTTCGATATTTAATAAAATTGCCAATACAATGGCAAAAATAAACGCAACATCAGTGGCATAACATATTTTCTTTTCTTTTTTATTAAAAAATAAATATAACAAGGATATAACATGACAATGAAATACACCTTTTTTTGGCTAGTAGGAAAGAGCATCAGAAAGACAGTAGTAAACATTAAATATCTTGTGTGTGTGTGTATGTGTGTGTTTGTGTGTGTGTGTGTGTGTGTGTGTGTGTGTGTGTGTGTGTGTGTGTGTGTGTGTGTGTGTGTGCGTGTGTGTGTGTGTGTGTGTGCACTTGTTGTTGGAGAAAGAGAGAAAGAGAAACTGCAGCTGGTCGATAAGGGCAGAAAATTAGCATTGAAACTTTTTATTCAGAATAGATAGTATGTATCAATTTATCCATATATTTTTAACACAATACAATCTTATAAGCCAAAGACAGTTCTCTTCTTTTCTGTGTTTAGTCTTATCAGTGTAAAAAAAGCCTCTGAACCAGCAGTGAGACCATCATGAGACACCTTTTCTGTGCGTATGTGCCACTCTCATCCCCCCATTGTTCAATGTGTGTACAATGTGTACAATGTACGTTTCCCATCTGACAACCCTCTCTCCCCTCCTCCCCCATTGTCCCATCAGGACCATTAACTTAAACTCAGTGCTCTGGTGGCAACGGAGAATTACCATCTCTGCTCAACACCAACCTTGTTATTGTTAGGGAGATGCCATGTTAAGTACTATGGCAAGCAGCCTGGGCTGCACTACGTGGCCCTCAGATAAATAGTGTTTATTTACCGCTGCATCTGTTTTCTCAAAGAGACACTGTGTAGGGCTTGGCAACACACAGATAGCTGGCCGGCGGCTTCTCAAAACGGTTGCCGTCTGTGCCTGCTGCTGCTGAGCCACCCAACATCCTGATAAAGCGGCGCAGCAGAGCAAAAATCACCACGCTGCACTGGGGACCTAGAAGACAGCCGTGGAAAAAGAAATAAAGAGGAAGACAAAAGACAGAGGTTAGGGTATCGCTCATTAACAAAAGGAGGGGGAGATGAGCCGAGGGATAGGAGTGTGACAGGAGGCCTCACTGTAAAGCCTGTATTCAACAGGGTGTCTGAACTCCACTCAATGACCCTTCATCTCTCAGTCTAACACTCAGGAGAGCACTTCAGAAACACTCGACACTCGCTAATTCACAGAGCTACTTCAAAGCCTGTACAGTGGCTGGGTGGAGGTGTCCAGTGAATGCACACACTTTTCAGCTTGAAAAGTGATTGATTGAAACCCGATTGATTGTGCAGTGGTTGTTCATATCAGGCACCTCATTTCAAAGAGCATCATGTCAAAGTCCCAGTGACCTATATTGTTACCACCTTTGGAACTAGAAAAATGTTATGCTTTTCTTTTAATATGAGTCTGTATTGGATTGCTCTGATATTTAGAGAACATTTAACGTTTATTGCAAGCATCTTCAGCATTTATTAAGGCATCAGTCAATTTTGGTTGTAATATGTAATTAGGGTTCTAACCCCTCGGCTCATCTCGCCGCTATTACAGATTTTTTGCTAATTTGCATAATGTTAAAAACAGTAAAATGAATAAACTTTTGAAGTATTTGCGCTATCAACACCAAACTTGGTATGAGGCATCGGGGGACCGAGCCAGTCATTTCTATTATCAATGAGCACGATCGGACGAAAAACATGGCCGACATCAAGCTATATATCCTCGCGACGGGCGGGGCTTAGCGATTATCGGCTCCAAAACGTTAACCGTTTTTCCGATCGTCACGAAACACGGTGCATATCTTCCTGAGGAGACTATGAACGAGCGGGGCTTAGCGATTATCGGCTCCAAAACATTAACCGTTTTTCCGATCGTCACGAAACACGGTGCATATCTTCCTGAGGAGACTATGAACGAGCCCACCAAATAATTTCGAGCTCGGCCCATAGGGGACGCCATAACCATCATAAATGTGTAATCGATCGCCCGGTTTGGAGAAACCTGGGGCTTGTAATGGGTGTGTATTGCATGGGGCCTTCGCGGACGGAGCGGGTGATGTCGTTGGCTGCGGTGGGCGAGCGGGTGATGCCGTTGGCTGCGGCGGGTGAGGGTCGGGGTGGCCGGTTTGGGCCGGAACAGGTTAGAACCCGCGCATTGCCGCTTGCGGCTATATTTATAATTTGTAATTGAAAAAGCAGCATTTATGTGCTATGGATAAATTTCACATCAGGACTTCAAATCTTCATTATTGAGTCCAAACGACCTATTGATATAAAACAGGGGAAATGGATTAATTAGATAGCCATGAAATAATTCCAAATGAATGCTATTGTTTCTCCATGTCTGCTGGATGTGTAATTTGGCAGCTGTTTGCTGATATGTTAGAAATAACAACCATAGAAGGTCATAATGTATTAAACATGTGTAATATCATCTCTCTGTAGAGGTCTGCCTCCAAGTGGCAAAAAAGATATGAAAAGTGAAACTGCTGTTTGGCTTGATGTGTAATTAGCATCTGTTTTTTTTTTTTACATGTCTGGCATATTAATTTAATTAGGTCATAGTATATCAAATATGTGATATGAGGCCATTTTTACTCCTGATATTAATATGTATCTGAATACATTATCTGGATAATGACATCTGATCCTCTGGAAGTAGGCATTTGCACCTGATATTATTATAAATTCGTATTATTTCTACTCTGCCTGAACTGTGAGCAGATCTCAGTATGGAAATTGGGTAGGTGAGGCTGACAGATTTGTCAACAAATATGGTGCTTGTCAAGTCAAAAGGGAAGGGGGAAAGGGGAAAAATTCCCATGGAAACTAGAGCCCAACAACATAAAAGTGTTGGTACCAATGCTGATACTAATATTAAAGAGTAAAAATATTAATGATAATGATATATCATCTTATTTTCATATATACAGTGTATATTGTATGTATTGTATACAATATATACACAAATACAAATATGATCCCTGAAGCCTGATTATCAAACAGTAAGATATGTACAAAATGGAGGCAGGATATTTTTTGTTTAACAAAAATAAACCATCCAAAATGAGTGAATCAGTGCAGTGTACTGCTAGCATGAGCAGATACATCAAAATGATGCATTGGACAAGAGGCCATGAAAATGTAAATGTTTTTAATACCCACAAGAGGGGCAGAGGGAATCCATGCAGTGCAGACTCTCATCGTAAATGTAGTGCCTGTGATCACTACTGGAATTACCCCAAGCATCGTGTTCTGTAAAAAGTTAATTTTACCTTTGTTTAGACAAAACCAGTTATCTGAGGAGACTTTTTTTTCTGTTTTCTGTCATAAATGATGATTAAAAAAAAACTTGAATAAAACAATTACGTTGACCCCTTGGGATGCCGCCACAGAGGGCTCAGGAAGAAAACGCAGGGTCTTACCTACACTGTCTTTTGACATCAGATAAGTCTTCAAACTTATGGACTTAATAGCACCAAACACACATTTAAAGACCTGTGTAGACCTTTCATGTAAAAGTCAGCAGTAGTGATCACAGGCACTACATTTACGATGAGAGTCTGCGCTGCATGGATTCCCTCTGCTCCTTTTGTGGGTATTAAAAAGCCATACATTTTCATGGCCTCTTGTCCAATGCATCATTTGGATGTATCTGCTCATGCTAGCAGTAATTTGCTCAGAGTGCCGTGGTAATTGATTGCCCTGGGTGGGTGGGGGGGGTGCACACTTGCTAGTCGCTGTCTTCTTGAAATCGCATCTCGTGGCTCACCAGCCTCTGTCTGGACCCGCACCAGACACAGTTCGTCACCACCCTATGACAAATGATGCACACACACAAAAACACATGCACACACACACGAACAGATTGGGGACCATCCCCCATTTCTATACCATTATTCTGCACCATCCCCCCTTTCATGGGGCTAAGTGTTTTTGAGTGTTTTTCCTGTTGTGTGTACAGAAGGACATTCATGGACCGCTTGGTTTAGCCTCACCCCACTATCATTAATCTCTGTTTTTGAAGTTACTAACCCAGAGAAATCAGGTGTTTAGATGACGATTTACAAAAGGTTTGTTGTTTGTTTTTAAACATTGCAATCGGGATAAAAATATGCCTTTTTGCTGTGTCATTTTTGTCATGACATTAAGAAAACCCTCCATCACTCAGCGGGGATGGATATATGAGGAGAAAGAAGTAAGATATGGGATATATCGTTTGCACATTGTCAGCTTCTCCTGGAAGGCATTTATAGTGTTGCACTTGGTTATCACTTGAAAAATGATGTAAATGGATGTGAAAGAATGGAAAAAGAAAACAAGTCTATAACCTGCTTACTTTCTCACCCAATCATTAGGAATGTGCGATATGTTATCGTTAACGATATATCGTCAAAAACATTCCCCACGGTGAGAATATGTCATCACACGATAAAAACGATAAATTCCCGTATGTAAGCGCGCGACACACTCGCAGCCCAACACGTATAATATTGACACCAATGGCGGAAGGCGGAGCAGATACGCCGGGCAGCGAGGAGCGCGTTCCTCAACAAGGCTCCACCTCCATTATCTGGACACCGCACGACATTATTTTCATTATTTTATTAACTTCACAGTCCGTCTAACATCACATTCATGCAGCACACAGACGAGGTTGTACACATGACGTTGCTCGGCAGCTCCGCTCGTCTGTGTTGCCTCAGTCTCCGCTGCCTCACGTGGGTGGCAAGCTAGCAGGTGAGGTCAGATTTGTTGTCGTTCGCCGCTCAGGACGGCTTTGCTCGCTTGTGTCGCATTTTCGTAGCAAACAACATAAGCTAACGCTAGCTGAATTGATAGGTCAAGGGTCAATAGCGCGTGCAATAGGTCAAGCTGATAGTGAAGTTTTAGAGCGCCCTCTGCTGGATCACAAGGCAAACTACTTCAAACGGTCTAATAGACTGTACATTTTGATTTCGAACAGGTCATTACATTCGAATAAGAACTCCCCCCCACTTTCGAACGAAATTTCGAATAAAAAATGACAGCCCTAACAAATGAACGAATGAAAAACAACAAACATTTTTGCAGTACAGGTGTACTGCTTGAACTTAATTGTTGTAGTTTAGTAGCCTTTATTATTATTTTGGTGATAGATTTATAGTCAAAATGATTAGGCTGAATTGGTGTTTATTTATCGCCATTTTTATCGTTACCGTGATAAATACCAGAAATTATCGGGATACATTTTTTAGTCCATATCGCCCATCCCTACCAATCATACACAGCCAATCACAACATGAGTGTGAGTCAGAGTTTCTGAAGCTTTTTGACTGTCTGAAAAGCATCAGTGTAGAAAAAAATTCACTTGTGATTTTCGCAGACATACTGGTTTTTGGACAGTGCATATGTGACAAATTCAATCACAAGACTGATTATTTAGACTTTTTTACATGCAAAACGTAACATTAACATGTCGAAACAGCAATTACACAATATAACATACCTGGCAAATCTTACATACAACGGTACGGTACGGAACGGTAGTGTGTGTGATATAGCATTGCATGTGGGACATTATACAGAAAGTGTATGTGTTTTATTGGCATTTTACACGTGACATATATTTTAGAAACATAGTGACAAATATGGAAAATTTTGAAATGACTCTTTTTCAGTCCAGTTTCTTATTGGATTGGAATCATCTTCACTGTCAATTTGAGTAGAATAGCACAACTGCAGTCACTGTTCAATTTGGAGCCAGGAGCACAGCTTACCTAATTTTTCAGCCTACTGGCCAGCCTAATTCATTTTGAATTTAGTTGTCGTAAGAGGAAGAAAGAGGAGCTGGAATTTTTTTCAGAGAATTACAGTTTGATTTAAACTTATTTCTTTGAAAACAATGACTTTTTCTCCCATAGATTCCATGATGTATAAAATTATTAAAAAGGCACAATGGCCTAATATGTCTGTAATTTAAGTATATACCAATCCATAATATGTCCTGTAAAATATGAAGATACTGTATGTGTAATATACATTCGCAATAGAATATATAGGTAGATACATAGAACATAGAAGAGGTATTTCTCATTAATGATCAATGGAATAGTTATAATGAGGTCACTATAACATTTTGTTAATAATCACTGGACACACTCATATTCTGATACATGAAGGCACAGCATAAAGACAAAAAAGAAAAAGAAAATCTTGTAAAAAAATCTTTAGCAAGCACAGTAACCCACAAAAAACTGACTTGTGTCTCATCCATATACAAACATATTGATTGTTCTAATCATGAACATTCGCCGAAGCCAGACCGATAACAGACAGTGTGACTGCAGCAGGTATGCTCATTGTTCATTCAAAGATGCTGCTGTGCAGTGTAAGTGTTGTCATAATGTATTCCGTACCATGAATATTTTTGTACCTGAAAATGTCGGAGCAGAAACTGCATAACTCATTACACATACAGTATGTTGTGTAATGAGTTGCATTAGTGTGTTTTAGCTCTGCTGGTGAGATGATGAAAAATATTCTATACAAGTAGTTTTAGCAAGTGGACACTTTAACATTTCAGGAAGTTTTAAATATAGAAATTTGACGAGGACTTGACCTCATGACTCATGTTCTCAGTGTTAACTACGGGCTGGGTGCTGAATGTGCCTTGGACATAGTTGGCTCTGAAAACACTACAGTTATCTTTTTTTTGTAGAGCATTTCAGTTTTTGGTAGTGTTGTGTGTATGCGTAGCTATTTCCCTAAATGTTGTACATGTACTGTATAATGGTGATTGTTTCTTACGTCGTTTTTTTTGTTGGTTTGTTTTGTTTTTTTCTCTTTGTTCTTCCCATATCTGATTTTATAAAGGCCAGTATTGGGACCATACTTGTTTTGGTTGTGTGTACTGGAGAGATGTCTTGCAGGTCCCTATTGCTCCAGTCTGATCCACCACTCCACTGTGCTCTTAATCTGCTGCTGCTGCTGTGGTCAGTGATAGTAGTTTTTCTCTGTGGAGCAGCAGAGCTAAAGGCTCTGCCAGTCAAACCCCTCCCACTGCCTCCACACTGACATTACAAACACATGATGAGAGACAAGGTTAGGATCAATTCTATTGTCACTGGTTTCATCTGACATCTTTGAAGATTATCATTGCCAGATGTGAAGCAGGAAATACCTGAAAGTAAAAGTCTTTGTCCACAATCTCTTTTCTTTGTTCCATTTGTTTAGTTAAATGTAGTCATTGTTATTATTCATCTGAATCCAATTTTAGTCTGTTCTAATGAAGTACTTAACCTTGTCACTGTCAAGGTTTGCTTAATGAATTGTCTGATCACAGTTGATGTTGTGGAAATTACTCCTGTGTAATAATGGATAGGTCAAAATGTATGGAGGGATTAATGTTAGCACATTACTACTGCCTCTCAGCAGTGACAGTACTCATCATGAGGCCATGTTTGACCAAAACATTCAGTCTAATTCTCAAAATACACAAAATGATATTGACTCTTCTGTCATCATGATGCATTGAGATGACTCCATGGTGTGGAGAGCATGAGATGTGGGATGTGTGCAAATATCCCATATGTCAAAATTAAACAGGTATTAAACAGACATAGCCCCATATGGACTCACTGATTTTGACTGATTTGGCTCTAAGACCATGTGTATTTGAAAGTACTGAACTATTTTGATAGGATCCCAGCTCTATTCATATTTGTTCATCATAAGGGAATTGTGTTGATTTAGTTTATGTGTATCAGGGGAGACTAGATTAAGGATATGAACGGTTGCTGATAAAACAGATGATATGTTTGAGGTAGGATCCATCTGGGGTTAATGCCTGATTATGGGGATTAGCACTATAACCGGTCAATATCATAACCCCTCTGACGATCAGCACTCTTGAGTCTAGTCTTACTGGTGGTGGTGGGAGAGGTAGCCGTTGAATGTTAGGTGTGCCAGATTGCAACTTGGAATATTCGCAAAATACTGAATCATCTGGCCAAACTATAAGCAGTTTATTACAAGAAACATATCTTTCTGAATAAGACCATAACAATTAAGAATCATCAGAATTCAATAGAATATTTACTATCATTGACATATCAATCAACAACAGCCCAGTAATAATTGGTAATGTTCTACATCCCAAATAATGATGACCCATCCATTTTTCACAGATGTATTGTGTAGCCTATATAGCCTATATTGAGTTCAACAGTCAGATAAACTCTTAACCATACTATTTCCATCAGTACTAACTTCCCATTAGAAATAGGAGGCAACTTCAATTCAGCTATCAAGCCGTCAGTTGAAAAAAGCAAGTCCTCCGCAACAATAAAACAGTTCATGTGTAATTTGGTTCTTGGCGATAGTTGGCGACTGCAACAGCCAGCCACATGAGAATATTTATGGTTCTCACCAGTTCACCACTCATACTTAGAACCCCCTCTGATCAATGTTTCTGCCTGTCTAACGGTCCATGTTTTTTCTCAAACAGAGAATGGGGGCGAAGTTAATAGTTATATGTAGTTATTACCATGGCAGCCAGACTGCTGTTATAGCAAGATCATTAGCATGGCTTAGCGATAGCATCGATATTAGCATCGACATGCAATAGCATGATATTAGCAGGGATAGTGATAGCTGTCCTCAAACAGACATTCTTGTGTATTGAAGAGCTTTATTGTAACCTTTACTGTACATTTACTGCCACTAAACAACTTCTCTGCGAAACGTTCCCCCTCTGGTCGCTAACACCTGTCTGCTCTGAAAGCAACCACTGGAGCTATCTCTCCCTCTCTTGCTCTACCACTCACACACTACACACTGTTCTGTTTCTTAATGGAGCCACACTGCTTTTGTAATCCCTGTTTGGGTAAGACATATGACTCCCAGATTCTACTATAGTCATACGTCATTATGCTGTATCAGCAATGGCTTAAATTTCGAGACTTTGAGCAAAACAGTTAAGTTGGCAAACAGTGTGGCTGAAATATCACAGAAATACCAAAAGACACTGGAGGGGAGGCTTTACGCACTGAAGCACTTCATTACAAGCAATTCAATTATGTCAAAATATTTCAGATTCAAAGATCCACCCCGTCTTCATTAGTGTCTGTTCCCCCTGTCACATCTACACATTCTACACAAACCCAACACCAGATGGCGATTTATGTAATCTCCAGAATTTGACAGCCTCATTAAAAAAGAGTCAGTGGTGACTTTGGGGACGCATTTATGTCTAGGAAGGATCCTAGACATAAATGCGTCCCCAAAGTCACCACTGACTCTTTTGTGGGAAATAGAAAAAGCAGGTAAAATAAGAGGTGTCATAATTTCATTCTCCGCTATAAAAAGAAAGAACAGGAACAAAAAATCAAACAACTCAAAGACATTAATGCAAGTAACCCAACAGAGGAAACAAACAAATTCCAAATTTATTACAAAGTAAGTGCAATGCAAAATGCAAAAATTTGGCTATACACTGCACCCTCAGCCACTGTAATCACTAACAGACTAACATCACAAAGCTTAACACTGAAAAGGGGGACTTGGCAAGGATGCCCACTCTCTCCTATCCTCTTCACCATTTTCGTTGAACAACTAGCTGCAGCCATTCTATGATATTCTATATCTCGTGATTACATATTGCTCTTCCTAGAAACCACTACAAGAAACAATTAAACTCACTGAAACGTACTCATACATCCGTTATTAATCCATAAACTGGCATAAATGTTCTGTCTTACCACATAGCAACAGCTGGTATGTGGCAGCCCAAACACCACCTAACCCTTTATGGAACAGAGTGAAAAAAAAATCCTCTTAATCTACTGTGATTAGTTGTTTCAAGTTAACAATACAGTGCACAGCACAGCTTGTCCCTCTCCCGTCCCTCCGGCCCATCCATTCTAGCATCAACTTTTAGAAAAGTATCATAGATTGAATATTTAGCACTCAGCTTGTTCCATGTTTGTGTGAACTGACTAATGAATGTGCTCTTTAGTTTTCAAACAGTACCCTTATGTCACCATTGCATGGGTAAATTAATGAATTTTATATCATTAAACACAAGTTGTGGGACACACAAGTCAAATGTGGACCTGCCTCTGGTATATTAAACAAACAAAAGAAAGAAAGATTGATTAAATAAGTACTGCATTAATACAATTGCAATATACAACAAACAGCATCCAATTCGGTATCATAACTATGAAGAATAACCAAAATTATTTATATTGCCAACATCAAAACGTATCAAAAGTGCTTATTCTGGTGTGTATAGCTATCAGTACATGAACAAAAATAATCTTATTAACTGCTAGTGTCCATTTGTCCCACTCACAATACACAAACATACTGTACTACAAATAGTCTCCCGAGCAGATCTACACATTCCCCTAAAGCACAGGTAAACCCTTATTATGAGAACACAGCTCAACAGTTGCATGCTCTCCCTGCTGGACCCTTCTGGTCAACTACTGTTGATGTCACAATGGCATTTTGATCATACAACATGAGAAAACACAAACGCACTGTACTCTAACTGCTGCAACTGACACTGACCACTATGACCATGAACTATTACATAACATGAAAATGCTCATATATCAGAATTCTAATAATACTGTGTATGAGACATAAAATGGTAATCTTTGATCTGATTTGCTGATAATAGACATGTTTCCACCTGTGACATAAAGTATGACACATTCCTCACCAAAAGAAAGACATGACAGTCATGTTAGATAACCTGCTAGCACATAATAGATGCATCTTGTGTTTACAGTGAAGAGAAAAATTAAAACTCCCCTGGAAGAACATGGATGCTTTTTGTCCTATTTAGGACATGGGTAAGGTTTTCCCATTAAAATTTTCCCATTTATTTTTTTTCACAGATGTAAAAGAAAAAAAAAAAAGACCGATTATCCTGACAAAACGTTTTTTTCTCCACCAGATCACAAGTCATAAACGTAGGAGAGAAAATAATTCAGATCAGAATTTGAAAATGGATCATCACAAACAATATTTCTCACATGCCCCTCAGGGCTTTGGTACACGTTAATATACATTTTTTGTATGATAAATTCTATAGAAAATCAGATATATCTTGATATTATAATATATTATATAATATTAGATTATTGTTCTGGTCACCTTGCTCCCATGAAAATGTATTTTGTTTGTAATTGTAATGTGTTTTCTTTTTTTCCTGTAATTTTCTTTTTTTGTAATCTGCCTCCTATAAACCCTCACACGGAAAAATGTCCTCCTGACCTAACCATGGCCACTTGACTCGATGACTTGCCCCTTTGAGCCATTATGTTTTGCCACCAATGCTTTAAGGCTTCTGGGTAATGGTGTTTTGCAAAGATAAAGGGTTTTATGGTAAACTAGGGCAGATGATATGACTGTTGTCAGCCAGTGACGGTCCCTTGGGTGCCTCAGTGGTGACAAAAGGGCCCAGCTCTTTCTCTCCAGCTCAATTCTTGTTATTTTAAAGGGGAGTGTGCAGCTGATCAGAGACTTGCGATGTTGGGATGATCATGCTGTGTGTTGAGTAATAAACCTCACTGATTTGTTTGAGTCTCCTCCTGTGACAGCAAGATGTGCACCCAATGAAGCAAAGGACCCTGTGGACTTGAGAATCTCAGGGTGCTTTTCACATACATCAAACACAACAAACTGGGCTTGGCAACAAAGGCTACAGCTAGCCAAGCAAAAAACAACCATTAGAATCCCAACTTGACTCAGAAACACTGATCTCAATGCTATGAAAAGGAAGTTAGACACTAGGTTATATCAATAATAGCCAGGTGTTCCTGCATACTGACCTAGTAGAGAGAATGCCAGTTCTAAGCTGTCTTAGCCGAGTCATGATTCAAAGGGGGAACAGACTTTGACACAACACTGGAGGTCTGTCCATTGAGTGAATGCCCATCCATTCACTCTTGTTTTACCTCGGTTTTCGATCACTCTCCCTCTTCACCTTCTTTGATTCCTCCATCAGCGGGGTTCTTTTTCCTTTGCAGTGTAGAGTTTCCATAGTTATTTCAGTTGTTCCACCATTATATGTTGATAGCAACCAGGTAAAAAAAATGCATTTTCCTGTTTTGATTGTGCAATGGCAGACGCCATTTCCAGGAAAAACCCAGCCCACTGGCAAACACTGTGAAAGTGAGATGGATGGTGTAATTCTTCTAGAAAAAACTGATACTGCGATATTTTGGTTGTTTGTGATAGATGCACAGGAAACCAAGTAGAGAAATTTTCATCAGATAACTTGAATTGGTAATTTAGAAATTGAAGAATGATTAGGGTGAATTTGTAGGGGAGTGCATTTTATCAAATAAAAAAAGTAGGCCCTGATTTCTTTGATAAATTGGTCAAGAATGATTGTGATTGGCTCAGTGTGTATGCAGAGTCTGTACGTCACTCTCAGGCAACAAACTCTGATGCATCCAAGAAAATTAGACAGGGGTCTTTAGTAGGTCATTAAAAATGAGAATCTTGTCAGTTTTGCTTCTAGGCAAAATGTGCAATCAATATTTACTCCAGAATGATAAATTAAGGTGAAAAAAAATGTCAATAATCAAAATTTCATAATTCACATAAATCATTTGTGACGCACTTCAGTTATCACACTTTTGTTTTCTCCCTTCTTAAGACCTTGCCAGTAGCAGCAAGATGTCAGAGACTGATTGAGCTGACAGAGCAGACTGTAGCTACAAACTTTTTGCCCTTTTACAAGGTCTCTATTTAGAACATAACAACTTGCTGCATCTCTTAAAAGCAAGCAATGCCTACAACCAGCAATGTATTGTTGTTTCTTTAGCTGTCTTTTATTTGTGTTTTCACTCCACCACCATCCACATTTGCCTGGATGATCAAGACATCTATTTGAAAGTCATTGTTGATGCTAATCCTAATCCCGTTCTCCTTCAGCTGTTCGAAATGACCGGAATAAAAAGAAGAAGGAGAGCCCAAAGCCGGACCTGGTGGAGAGCTACGAGTTGACAGCAGAACTGGAGACCATCATTGAAAAGATCCGTAAGGCCCATCAAGAAACCTTCCCCTCCCTTTGCCAGCTTGGCAAATACACCACGGTGAGTTAACTGTCCTGTGGTGCAAGTGTACTTCTATACAGGAGATCAATAAAAAGTGTTTGGTTGCCTTCTTTTTAAATCAAAAACATAAAAGAGCTACAATGTGTCTTTGACTGTGACCCTGTTTTGCCGATAGTGCCATATGCTCCTTTGATCGGATCTTGCAAACTAACTGTTGAGTGCACTGTACTAAATTTAAATCCTCCTCAAATGCAGCCAGAGAGAGTTCAGATGTACACCGCTGACTGTCCAGGCAAATCCTTACCGACACTTCCTCTTCATCTTCTCTCAATAGCTATTGATTGGACATTAACTGTGATGGAAAGACAATAAAAGGCCTGACATAGGGCTGTGCAGCTAACACATCATGACTTCCAGCTGCCTCTGGTGAGATGGATCCGAGATGGTAGTAGGGTTTGTTTACCTCTGTGTTTATATGTAAGTAAGAGAGAGATGTTGCAGCTGCCAACATGAAACCCTCAGTGCCAGCCAGGCAGCTGCCCATCAGTCACCTAATGTTTTTTGACATTTCTGAAGAGTGGAATAAATACAACTAGTCCAGCCGGCATCATTATCTGCTTCAGGAGTTCAAAACGTATGTGTAAGTGACGGATTTGTGTGTTGATAAGCGACAGTACTAAGCTGGGTGTTGAGAATTGATGTCAGGGTTTGTAATGGCTTTATTCCTCTTGTCATCTCTCAGCAGACGTCAAGGTTGAGAGTTCTGCGCTGTCCCTGAACCTCCCTAAAACCCTCTATCCCTCGAACCATCAAACCCTCAAACATGGGGCCCTGCACTAAACTAACAACCCATGAAAGGCCACATAGCGAGGGGATGCTAATTCATGCAAGACCTTGGAGAAGAAACTTGTCATTTAGACACACCAGGCCCTTGCTTGTCCAATCCCAAAGTGGCCAATCCTGTAAAGGACAGTATACTCGCCTCATCTGAGTGACAAAACCCTTATCCCATGGGAAGAGTTCTGCCCTTGTCATAACTCTGTGCAAGAGTTGGAGGTCATACAAATTTCAAAGCTAGTATGTGAGGCTGCAAACCCTAGTTCGACTGAGTTTTGTGACGCTTTGAAAGGCAAGTGGTTGGAGCTGCAGGACAACTGATGGGTGGATAGCAAGCAGAGATAGCAGCACTTTGATTGACACATAGGCATGGCAGCATTGTGCAGTTAGCTGACAGCTTCTAATGTGTTTGTTTTTAATGTGACTTACATACAGATTACAGTCGGCGGGAGTGTGCTGTGATTGACACTCGTGCTCCACAAACACTCTTCAGTGGGGAGTGTTGGAAAGCAGGAAGGGGGAGTAGGACGTTTAATGATTTGGTGGCACTAGTTTTGGAAATCTCATGACACCTGTCAATCATGTAAAACATTGTTTATACTAAGATAAACAAATATGCTTAGCAGCCCTAATGTGCGGTAATGTCTTTCTTGTTGCAGTGAAGAAAATCATTCCGTCATTGACAATAAACTTTGGAGCTGAGATGGGTGAGAAATGCGAAAATGGAGAAACTTGGCAAATAGCACAGCTATTAGCTTCCACTGTGTGCAGCTGTACGCTGCCTACTGCTGCTGTAGTTTCACTGTATAGTGAGCTTCCACCTCCATAACTCTATATTTTTCCCCTTACAGTCTGAATACAAAAGTGTTAATCGCTGAAACCTTGCTGTACTCCACCCTCATCCCATTCTCTCTCCTGTGAGACACTTCTTGATTTGACAAAATAGATAGTCTGCATTGAGGCTAAATCCTCAGCTGAAAATAGCTTGCTCCCTGGTTATGATACAAGGCAGTGTTTGCTGTTTGCTGGAGTAGCAGTTGGGCCTCAGATAAAGCCTTAATCTGGATCAGTGGTAATTATGCTTGCTCAAAGACTGTGAGAAGTTCCTCATTATCACAAGCGACTGGATCCTGATGCGCCTTTTGAATCCTCCTCGTCGGAAACACAAGAGGAGCTCCCGCGCCCCTAGATTAGGTTAAAGCTCCAATTATGTGGTGAAATATTCAAATCCTAGTCTGCAGTGATTTAGGAGTTCATTGCTGGGTTAGTGGAGATAGCTGCGTGAGAGGGCTTAGCTTGACAATGAATAATGCTTCATTGACAGTGATGGTGATGAAAAGCGAGCATGACAGTTTCAAAGACAAAATAAAACATTAACGATCAGCGGGGCCCAGTGGCTGCAGACGGCTATGGCTGCTGCTGTTGCACAGTACACAGGCCACCCTGGAGATATTAGTCACATTATAGTTTGTCTGCCATCACTATCCATCACCAGTGCTTGCTGCTCTTACTGCCTTCCACCTTTTGCATCTGTACACAAGAGCCTGCTGATGGACTGCATAGCGCTCATTTCTGCACTGCCAACTTCTTTTCTAATGTCGCAACTTGTCTAATTTGTTTGGATAAGTGTTCTTAGATGAAATTAGAATTCCCTGGCAACTTCGTTGTTTCGCTCTATTGAATTATTCAACTTGTGTAATTGACTGAGATTGCAGGGGGGGTTAAAAACAAATCCAACTGTGAATTATCTCACCCTCCTCCCTCCTCAGCTCCCCAGCTCCCCCTTTCGCTTCCCTTTTCCTCTCCACCCAGAGGGAAGAGCAAGATAAGTTGCTGTAATATTAGCCACCTCCATCCTCCGACATATGTGTGTTGTGCAAACATGCTCTCTCTTTCTCACACAGACCCCCCCCCCCCCCAATTCGGACATCAATCCTCTGAATGTGCATCTGTAGTGCTGTTGTGTCGACTATAGCTCGTTATCTGTGATTTAAACACGGCCCTAATGTGGCTCTCACTTAACCCCGGATCATATTTAATGATCTCTCTCTCCTGCTCTCTCTCTCTCACTGCTCTTCTCTGTCTCCCATTATCTCCATCTCTCTCTCTCTCTCTCGGGGTGACCACACAATAGATTGTTTCTTTGTGACAGCAGCCAGCAGCCGTGCTAACTGCTTCACAGTAACAACCTCAGGTGGATCGATGTGCTGATGAGCAGAGGGCCACTCCAGCTGTCTCCAGCGAGCTAATAGAAACGCTATGCGTTTTTACAATTGATGTACAAAAAGAAGCAGGTGACAATCCTGACCACTTAAGTGAAGTATAAACTGTTTTTGTTCAAAATTAAAGATTTTATGACAGCCCAATTTTACACCATGCAGAAAAAGGTACGCCCTGTAGCTTTTTCTCTGCCCTAGAGGCGAACATCCAGCTCAACCTCAGCATGTGGAGCACGCACTATACCAGGTGAACTATACCTACCATGGAGTAAAATCGGGCCATCATAAGAACTTTTTAACCACAAGAAGCCATCCTTAAGACGTCTGTAATTGAAGTTGAGAAGATGTCTAAAATTACATTATAAAACTTTCATTCTGAACCCTGTAAGAATGTCACTTTGAGTAGTAGTGACTGTTGCAAAGATGTCTAAAAATGTAATCACAAAAACTTTCATTCTGATTCATCATTACACATCTTTTCAACGCCGACAGAGATGATGAATTGATGTCTTTTGGAAATGTCTGCTCGGTGGGAATGGCATTAATAATAATAATAATAATACTAATAATACATTTTATTTAAAAGCGCTTTTCTAAATACTCAAAGACACTGTACATAAAAAGAACACCAAATCAGCAAAACAATATAAAACAGTAAACTTAAAACACATTAGACTAAGCTAAACTTTAAAAGCCACTTTAAAAAGGTGTGTTTTTGTCAGTGATTTGAATGTTGGAGTGTCGGTACAGTCACAGATGTGTTTGGGGAGAGAGTTCCAGAGGGTGGGAGCAGCTACAGAGAAGGCTCTGTCTCCCCAGGTTCGGTGCTTAGTCCTGGGAGGCGGAGTCAGGAGGTTTGCGTCAGATGAGCGGAGGCTGCGGGATGGATTATGGCGATAGAGCAAGTCAGTGGGGTAGGAAGGGGCCTGGTTCTGGAGGGCTTTGTGTGTGAGGAGGAGGATTTTAAACTGAATACGCTGCAGAACTGGGAGCCAGTGGAGGTTCTGGAGGACAGGAGTGATGTGATCACGGGTGTGGGTAAGCAGACGTGCAGTGGAGTTTTGGAGGTACTGTAGGTTTATTTAGAGTTTTTGATGGTGTGCCATAGAGGATGTTGTTGCAGTAGTCAATTCTGGGGGTGATAAAGGCGTGGATGAGGGTTTCAGAAGCAGAGGAGGAGAGTGATGGGCGGAGTCGGACAACGTTCTTGAGGTGGATGAAGGCAGTTCTGGTAATTTGGTTTATGTGATGTTCAAAGGAGAGGTTATTGTCAAAGATGACTCCGAGGTTGCTACTGTGGGTGGATGGAGAAAGGGTGGAGTTGTCAATGGTGAGGCGGAAGCTGTCTGTGGTTTTGGTGAGGGATTCGGGGCCAATAATTAGATCTGATTTGTCACAGTTGAGTTTGAGAAAGTTGGTCTGCATCCAGGATTTGATGTCGGTGAGACAGTTGGAGAGAGTGGAGTGAGTGGCCGGGGTGATGGATTTGGTGGAGATATAAAGCTGGACATCATTAGCATAGCAGTGGAAGTGGAGACCATGGTGGCGAATGATGTTGCCAAGGGGGAGAAGGTAGAGTATGAAGAGAAGACCAAGCACCGAGCCCTGGGGGACGCCTTGGGACAGAGGAACAGTGGAGGAGGTGCAGTTGTTGATGTGGATTAATTGTTGTCTGTCTGTGAGGTGTGATTTGAGCCAGGAGAGTGCAGTGCCAGTGATACTGAGGGACGATTCAAGGCGGGAGAGGAGAATGGTGTGGTTGATGGTGTCGAAGGCAGCAGTGAGGTCCAGGAGGATGAGGATGGTGAGGTGGCCGAAGTCTGCGGAGATGAGGATGTCGTTGGTGACTTTCAGGAAGGCTGTTTAAGTGCTGTGTTTGGAACGGAAACTGGATTTAAATGGTTCGAACAGGTCATTTGAGCAGAGGTGGGCTTTGAGTTGTGTGGCGACAATACGTTCCAGTATTTTGGACAGAAAGGGGAGATTGGAGATGGGCCAAAAGTTTGACATGATGTCAGGGTTGAGTACAGGTTTTTTGAGGATGGGGGTGACAGCAGCCGGTTTGAGTGAAGGGAGGACAGAGCCAGACCTGAGGGAGGAGTTGATTATTTCTGTGATGAGTGTGGAGATGGCTGGTAAAGAGTCCTTGATAAGGTGAGACAAGATGGGATCCAGGACACATGTGGAGGTTTTCATGCCTGTCATGATTTTGGGCAGCTCCCCTGGTGATACAGGGGAGAACTGAGACAGAGGCTGAGAGGTGAGGGGGGGAGGAGCGGATTAGGGAGAGGAATTGCAGGCTGTGGTCAGCAGGAGAGGCGGCAGATTGTTATAGATGGTGTCAATTTTTGTTTAAAAGAATGAAAGAAAGGAGTTTAATTGGTTAGTGGTGAATGAGTTGGAAGTATTGTAGCTGGGCTTGAGGAGTTTTTTTACCGTAGAAAATAGAGCCTCGGGGTTGGTGGAGCCAGAGTGTATGAGGTGAGAGTGTCAAGTTCTGTTGTCAAGTTTCTGTTTCATGTTTTGGTTTAGTCACTTTGGAAATTAAATGTGCGGCACACGGAATTGCCTTCAACCAAGCCCTAAAAAACAGTTCCTTGTCAAAGTCTGCTATGGCTTGTAGCTTCTCCCCCATGTTGACCTCGCCATCTAAAACATCCCACAATTTATCCCCAATGTCAAAGAACTGTCTGCTGTAGTCTGCTGGGTCCATTTTTAGGTCAGTTCATTCTGTCAAGGGGTGAGGTTGTAATGGAGGACCCAAATGCAGATCAAACTCAGGAGGCAGGATAAGGGGAAACAAAAGGTGAGTTTTAGATTTAGATTTAGATTTAGAGTCTTCATTGTAATTGCATGGTAGTATAAAAAAATACGTTAGCACAACGAAATTGAGGCACAGCTCTCCCATCAGTGCAAAAAGATAGATATTAAATAAATAACTAAACAAGGCATGCACTTATCAAACAAACAAACAAAAAAAGGACACTATATACAAATTACAAAGTAAGGGACTGTAAACAGGACTGTAAACAGAGACTTATGGTATAGTTCTAAATGATTGTGAACACTGTACATATATATTGCATATAAAATATTGCACTTCTGTTTGGGAAAAAAAAAAAAAGAAAAGGAAAAGCTTATTGCACATGTCACGTGGCTGAAACGACACGATTGTGTCAACTGTTTTCGTTTAACAGGGCTATAGCCCTGTTGTAGAAACTGTCCCTCAGTCTGTTTGTCCATGTTTTAAGCATCCTGAAATGTCTGCCAGAGGGCAGCAGCTGGAACACCTGGTGTCCTGGGTGTGTACTGAATGCTGCGTGCCCTTTTCAGACAGCGGGTGCTGTAAAGGTCCTGTAGGGAGGGGTGAGGATGACCGATGATCTTCTGGGCTGTGTTAATGACCCTCTGTAGTACCTTTCTGTGTGCCATGGTGCAGCTGGAAAACCACACACATATACAATATGTCAGCACACTCTCAATGGAGCAGCGGTAGAAGACAGTCAGTAGCTCCCTCTTTAAGTCGATCCTCCTGAGGATCCTCAGAAAGTGGAGCCGCTGTTGGGCTTTCTTCGCGACTGCTGAGGGGTTGGAGCTCCATCTGAGGTCTGCGTCCATGTGCACACCCAGGAACTTGAAGCTGTGCACCCTCTCCACAGACTCCCCGTTTATGCAGATGGGCTGCAGGTCACTCTTCCTGTTTGCTCTGTATTCAAATGAAGTGGGTCGAATGTGGGGGGGGCAGGATGTGATGTGGCGTCGGACCAGTTTCTCAAAACACTTCATGGCCACAGGTGTCACAGCAACTGGTCTGTAGTCGTTAAGACTGTTGATGGTGGTCTTTTTAGGCAGCAGGACGATTGTGGCTGACTTCAGGCATGGTGGGATGAAGGACTGGGACAGTGACTCATTGAAGATCCTGGTGAAGACCACGACCAGCTGGTCTGTGCATTCTCTGAGGACCCTCCGGGTCACTCCATCTGGTCACTGCCCTCAGTGTGCACCTCACCTCATGTTCCTGCACCGTGAGGATGGAGCTACTGCAGTTCAGTGGATGAACTGTGGCTGCCTCGCGCCCTTTCACCTCTAAGTGTTCGAAGAAGTAGTTTAACTCCTCCGCTAGCCTAGCTTCGCCCTCAGCCATCGCGGTGCTGCTGGACCTGAAGTGGGTTAGGTGCTGGAGTCCCTGCCACACCTGGCACGTGTTGTTCTTGGTAAAGTGATCCTCAACCTTCCTCCTGTAGGCTGCCTTGGCCTCTCTGATGCCTCTCTTCAGGTCGGCTCTGGCTGCGCTGTACTGCACCTGAGGGCGTCATCGCGTTGCCTCAGCAGCGCCTTGACCTCTTTTGTCATCCAGGGTTTCCGGTTGGAATGTACCCGTAGATATTTGTCAACAATGATACTATCCACACAGAAGTTGATGTAGGAGAGCACAGATGAGGTGTACTCCTCTATGTCCTGGTGTTCAAACATACTCCAATCTGTGCTCTCAAAACAGTCCTGCAGCTGGTGTAGTGCACCCTCTGGCCATGTTTTCACAGTTTTTGTTGTTGGGGGCTCTCCTTTATTAAACAAAAAGCCGAAATCTACAAAAACCAGGAGCACAAATGAAAATGAGTCCAAGGACCAAAAAGCAAAGTAGCAACTAAATCAGTTCAATAAAGTGCAAACAAAAAGGCAAAGTATAAATCAAACAAAGGAAAAACAGAAATCAAAGTCCAAAAACATATCATGGAAACAGTGACAGGGAGGACAAGACAAAGAACACATGGACTACAACATAAAACAGGAAGGGACTAAACCAAAACATGAAACAGAAACTTGACAGATCTGACAGATAGCGTAGATGAAGACGAGGCAGGGGGGCCCAGATGCAAAGACAGCAGATCAAGGTTGCAGGGATTCAGAAAAAGGCTTTTAATTCTTCCGAGATCAAAAAAACCAAGGCGTCAAGATCATGGCATGGCATTCATAATCAGACATGCAAACAAAACAGCAAACAACTAACTAACAAACAATAAACCGACAAAGACTGAACAAAAACCCAGAACTTAAATAACAAGACACAAATGAGGGAACAAGACACAGGAGGACAGGTGCAGAGTTGGATTTGAGGTTTCTGAAAGATATTGTCCATTTATTCTTAGTGGTGGGAATGAGGATGTCAATGTCCATGATGATTGTCAGGTGGTCAGAGATGTTGAGGTTGAAGCTGGAGAGGTGATGTAAGGTAAGACCAGTGGAGCAGACCAGATCCAGAATGTGACCATGACTGTGGGTGGGAAAGTTGACATGTTGGGTGAAGTTGAAGCAGTGTAGTAGTTCCAGGAATTCAGTGGCAAATTTGCAGTCAGTGTCGATGTGGATGTTGAAATCTCCCAGAAGAAGAACGGAAGGTGAGATGGCAGATAACTGAGTTAGGAAGTCAGAGAGAATGGAGGGGTAGGTTTGGGAGAGCGGTAGATGATGGCAGTGACCAGAGGAGTGGGACCAGAGAGTTTGAAAGTGAGATGTTGAGTGAGCAGCAGGGATGGAGATGTTGGATGTTTTGATGTCCTTCCTGTAAATTGCTGCGACACCAACTCCCTGCTCCTCAGGTCGGGGTTTGTCCATATAAGTGTATCCAGTGGGTGTGGTCTGGTTGAGTGAAAAGTAGTCCAGAGGTTTGTGCCAGGTTTCAGTGATGCAGAGGAAATCCAGGTTATTTGTGAATTCATTCAGAATGAGACTTTTATTGTTGAGTGAGCGGGTGTTGAGCAAAGCCAGTTTCAGGTGACGTTACTTCGTGATGGGTTGTGAGGACCGAGCAAGGGGGCGGAGATTTGATAGGTGCACATGTCGTTTGTTGTGATGATGTAATGAGGAAGTTGCAGTGCGTGAGCAGGACCAGATGGATGAGACAGAGTTAGGAGTTGAAAAGTTGTAATTGAACATACGGCCAGAGCTTCTGTGTGGAGGACGGCGATGTAGTCCAGTTTCTCAGAGGATGTCGATGCAGTCCAGGAGCAGATGGTTGTTGAGTGAGTGGAGGTCGGAGGTGGAGTACAGCGGCGGCATGATCCAGGTGTGGAGCGCTAGCATGGAGCTAGTGCTAGCTTGTGACCATGAGCCAGGTGTCTGTGGAAGGAGCGGTAACGTGTACCCTAGAAGTACCTACGGGATGATCCAAAGCATAACCGCAGCAGGAGATCATTAGACCGTGATGAGAGAGAGGAGGTGAGCCCGATGCGGTGGTGGCCAGTGGAGGAAAAACCAGCCAAAGCCCGACAGAACCGACCACACCAGGACAGAAAGATCCCGGGAGGACGGGCAGAAAGACTCTGTGTTATTACTGTTAATGAGCACAGGCAGAGACCAGCATGTCCAGTGTGTGACGTTTAATGAAGCACTGCTTGTGTTACACCTAAACATGTCCCCAGTACACCTCCTCCTTTTAGTAAGCAAATACATCCTGAATAAAAGTAAATCAATTCTTCTGCTAAGACCTACCTAGAATCCCATTCCTGTCTTATATTTTACTCACCCCTAAAAGCCATTAATAAACTGAAATAATCTTACCACGTTACTGGAATAAACATCTTGTCAACAACATCCTTTTTTTAACATGAGCTGCTCTAATCTAATGCAGCAGTGTAGATGAACATTCTACAATCCTTCAAAACCTATCAACCCCTCTTCTATACATCCAGTCTATTTGGGGATCTCGACGCTCTCCCTGAGCGAGTGACAGTGACGTGTCCTGTGTCTGTCTGCTGTGGGCACGGGCGTGGCACAGGTGCCTCAGGGGGGTGCCCCACTGCATGCAGGTGAATGCGGTTTCGCCTGAACAAACCCCTGTCCGTCTGAACAAGGAAGGATCTAGGAGTCTCTGCTTGCCTGACAACAGCGCCAGAAATGTGTTCAGTTGTGATCCAGACCTTCTGTCCTTGTGACAGCTTTGGCAGCGGGCGTGCCAGGTGACGGCGGTTGAAACGTTTCTCCTGCTTGAGACGTCTTTGCCTGTCTGCCTTCTTAAACTCTTCCAGGTTAGACCATTGTGGGACGAGTGATGCCGCTGGTTGTGGAACAGTTGTTCGGAGGTGCCTCCCCATCAACAGTTGGGCTGGAGAGTAACCATGTTCCAAGGGCGTTGCTCGGTAAGCAAGGAGTGCTTCGGTTTGATCAGTCCCTTTCTTCCAGAGGCTTTTCACTGTGCCTACTACGCGTTCAGCTTCCTCATTAGCTTGAGGATAGCAGGGGCTGCTGGTAACGTGCTGAAACTGGTAGGCGGTGGTAAACTCTTTGAAGGCCTCTGAAGAGTATTGGGGCCCATTGTTGGACACCACGATGTTGGGGATGCCATACCTAGAGAAGACTTCTTTCAGTCCGGCTATGACAACGGCTGAGGATGTGACTGTGAGACGGGCTACCTCGATGTATCGAGAAAAGTAGTCCACAATCAACAGGTAGGTGTTCCCTTTCCAGGTGAACAGATCTGTTCCCACTCTCTGCCATGGACGATCTGGAGTGGGGGTGGACAGCAGAGGCTCGCTGTGGGGTGCCTGGTGGATTTGGCAAGAATTACAGTTCATGACCAGGTCTCTGATTTGACTTGACAGTCCTGGCCACCACACTGCCTGCTGGGCGCGTGTGTGGTATTTAGTGGTGACCTTGGTGGAGCTGCTGCAGGGTTTCTTTCTGAAGAGCTGAAGGTATCACTAACCTCATATCTTTCAGAAGTAGGCTGCCGATCAGGTGAAGGTTTCCTCTCTCTGACCAGAAGGGTTTAGCCTCCGGATCCACCTCACTTTTCTCTGGCCAACCCTGGAGACAGTACCGGGCCATGCGTTGACAAGCTTTGTCCGCACGCTGGGCCTCGCTGATCTGCTGTAGGCGTGACTCTGATGCAGGCAGTGCAGCACGCACTGTGTCAACAAAGACCTGCACCTCCTTCTCAAGCTGACATTCTGTGGCTTCAGGCGTGTCGTTGATGGGTGCTCGTGAAAGCGTGTCGGCCGTGATAAGAGACTTCCCAGGGACGTGCAAGATCTCATAGGTGAATCTGAGCAGTCTCAGGCGGAACCGTAGTATCCGCGGTGGAATTTCATCAAGGCCTCGGGAACCAAGCAGTGGTAGTAAGGGTTTGTGGTCGGTTATGAGTGTGAACCGTAACCCAAGGAGGTAGGAGTAGAGGCGCTCGCAAGCCCATGTGGCGGCTAAGGCCTCCTTTTCTATTTGAGCGTAACGTTTTTCGGTTTTGGTTAAGCTCTTGGAGATGTATGTTATGGGTCTCCATTTCTCGTCTACTTGTTTCTGTGTGAGAATGGCTCCGATGCCGTAAGAAGATGCATCGGCTGCAACTCTCATCTCCGCTGTCGGCGAGTACTGTGCCAAGACTTGGGGAGAGCTCAGAGCCAGTTTCAGATTTTGGAACGCCTCGACTTGGCTTGTTCCCCAACACCGCTCGTTCCTGTCGCTGAGAAGTTTTTTTAGTGGTGTGATGATTGTTGCGAGTTGGGGAATGAATTTCGTCAAGTAGTTAGCCATCCCCAGTAGCCTGCGCACATCAGCTACGTTCTAAGGCTCGGGCATCTCCATTATGGCTTTCACTTTTCCGGGGTCTGGCTCAATCCCCGTAGCTGTGACCTTGTGGCCGACATAGATCATGCTGTCTCGACCAAACTCGCACTTCTCGTTGAGTGTCAGCCCTTCCTCTTGTACTTTTTGTAGTACCTGAAGCGTGTGTTGTGTTCTTCTTTGTTTCTTCCAAAAACCAGGATGTCATCAGCATGGCAGAGCACACCGCCCTGTGACTCCAACATCTGAGACATCCGGCGCTGGAAATGTTCGGGCGCGGATGAGATGCCGAAAGGGAGCCTGTTGAAACAGTACCTGCCATTGGGAGTTATGAAGGTTTTTAGCAGTGCTGACTCTCTGGCCAGAGGTATCTGCCAGAATCCGGATCGTGTGTCAAGCTTCGAAAAGACCTTCACTCCGGACAGTTGTGCCAGAGTCAGATCGACGGATGGTAGAATGTGTCGCTCTCGTTTCACCCATTTGTTGAGGTGGGTGAGATCAACGCAGATCCGTAATTTCTCGTTTGCTTTCGGGACGACGACCATTCCCGCACACCTGTCTGTAGGCTGTATGACTTTTGAGTCGCGGACTTTGCCTCGTAGAGGGATTGGAACTCGTCGTGGCGTAGAGAGGGCATATGGAGTGGTGTCCCTCTCCAGCACGATTGTGTAGTTCTCCTTGAGAAGTCCCAATCCACTAAACACTGTTGGGTATGCAGTCCTCTTGGGCTTCTCTCTCACAATTCTTTGTATCAAGTACAAGGCTTCGATTGCAGGTAAGCCAAGTAAGGGCTTTGAGAGTCCTGTCACCACAAACACCTCCTGTGTTGCACTGTGACCTTTTGCTGACAGCATGCTCTTAAAGCAGCCTTGGACCTCCAGAACATTGTTTCCCGGACCATATAGGACCTTGCTGGGTTTTGTGAGTGGTCCGTCGCGCTCTGCCTTGAATTCCTCTTTTGGAATGGTGGTCCCTGCTGTGCCAGTGTCCAGTTTGAATGTGACAGATTCTCCGTTAAAGGACAGTGTTTCTGTCCACTCTGTCAATGAGTGTGTGCTGACTGTCACTGACCCGAGGAACTCGTACTCCTCCTCGTCTTCTTCCTGCAACCCCTGCTGTGTGACGGTGTGGTCTGCTCTCGTGGACCGGCAAACTGTAGCGTAGTGGCCCTTTTTTTCGCACTTCCTGCAGTTTGCCTCCCTTGCTGGACAGTCCCTCCATTGGTGGCGCTGTGTTCTGCCACACCACTTGCACTCTCTCTCTGCGCAGGAGCTGTCCTGCTTGTATTGAGGTGGCTTCTCTCCTTTGGAAAATGTCCCCTTGTCTCTTTGAGGTCTCGGCCCCTTTTCTTTGTACCTGATACTGTGTTGTGTTTTGTGTTTTCGCCATGCAGCACCGACTGCTGTTTCTTCACAGTTTCATGTTGACGCGCGCATGTGATTGCTTTGGCCAGATCTAAATTTGGGTCTAACTGTAAGTGTTCAGATAGCTTTCTGTCCAGGATCCCTACAACTATCCTGTCTCTGATGAGTTCGTCACAGAGTGCGCCAAACTGGCAGTTCTCAGCCAGAGTGTGTACTGATGTTATAAAGGATTCAACACTTTCTCCCTGCCCCTGGTGCCTCATGTTGAATTTTGCTCTTTCATAAATGACATTGTGTTTTCCTATACAATGGGCTTCGAAGGCCTTTTTCATATTGTCATATTTCGTTTTATCTTCTTCTGATAATGGCAAAACGCACAAAATATCATCAGCTGTATCTCCTAAAGTATACAGCAGAGAGTTCACTTGGTACTCTTCAGGTTTATCAATGAGGCCTGATGCTATACGAAAGCGTTCAAATCTCCTAATCCATTTAGGCCAATTAGCTGTGTTTGAAAAATCAAAACTATCCAGTGGAGATATCTGTACTGCTGTGGTAGTCATTGTGTGTGTTTCTACTTGTTCTGGTAGGCTTACACTTTCCTCTTGTTATTCTCTGGCGAGAGTGACTCCTCCGATGAACTTTCACTTTCACTTTCCGTATCACGTTTATCTGACATGCCCTGGACCGAAGTACGGGGATCGCATTGACTACTACTGCTTACTGAATGTCAATTCCTTTCACTGGTGCACCCCTGATGGATTATTTGATCACTCTCCTCTACTCATGCTCCGCGCAGCTTCGAGAAAAAGTCTGATCTGTTTTTCCATTCCAGCCGATAGGATGCTAGCCAGCCTGGCTTTAGCTAGTTAGCGACACGCTAGCCTGAATGACGTTCACGTTTGTGAAGGTAAGTCCTTTTACTTCCTCTATTCTGTCACAAGGCTCCGGAGTTAAATCTTCTTCTTTGAAGATTACACAAACTCTTCTTAACTTCTGACACCATGTGTTATTACTGTCAATGAGCACAGGCGGAGACCAGCATGTCCAGTGTGCGACGTTTAATGAAGCACTGCTTGTGTTACACCTAAACATGTCCCCAGTACAGACTCGAGCTGGCAGAGGAAATAGCAGGGAGAGACCGCAAGGAGGCCACCCCTGTGGCTGGCGACGAAGCTGTGCCAAGAGTAAAGATTAATAGGATCAATATCACTCCACTGGTAAATGAAATCTCTAACTGGCGCATAGTAAGTCTGCTTCTCTTATTAAAGACCACATAAATTAATTTCATTAGTCTGGGATCCAGTAGCCTATGAAGTCGTTGGTCTGTTCCAGAGGCTTATCAGCCCTGACAAGAATAAAACACAAATTAATATCACATTTGACTTAAAAGTTAAAATCTTTAACTTTAAAAACTGTATTTCTGCTCATCGTTAATATTTCCTTTTTCTGAGTTGTGATAAACTTTGATTATTTAATGCTTTGTTTTCTGTTGTGGCTTGTTTGTTGCAACCACCGGGGATTTGACCCAAATGCTAAAGATGACTTGAGTGATATATTAAAGGAACAGCTAACTGGAAGGTACAGGTGGACAAACAGGCTGGTAGGCAGACAGGCACACACGTAACAAACAGGCAGGTAAACAGAGAGTAGATGGATATAGTCCAGACAACATAAAGACAGTCTCACTTACCAGATGTAGACTGTGGATTTAAGCCTGCCAATGGGTGACTATTTCAGTCAGCATTCTCCTCCATCAAAGTACCCATCTGTCAGAAACAACAACAACAACAACAACCTCCAAACTAGCAACCTACACGCTGAAAATGGTATAAGTTACCCTAACAAGAATTTGGTCTCTAACGTAAGAGCATAAACAAGCTAGAAGTTGTTACCTATTGTTCTGCAGGGATCCAGCCAGTTTACACAACTTAAAGTCACAACTTAATGCTGTGACTTTAAACAAGTCATGCCAATAATATTGGCTAAAATACACAAAGAGAGCATGTTTCTCGATATGAGTCTGTACATCAAGTTTGCTTTGTGCTACCGAGTTCATTACAGCGTTAATCTCCAAGGAGTTTGTCTGGAGACACCAAACCATCTTTGTCAATGTCTCTTTGCAGTTGTATATATGATGTGAAGATAAAAGCCTATGTATCAGTCAATTACAGCTGTGTACAGACTTTATTCCATCTCTCCTGAGGCCTGTGAATCATTCTGTGCACATTCATCACATATCACAATGTTTCTGCAGGACCAGACTGTGGCACAAATCTTTTGATGCTGTCAAGAGCATTTTATATATAGCTGGTTATTGTTTTTTTTATATCTTTATATCTATCTTTGTTATATTGTTTGTCTATATCTCTGTGACAAAGAACCCAAGGCATTGATCCGATCCCCAAGTATCCTAAATCCTAATCTGACAAGCATCTGTGGAGCAGGAACAAGTCCAATCCATGGAGGCCCCACCCCCCAACCCACAGGACCTGAAGGATTCACTGCCAATGTCCCTACTGTACAGCCAAACAACTCCCCAACAGCTGCTCATCATCCCCTCTATCTCTCTGAGTCTGTACACATTACACATTTGCAAATTTTGGTAGAACATTGAATGCCTGAATGGAAAATCATCCTGTCTTGTTCATTACTCCACAAAATTGTCCTAATTTTTCCTCTATTTTTCACAGCACATATTAAGTGTGGTTTCACCCACCTGTTTTTAAAGAAAATGTGGAAAAAGTGCAATTGAAACAGGCATAGCGAATTAATCATGACATACATGAAGCATGTGACATTGTCACTGAAGTTTCCACTGGTCCACTGCTCCTGGCTAATGTCTGGTTTCATGAAAATGAAATGGACTAATGGGACTCAAAATGGCCAAACAACAGGAGAGACTTTACACATCTTTACAGGGACCTGTGTACACCACAACATCCTGGACCAAGCTGTTGCACTGACTATATTATCATCATCATCCTTTTTCCACTCTTTACATTCACCCAGATGCAAATTCAACAGATGGACTACAGAAATAGTTCCTGTTTATGTGTTTATGTATATATATGTATATAAATGACTGTATATATGTTCTACATTTGAGTAGCATAAAGGAGTTACAAACTTTAATTTCGTTATGCAACACAGCGCTGTATAATGGCAAATAAACTATCTTGTATACCTTTTTCTACAATGAATAGCACCTAGTGGAGAATTAGTGCCACCGGCTTATTATCAGTCAAGTTTTCACTTGTCACGGTAGGAAAAGCACATGTACAAATAACATTAACAATGGATCTGTTCTATTTATGGGTCCCAGCAAGCCATGATAGTATGAGGGTAAGCCACCATGAATACAACCTCAGCAGCTTAATGGAATTTAACTTGGTTCTATACATCTGTGCTTTTCCTACTGTGTCATGTAAAAATGTCTTTTGAGAAAAAAGGCCTAAATACCACCCTGAACCTGGTGCAACTACTGAAGCTTTAAACAGCAAAACAACCAAAGCCCAACACAACACCCAAAGGGCTGTGGGGATCTGTCTGGTTCAGGTTGGGTTGAACTCCATCACATAAAACTAGCATTTCAGGTGCTCTCAATGCTTTTCCTTTATTTAAATTACAGTGTTATCATAACTGATTATTATTATCTTTTAAAACAAATCCTGTTGAAAGTTGCAGAATGATTTCCTCTTGGTAAAGACGAAAACGATTATCAATATATATATACTGTATATCACAGATGAATAACACCAGCTGTCATGTCATTTTTAATCAACAAACTGATCTCATCAAACTCACCTTAGCTTACACATCACCTCTATGGGGATAAACTGTTCTCACATTCTTTCCTCACTTTCATCTGTCATTTCCTGTCTTTCTTTCTCTCTCTGGCATCTTACACTACATTTGCCTCCACTTTTTCCTCTTTCCACACAATGCGATCTGTGGCTATACCTTCATTGCTCCCTGGCTTCCACCCATCCTTGCTCCCCTCCAGTGTTTATGTAGGTTTTGGACGGTATAGCTGCTTTAACAGCACCTCTGGCTTCAAACTGCTCCTTGCTTCCCGTCACAGCTCTGTTTCTGTATCCCATCATTGCCAAAGGATTTTACTGACACTACTGTGCTCATTATCGCAGGTCTGAGCCACCCAAGCATATTCATAACAACAATCTTGACAGTCTTTTTGAGAGCTCAGGTCTTATGGAGCCTACTTACTGTATGTAAGTGTGACACATACTGTATAGAGCAGAGTGAACACGGTACACTGAGGAGATCATTAGCAGCAGCAATGCAATGACAGAAGTAGCTGCCTCTTCACCTGACGCCCTCCCCCCTGTTTATGTTTGTATATGTGTTGCAGAACTCGAGTGCAGACCACCGTGTGAGGCTGGACCTGGGCCTGTGGGACAAGTTCAGTGAGCTGGCCACTAAGTGCATTATCAAGATCGTTGAATTTGCCAAACGAGTGCCTGGCTTCACAGGGCTGACCATTGCAGACCAGATCACGCTCCTGAAAGCTGCCTGCCTGGACATTCTGGTGGGTGCTCTTGCTTTTATTATGGTGGAACAAACTTGGTGTTAAGGGGATTAAATTCATATTTCTGTGGTTAAAGTGGCCACACTGTGGTGCATTTTTTCCCAAGCTGGGAGCAACCAGTTTCTGACATGTTGCAATCAGCATCTTAAGTCAATCAAAATGTTTTTATTTACTAACGCTGCTAACTTAATATACCTTAAATGATTATAATGTTTTATAGTATGCAATACACTCTATAAAGACAATTTTAAATGTGCGTAAAGATTTCCTCCATAAAAACTCTAAGCTTGGAATAATAATTTGTGTCTTATATGGTATTACACAAAAACATTCCCTTATATCATAAAAAAAAGTTATTAAATGACATATACTCCTCCCTCAATAAAATATTTAAACCAAAGCTTGCTAGTCCACTTTTAGTGTAATATATGACCTAGATGTTTCAAGTTTCCACATCAAAATTGAATAAATTGCATTTTGGTCATTGATTGCTCCAAGCTCTATCTGATGACACTAAAACGTGCTTGTGTGGAATTGAGAAATGTCGATCAATGTGAAAACAAACTCTGCACACTGAAGCTCAAACATTACAGTTAGGGAACAAGAAGCACAACACATGGGCCCACTTTATTTTAGGGTACAGTAATAGAACGTAATAAGCCATAATTTGTGCAAAATTAGACAAAAACTAGAAATAACATTGTCTTTATTAGACAGTAGATAAAGTTATATCCTCAGTAATTTGATAAAATATAGGAATTATAGGAATATTCATCATTAGAACATTAAAAAAATGATGTTATATGTTTTCTAACTAATTACTGTAACAAGCTTATTTAAAAAAAAAAAAAAAACTAGAAAACTAGAAACAAGAGTAAATGGTTATACCCTAATTATAAACCATACACCCTATTACCTAAATCATGCTGTAATTACAAACAGCATGTAATGCATTAATAGACCTAAAATGTACTAGATATAGACACAACTATACTGAATTATACTCCAAATATGAGATCCTCATACACTAGTACATACTATTTTACAAGATCATGCAATAAAAAATAAATGCAATACCATATCAGATCCCAAATTTATTTAGATGCCATTTTACCCTTACTACCAAGTAAAGCTACAAAAAGGGACCTACAATGGCTTAATTAAACAACACTGACTGTAATTTGACAAATTTAGTGCCCTATTAATAATCAGACATAATCATACAAACACAGAACAGAGGATGATGTATTGGGGCTTTATTTAACATTGTTTCACTTTATTACAGGGTTATTTGTTGCTGAATAACAACCTTGTTGGGCCTTATTAGACATTCTTAGAAGTTAACACATTTCAAGAAAATTGTACTGCAAAATAAAACAGAAATCATTATTATTTCCTACATGTTAGACCCTTATTAGACTTTCTTAGAGGTTAATTAGCAACACATTACAACAAACCACCTGTTTGGCTGGTCCAGTACAATTCTACACATATTATTAATATGGCAATACATTTGACAACATTTCCAGTAAAATTAAGTTTTAAAATACATCACAGAAAAAGTGGCAACAAGATAAAGCATCAATCATCCCCTCCTGGGACAGTGTGTGCAGTGTGTGATTGCATTTCTCCAGCCTGGTGGGCCGTAATTGCAGCTGCTTGCAATGAGTAGAGGCTCCTCCTTGCTTGGGCTAGCAGAGTGTGCAGTGACGGTGGGTCTAGGCTAATATCTGAGCCTGGGTTAATCTCCATAATTTTATATGCAGGCTGACCAGGATTGACATGAAATGTTACGAGCAGAGCATAAAATAATTATGTTCTCTGTGCCAGTCTTTCTCTCATATTCAAATTTGTCATCCTTTGTTGTTATCTTTAGGATTAAATGTCAGACAGAGTCCGTTTTATTCCACCAGGACACCTAACAAGTGACTTGTTTAGCCTTAGCTTGGAGTGGGAGCAGTCCACTGCAAAAATTTTCATACAGAACTCCAAAAAAACTAGAAGACCACTAACCTGTTGCCAACAGTACAATGTTGATGTCTTCTTTGTTTACCAATACAATTCTTGTATTAACCCCTAAGAACGTCAAGGTGCATACAAGGTTGCAGTTAGCAACAAATTACCCTGTAATTAAGTGAAAAAATGTGAAAGAGGTCATATTTTTATACCATGATCTTGTAAAATGTATGTAATAGTGTATGAGGATCTCATACTTGTTTGTTAAGTAGATTATTCAATTATTCAATCCAGTATAGTACATTATACTGTAGGTCTAATAATGCATTTTATGCAGTTTCTATTGAGGTATTTAGGTGTATGGTTTATAATGAGGGTATTACCATTTACTTTTTTTCTAGTTTTTGTCTTATTTGATACAAATTATGGCTTATTATGTGTTATTACTAGGACTGTCAAGTGATAAAAAAAACAAAATATTATTATTTATAAACTTTGTGATTAATTAATCGCATATGCCAATATTTACCGTTAAAAATATTTCAGTGCAAATGTATTTTGTAGATGAGTGAACCAATGAATAAATGCAGATTCTAAACTTTAAAAGGAGGTGATATTTTAAGCTTGGACTACAAAACGGTGCTCCTGTCAACCGTTCCATCTAGGCTTTTTTTGAAGCCCCACTCCAGTGTGTTTTGGTACTTCTATGATCTTTCCTGATGTTTTTCTAATTTTTGACAACTTAATTTTTTTCTTAAACTTTGAAATAAATTAAGCTGTCACTGAAATAGAATTGATTATAGTAGAATCTGGGACTTTTAAGTCTTCCACCAAGCTTGGCTTCTGGTGTTATAACAAAGGCTGAATTTTGGTTGCACGCCGGTAACCCATTGAAGTGGCCTACTCCATAGTGAACATTCATACATGTGGGAATCACGTGATCAGCTGGACAAGATTGCAGCCTAGGTCCCTAGCTCCTAGCCCAGCCTTGCCAATTGTTGATTTATTTAAGTAAATAGTTTCAGGATTAAACCTTTCTGTGCTTAGTAAAGTCACTAAACTCACAATGGCTACGAAGGGCAAAATTTCTAAACTGGACATTGATTCTATCGCCGAAACTTTAATGGAGAAACAACAAAGCTACCTCGAGCCACGCCTTGCCCAAATTCAACAGGTTAGGATGGAGAACGACAAGAAGCTAAGTGCTATTCAAGCAGAGTGAGCCTCACTGGCTGCTAACGTCAGCACTGTCAGATCGAAAGTGGAGGAACCACTAAAGTGGAGAGTAACTCCAGCGCTCTTGATAACCATGAACATGCTTTTCAGGAAATAGAGCTGAAGCTGGCAGATATGGAGGATAGAAGCAGAAGATGCAATATCCGTGTCATTGGTTTGAAAGACGGGCTGGAAGGCTCCAACGCCATCCAATATCTCACACTCTCTCCCTGAATGGTTTCCTACCCTTGCAGACGTCCACATTTAAATAATGAGAGCTCATCGAGTGTTTAGTGACACTAAGCGGGGTGCTAACCGCACACTGATCTTCAACGTTCTCCACTACATAACCAGGCAAGCTATTCTGTGTGCTGCAAAAAAATTCCCTCTCTCCATCGAGGGTCGGAAAGTCCGTTTCTGCCCGGATTACAGCAACTTTACAGTCAAGCGCCATCAAGCTTTCCACCAAGCCATGGATACAGCCCAGGATTAATGTTTGGACGCCCGCCGATGGGGGGGACAAACGGGCCTGTTGTCAGAACTGGGCCCTCATTTAATTAATGGAATCATTTTTAAAAGAAATTTAAAATAGGCCTATTTGTGGAAAAAAATATGAAATATTTGAGTTACATGAAAGCTTTTTATTTGTTTTCTTCCTAATTGTCCTTGAAATAGTGTGTTCAAGAGTGTCCAACACAAAATGGTTTGGCCACTGGTCATTGTCATTTGATTTGAAGTTCAGTGCGCTCAAAATGTCCCGTCAGCACAAGTCCGGTGCTCAGAAAAGGAAAGTAAAGAGAAGAAGAGAAGAAGAAAATAGAGGCCTTAGATTTTCTAAACAAATATTTTTAAAAAGATGGTGAGGCCTTTGACAGATTGGAATGGCCATTCCTCTGGTCTGTCCTGGAGGTAATGGGCTTTGGCTCAGGGATGTCCATTGAGCCCTGCACTATTTGTCCTATCTCTTGAGCCTTTAGCCCAGGCTATTTGTCTCTCCAACATGGTCTCACCTGTATGTATTTGTGATACACAACATAAGCTTTCATTATTTGCAGATGATGTGATGGTGTTTCTAGAAAATTCTTCTCAGTGTCTACCTCACCTCTTATCTATCCATGAGGAGTATGGGGAGTTATCAGGGTTTAAAATTAACTGGTCCAAGTCTGTGCTCCTGCACTTAAATGTCAACACCAAGAAATCAGTCATCACCATTAATGTACCCCTAGCTAGGCAGTTTAATATTTAAGAATTGAGATCTTCCCCACCTTAAACCAGATTGTTAAGCAGAACTATTCACTTGCTCTTACTAATGTTTTGAAGGATATGGACAGATGGAACAGTCTTCCTATGTCTATTCAAGCCTGTATTCTATCATAAAAAGGAATATCTTGCCTAGGATAAATTTTGTCAGTTGCATGATCCCTCTCTCTCCTCCATCTGATTATTGGAGTAATCTTCAATCTGCAGTCCCTAAATTTGTATGGGAAAGAAAGCGGCCCCGTTTAAAGACATCCATTCTTCAAAGACAGAGGGAAGACGGCGGCCTCTCTGTTCCCAATTTTAAACTGTACTGTTGGTCATGGCCTCTGCTTACCTGGTTTAACCCATGCATCTCAGTTTCCTGGCGTTCTTTAGAGAGCAGCATAGTAGAGCCTTGGTCTCTCCTTGATGTGCTCTAGAAGTCTGTAACTCCTCCGGAGGGCTCTGGATAATCTCTAATAAACAGTGCCAACTACGCTTTGGCCCCATCATTTCTCATCTAATCAGGACTTGGAGAATAGTTGAAGCACGCTGTAAGATCACATGCATGTAAAGCTCTTCTGATAGGTGGGAGGCCTATATCAGCTCCACAGTGGGAACAAAGGGGAGTCCATTATTTACAGGACATTTTTAATAATTATGGACTACTTTGTTTCTCTGATATCAAGAATGCATTTGATCTGCCAGGTTCTTCTTTTTTCTTTTACTTACAGTTAAGATCAGCACTTAAGGCACATGGTGTCCCTTGTCAAAACCGTTTACCCACTCACCCTGTCCAGAACTTGTTTACAGTTCAGACTAAGACTAAGGATATGATCTCTAAGATCTATCAGTTTTTGGTCATCCCTGACCGCTTCTCACTCCCTGTGGAGCGGGTCTGGGAACAAGACTGCCCAGAATGAGACCAGGAATTTGATAGACATCAGGTGTGGTCTGACATTTCCCTAGTAATCCAGACCACCAGCAAATCCATTATAACTTTATGTATACCTCACTCCTGTCAGACTGCATGAGGATTGCTAATGACCCTCTGTGTGCCTTATGTCCAATGGGGGCACAGGGCACATTTCTTCATATGATATGGGACTGCCCTCCTGTCAGTTTATTCTGGAACAATGTTGCATTCAAGCTGTCTGCCTTAATTCATGTTACGGTGCCTGTAACTGTGAGAACATTGATTCTGAATGACCTGTCTATCCTTAAACTTTCTAAAATCCAAAAATGTGTTATCTTTGCTGGGCTGACAGCTGCCAAGAAAATAATTGCAACTCGTTGGAAGCCACCACTCTTTGTCTGTCAAGCCCTGGTTCCTCTCTTTTTTGGATGTGGCATACCTGGAACTTTCAACAGCTCGAATTAATGGTGCTTCTGAGAAAACTGTAGAAACCTGGCTCAGTATTATTGAATCTTTGAAAGATATGCTGTAAACTAAAGCCTCAAGCCTTCCTACTTTAGCCAAAGTTGTTTAGTCCCTTTCATCATATCTCTTTTTTTTGTGTCCCTCTGTCTTTGTCATGTATGTCTGTGTATTGTGTCTTCTTGGTCCTCCATATATGTACTGGTGGGTGTGTACTTTTGCCATTTTGTTAACAACAAAAACTTTTTACTAAGAAAAGTGCTAATTCTGTTGGAAATTAATAACATTTTCATGAATAAAAAGAATCAATCAGCCAGGGGGATCAGGGGATCTTTTGCACATATGTAAGGTTCTTTTATAGGTTTGTTTTTAATTTTTATTGATTTAATGATTATATGCTGGCCCATTTCCTACAAAATCAGTTTTCCTCGGATAGGAGATAATCATTCAACTTGATTAAAAAAACAAAAAGTAATAATTGAATTGAATAATATCTACACCACATGAAAGAGTACATTTTAATTTATATTAAAAACTACTGTTTTGAACAATATTTACTATTATTTTGTGGTTGCTCAAAATGTGTCCCACATATTCGTCACCACCGTCAGATATTTATAAAAAGCAATAAAATCAGGCAACTACAAGGTCAACTACATTCCTGAGGACCCCATTTTCAAACCTTCAGCTCTACTGCATGCTTCAAGATCACTCAAGCTCCCATAAGTTTGCTATTTTCTGTCAAACTTGTTCATATTTTTGGACACTGCTACTTTCATAACCCTAACACGTCAACACCGTCACTTTAGTATAAAATATTAGATTAGATTATGACATAAATGTTTACTTTTTAAGAAGAGGTCTGCAGTAGCTAGGGTTAGGGTTAGGGTTAGGGTTAGGGTTACGGCGTAACCTAACCCTAGCAACAGAGGGGAAACAAGATGGCATATGTGAACAACTCATGCATATCATGTGAAAGAGCAGGTTTTCGTCACCACAGTCAGACAGAAAACCTGACGGTGGTGACGTACAGTCAGACGGTGGTGAATATAATTATTGATCTGTAATGTTTCATTAACCTCTTTTATATTTTATTTATGTAATTCCCCTTATATTTCTTCCATATCATCCAACCCTAAGGGATGAGGTGTGCCTTCCCTCTCTCTCAATTCACTATTATGCCATGTTCATTTGGCTTACGTCATTTGGGACGCACACCTACTACCTACCTACATTGCGCATAGTATACAATATCCCTTGTAGGCTATGCATCTCCAATGACTAAAGCCAAATGAAAAATGGCATGACAGCATTTAACCAAATCTAACATTCACTTTAATTCCCCCCAATTTCATAGCCATTACACTCAACTTTGAATTTATGTATTTTAGGAAGTTATGGCTAGGCAGCAGCTATCTGTGGAGGAGAGAAGGAGAAGAAACAGGGAATATCAAAAGAAGCGTAGAGAGAAAACACACAGTGGTGCAGAGTTAAAGGAGGAATACCTCAGAAAGGAAAGGCAAAGATGGAAGAAGAGGGTGAAGGAAGCGAAGAGAAAACATATCAATGGCTTGAATGAAAGGGAAAAGAGAAGTCAGAGAAAGGCTTAGAAACGTTTATTTATCTTCACGTCCAATGTACAGTTTGTAGTCTAGTTTACAGAAGAATATGATCTATATTATTTTATGAGTGGGGGGCACTACATGACAGTTAAATATGAGGTCAGTGATGAATTCCATGTTATTGCTACTGGTAATGATTTCTTTTTTTACTTGTGATGATTTGATATTTGATGATATGGGGATGGGGTACTTTTAATAATGATATTGCTTAATTCTACCTTATATACCTTGAAAAATGTTTATCACAGTGCTCAGGATTGTTATTTTTTGGAGCAAATAGTTAAATAAAGTTGATAAGTAAGAAGCCATTGACTTGAGTTGGAATTTTATGTTGTAATGAGGCCACTGTCACCACTGTCAGTTCTAAAGTCACCACCGTCAGAGGGCATTTTATTTGTTTTAAATGAATATGCTTACAATATGTTTCTTCAGTGCTGTTGAGTTATTAAAGTAATAGTCTCTTTTAATACAAAAATATGTTTGTTAAATAAAAAAACATTACTTTTTCTATTTAGGCTTAAAGTAAACGTTGTATGATTTTAGATCTTTTAGTACACGTGAAACAGTATAAAAAATGTAAACATGTAAAAAAACATGTAAAAAATGAACAAAAGTGAATATTCAACATTTAACAGCATATATGTGTACTAAGAATGCCAGATAATGATTTAAAAACTCTAAATACATATTAGACCAAATAAATAAAAAACAATTGACGGTGTTGACAAAAACAAAGTAATAACTGGAAAAACACCTATTTTATATTTTAATATAAAATGAGGAGACCTTGGTCTATAATGGTATACCTTCAGATTTCGTGATTTAACTAACTTTTTATTTTCAAAATTAAAACCTGTTTTATCCAAATTCCCAAGAATCAGTGATACATGTGTGCTGGTGTGTCTTCATTGCTGGCAAGTTGGCATTTTCCACCTGGCTGCTCATTGAGGGCCCTGTCTGCGCTCTCTCTCGCCCAGAGACTCTAGGAGGAGTATTATCCAAGAAGAGCAGCAGCCAGCTGTTCAGGACTTAGACTTAGACTTTATTATCCCACGGGGAAATTCTTTTTCACAGCACCGTACCTGTCAGACAGATAATACATACAACAGACAGTATGTAAAAAGCAGTACATACAACAATACACTGTAGACAACACACAGTACTAAACCACAATTACAAAACCGCACTTGTGTTTGTTCAGCGAGGTCTTTTGGTGAGGACAGTTATAGCTGAGGGGATCAGCCTTTTTGAAAGCAAGCCTTTCTGCCCCTCAGTGCTCTGTACCTCTGCCCTGAAGGCAGTGGGATGAAGTGGGTGTTGAGTGGATGTGTGATGTCCTGTTCTTTTTTGTTTTTGCAATGCATGTAATGACCATATTGTTCAACTCTGTGCAGTTGGGTGTGGGGAGACCAATCATCCTGGCAACTGTGTTGGTTATGCGTGTGAGTTTGGTCCAGTTTTTAACAGCTAGCATGTTGAAGAAGTAGGTGGAACAATACAGGAGGATAGTCTGGATGATACTCTGGTACAACAGCAGGAGATGGGGGGCCACATTTAGTCCTTTTAGTTTTCAGATGATTGATTTTTGGGATGTCGCTGGTGTGCTGGTCAAAGCTGAGTCAAAGCTGACTGTGTCATCCCGAGGTATTTAAACTGTCAACTATTTTAGCTGTTTGGTTATTGATGAGAATGGGATTCTGAATTGAGGGGGGAGCAGTTATTAATTATTTTAGCTTGATGACATTGAGATGGTTATGTACACACCACTGAGTGAAATGTGCAAATGGTATGAATATTTTACCCAAATTCCTTTACTTGTTTCAAGCACTGCCAACACCAATTCCGAAAACTTTCTTTAAAAACATGAACTGATTTCTGTGAAACGGTAAAATTCCCAGAGTCAAGCTCAAAACCCCCTGTCGGCCCACTGAACAGGGAGGGCTAAACTTCAGTTATACTATCTGGCTGCTCAATCCAGAGCTATCTGGATTTGGATTAAAGACCTGTAGAACCCTCCAGCTTGGAAACAGATCGAACAGTCCCATACAGTGGAAGCATTGTCTAGCATTCCATTTATTTACTCTTACCACAAGAAAAAATGTAACTACAAATCCAATGATAAAACTTACATCAAAAATTTGGGATGAAATTAGAGTAAAGTTCCATAGTGTCCACACACTGGTTCAGTTCCACTCCATTCCATTTTAACCCAGTTTTACCTAGAGCACTGAGAGACTGCATTACTAGAGACTGGTATAACAGAGGTATATGCACTTTTGGACATTTATATGAGCACAATAATCTGCGATCCTTTGAGCAACTGAGGCTCTCTTTCAGGCTCCCCTCTGCACATTTTTTTTTAAATATTTGCAAGTCAGAGATTTTATTAGGGTACAGCAAGGTGGGAAACTCATCCCCTTAGATGATTTTGAGATAGACAGTATGATGCGAGACAAGCATAACTCTAAAGGCTTTTTATCCTATGCTTGTAACAGACTAATGAGCCTGGCAGAAAATAAAGCTTTTAATGCAAAACTTAAGTGGGAAACTGACACTGATTCTGTCTTCGAGGACTTTGAATGGAAGGAGATTTGTAGTAGCTCTCAATCATTCTCCTATAACAGCCAGCACAAACTATTACAGTTTAATCTCATACATAGAGTTTACTTGACGCCTCATCGTCTCCATAAGATAAGTAGTAACTACTCTGAATACTGCCCTAGGTGTAAGACTGAAACAGGATCCCTTCTCCACATGTTCTGGACGTGTAGATGTTTGGAGCAGTACTGGAGATCTATCTTGGACATTGTTAAAGGAATTGTGGGGGTGGAAACCCCAGCCAATCCACGGCTGACACTATTGGGGGACCTGTCGGTTTTACCAGATACCTTCATCCGAGGTGTCACGTGATGTTGGTGTGACGTCGTCTGAGATGTGTTATATGGAGTTTTCCATCCCACCTGATGTGGTGGGATGGCCGTGTCCCCGGGGTGCTCCAAGGGGGGGGGGTGCCCTCTGCTGTCTGGTGGTTTTTCATACAGCCGGGGGCGGCCCTGCAGGATTGTGTCCCAGGTGTGGGATAGTTGGTAGGCTCCCTCATCCCGGTTGACAGTCTTCGGTGCCTGCTTCCTGATTTCAACCGCCTCTTTGATCCACCCATGGAATTTGTTGCTTTCCGTTCTGATGACCTTGGCTACATCCCAGTTCATTACATGGTTTTCCCTCTTACAGTGGTCTGAAATGGCAGATTTCAGATTTTCCTGTGTTGCTTTCATTCTTGTTGCACGAGTGAGTGTTCCAGATGTTTCCTTTTCACATACTTTCTGGTGTTCCTTTTTTCGTGTGCTGAATTGTCGGCCTGTCTCTCCTATGTATGTTTTATTGCATGTTAGGCAAGGGATCTCATATATCACATCACACTTTTTCTCAGGGGGAATCTGATCCTTAGGATGTACTAGGATTTGGCGGAGCTTGATGTGTGGCTTCACTGGTGTGATGATGTGGTGTTTCCTCATCGCTCGCTGCACGCGTTCTGTGACCCCCCTGACGTATGGGAGGGTGACCATGCGTAGGTTCTCAGGCCTAGAACCCTTTTTCTTTTTCTCCTCCTTGTTGTTGTCCCTCTGGACCTCTCTCTTGCCTTTGTTAATGGCCCAGGTTGGGTAGTTGCAGGCTTTGAGTGCCTGTCTTATATGGTTCCCCTCCTCTTCTCTGTCATGGTTGTCAGTGATGACTTTTGTGCAATCATATAGGGTGCGGACCACTGATAGTTTGTGTGCTGTTGGGTGCTCTGATGTCCATAGTAAATACGGGTCTGTGCATGTGGGTTTTCTGTATATTTTAATCTTGATGCTACCATCCTCAATGTGATGTATTTTCATGTCCAGGAAGGCGATGGATCTGTGTTCTTCCTCCTCATGGGGAATTTTATGTTCCCAGTTTCGTCTATGGTGTTCAGATGGTCTGTGAGTCTTTGTGTGTGGCCGGTCTTAATCTTCTCCAGGATATCGTCCACATAGCGTCTCTAGAGGGACAACCTGCATTCTTTGGGAGCGGTGGCGATGGCTTTGGCCTCCAGATCCTCCATGAAGAATCCACTCATGATGGCTGAGAGGGTGTCCCCCATGGCAAACTCCTCTTTTTGCCTGTAGATGGTCCCTCTGAACAGGAAGTATGTGGACTTGGCTACAAAAGTTAGCAACTGGACTATGTTTTCAACTGTTAGGTTTGTTTGTTGGCGTGCCGTGGAGTAAATGAGACAGATAATACACAAGCCATCTGCAATCTATGCAATGGGAGCATCTGCAAAAAGTTTCAACACGACAATGACGTCACTGATCAGATCGGCGAATTAAGACATTATGGCCGATGATCTCACAAATTGCACAAAATGAATGCAAAATATCGGCCGATCAGATCGGCGGAAAGCCTAGTTCTGTGTGCCCTGAACACATCCAAAAACACAAACTAGAGTTCTCAACGGGCCTGAAAATTACAACCCGATCCGACGCAGCCCGACATACTGGCATTAATTGTCTGCCCGAAGCTGCTGGGTCCCGTGTGGTAGCTGGCCTGGCTGACTGTAGCCGCGCTGACCTTCGCCCCTCCACCACGGAAAAGCTCGGTTACTTTGGCGCATTTGGCTGCACCCTGTATTAACCTTTTTTTCTTTTTTGCCCTTAATTTTTCTGCTCCAACCATCTCTTTCTCCGGCTTCTTTCTTTTTAGCATGTTTGCTAATTTGAATTTATCCCACTCCTCTTTCTTTTATATCCTTTTTTTTTAAAACAGGAAAGTAACAGTTTAATGACTGACTGAGCGGCTGAGCCAATCACAGTTCAATAGAAACAAGGATCAGCTCAAGTTGGGAGGGGCCGATTGTATCCCCCCTTAATATGCAAAATACAAAATACTCCTGAACCTCCCTATGGCCAGCCCGCCCCTGCTTATCACCCACCTACAATGCAGTACTGAGTTCCCTACTCAGACAGCCGAACAACCATTTACACCTGGGCTCACCTAGCCCTAGCAACCCACGAGGGCCGGTTGGGTCAATGACTCACAGGTGGCTCTAACTGTTGTGTAAGGAGTTAACTGACGTGTAATATAGCAGCCAATGAGGATGTTTGTTGTTGAATGGTGAAGAACCCGGATGTTACCTGAGCTGAATACACAAGTAAAGTTCACAACAACCTAACTCCCTGCCTCGTTATTATTATAATAACACAACATGGTGTCAGAAGTAACCTTGGAATCAGTGTTAGACGCTTTCCGACGGGGGAAAAGTGCAAGAGTACGCCTCTACGTGACGTCCGTGAGTTTAGAAGACCGGCGCTAAAGAAGCTAGCGGTGCGCCAGACCGGACGTGTGATCACTAAGTGTAAAGGCAGCAAATGGACGGAGCTCAGGCAGCAGCGTCCGCTGCAGCACTGACAGCAGCAGCATCTGTCCCCACAGTAGGGAACATCCAGCTGGCTCCTCCAGGCAACTTTGACTTTGGTAATGCAAGTGAGTGGCCAAAATGGATAAGACGTTTTGAGCGCTTTAGAATCGCATCAAGCCTGGATAAACAGTCACAAGAATACCAGGTGAATACACTGATGTACACTCTAGGGGATGAAGCCGAAGACATATTGAACGTCTTGCCACTAGAGGAGGATAAGAACAAGTCTTATCAAGAAGTCAAAATGGCTTTTGAGAGACATTGTGTGAGTAAAAGAAACATCATTTTTGAACAAGCCTGGTTTAATAGACGAAGCCAGGAGCCAGGAGAGAGTGCTGAATCGTTAATAACGACCGTCTATAGTTTAGTGGAACACTGTTCGTTTGGAGACCTGAGAGAGGAACTAATCAGGGATAGAATAGTTGTCAGACTAGGGACTTCCGGTTAGCAAGCGCCGAGGATGGACACGCAATCGTGAGCTCCGCTAGCTAGCCTCTCAGTTACTTTAATATTGGACTTTTCTCACTTGACACCTCATCCACCCAAACTAAGAAAGATCTAGCAGATCCGGTACTTGCATGGCACAGTACAAGCTTCGTAGGAGAAAGGCACTTTCACTAGAAAATCTTGACAGGACCAAACAATCTCTTTCGATAATGGCAACCGGAATTGAAAAAAACCTCTCGCTCGAAACTGTGATGATGGCGATAAGAGAAAGCAAAGAGGACTTGTCCAAGCAGATTGAAGCCAAGACTACCAGTATCCAAAATACGCTCATGAAGATTGAAACATCACTTTCAACTTTGTCAGAGCAAGTTGAGGAGATGGAAGGACAGGTAGCGGCTAACGAGGACAACGTGAGTGACGCTCTCATGCGGCTGAACAAAACAGAGAAAGAGCTGCGATATGTAAAAGACAAATTGGACGACCTCGAGGACAGGAGCAGGAGAAATAATATACAAATCTTCAACATACCGGAAAAATCTGAGGGCCGTGATGCCACTGGTTTCCTCGAGCGGATTATCCCACAGATCCTGCATCCCATTACCTTCGACACACCTGTTGTCATCGAGAGATGTCACCGACTCGGTAAAGCCACGGAGAAGACCAGACCGCTGATAGCTAGATTCCTCAACTTTAAAAACAAAGAAAAAGGTGCTTCGTCGAGCCAGGGAAATGAAGGAGATCTTCTTCGAAAAAAGAAGGATCTACATGTATGCCGACTGCAGCGCCGAGACACAGCGGAAGAAGGATGCATTCAAGCCGGTGAAAAAGACGCTTCGAGTACAGTCTGCACCATCCAGCTAGCATCTCGCATGAGGGAGCCGTCAAGTGGTTCACTTCGCCCACCGATGTTATGGAATTTTTGCGCCAACTGGAGAAGTAGATTTTGATGTGCCATCACCGCTTCTACTGGATAACCTTCCAGACCTCCAGGCCACGGACTTGTTTTTTCTATTCTATTTAATGGAGCAGCTGAGTAAGTCATCGCCATCCTCTGATTTCATTTAATGCACCATATTATGACTCTCCCTGTTTAAGGAGGGCAGATTTTATTTTATTTGGACTAATTGCTTCTGATGTGAAATAATGACGTGTAGCTCTGTCACATTTGATAAACTATAGGACCACTTTTTTGACTGACTATCTGTCACCGTCTTTTCTTTTCTTTTCTTTTTTTCTCAATGATAAGAAGCTATAGGTGTTTTATAGCTCCCGGGCCTGGTTATTCTAACATAATGGATAGAGGTTGTGTAGTATAAGATCTACAGTAACTGTTGAGGCTGCCTAATAGGTAAGAAGGGTAACCCACCTAAGGTTCATGTTTATGTTTCTGTTAGAGGTTAGGCTGGGTTTTTTTGGGGGGGGTGGAATGGTACACTCAATGCATATGTTGTCCAATATTTCCAGATAACGCAACACTTATGCCTGTACAGTATGGGCAACACTTAACAAGTAATCACACATGGATAATCACCTAAACTGTATATCATGGAATGTGAAGGGAATTAACACACCCATAAAGAGGAAAAAAATTCTTACTTATTTAAATAAACTATCCACAAGTATCGCGTTCATTCAGGAGACGCAAACCTCACCGACGTGGAACATTTGAAACTTAGGAGGGACTGGGTCGGTCATGTCTTTTTTTCTTCATTCACATCTAACGCTAGAGGAGTCGCTGTGCTTGTAAACAAGAATATAAAGCTCAAAGTGAACTCAGTTGAAAAACACAAGACTGGCAGATTCTTGCTCATTGACTGTGTTTTGAATACAAATAGGATGACATTAGTAAACATATACGGCCCCAATTATGATGATCCTCTTTTTTTAATGAACTACTCCTAAGGATTGCTGCAGCTCAGGGACTCTGCCTTATTGGTGGCGATTTTAATTTGGTCTTTAATCCAACTATGGACCGTTCCTTGCCTAAGTCACCCACGCCAGCAAAGGCAGCCGTGATTTTGGACCATGGCATAAAAGAGTTGGGGCTATGTGACGTCTGGCGCACTCTCAATCCTAACAAGAAAGATTTCTCCTTTTTCTCTAACGTTCATAAATCTTATTCCAGAATAGATATGTTTTTAGCCCCCCAACAGATAATCAGCAGCATAAAGGATTGTACATATTTGGCCGCTGCACTTTCAGATCATAATTCCATCAAGATGACCTTGTCAATTGATTCAGTACAGCCATCTCCGCAAAGGTGGAGATTTAAAACATTTATGCTGAAAGACTCAGAATTTATAACATATATGAACAATCAAATTGATCTGTTCCTCGAAACCAACGTGAACTCTGCCTCCAATGCAGTGATATGGGATGCCCTTAAGGCATTCATGAGGGGATGTATTTTGTCCTATAGTACATATAAATCAAGAGAAAGGAGAAAATAACTGACAAAATTAGATGAAGAAATGAGAATACTGGAGCAAAAACATTCTGAAACCAAAAGAATGGACATCTTAAATTCTTTGACTGTGAAACGTATACAGTATAATAACTTATGCACTACCAAGGCCGAAGCAGCTTTAGCTAGGACCAAGTACCATTATTATGAGTATGGCAATAAAACTGGTAAATTACTAGCATGGCAAATCAAGAAGGAGGAATCAGATAAAATAATTCATTCAATAATTACTGATGATGGCAGGTCCTTGACTGACCCGTTGGAAATAAATGCAGAATTTCAAAAATTTTATGAAGCACTGTACAAATCAGAACATAACATCAATAATGTTGCAGCAGACCGATTTCTGGAACATCTTGATCTCCTACAGATAAATGCCACAGATAAAAGCCGGTTAGATGCTGATATAATGGAGGAGGAGGTTCGCCTGGCCATGAAATCTCTGCAGAACAACAAGGCCCCGGGACCAGATGGATTTCCCATTGAATACTTTAAAACCTTTTCAGATAGGCTGCTATCGCCTCTCACAAATATGATCAAGGAAGCTTTGAATAATCAGACTCTACCCATCTCTCTCGAATTAGCTACCATTATACTATTACCAAAACCTGACAAGGACTGACAAAAATGTAGCTCCTATAGGCCCTTAAGTCTTCTAAACGCTGATTACAAGGTTATCTCTAAATTGCTTGCTACTAGATTAGAAGACGTCATGCCAAAAATAATTCACCCAGATCAAACTGGGTTCATCAGGAATAGGCAAGGGTCAGATAATGTCCGCCGTTTATTTCATATAATTGATTCTGCACAGATAACAAAAGAGCCTACGCTGATAGTATCAATGGACGCTGAGAAGGCGTTTGACAGGATCGAACCTTCCTTTCTATTTCAAACACTTGCAGCTATGAATTTTGGTGTAAAATGTATTCACTATGTTAAAACACTATTCAAGGCACCTAAATCACAGATATTAACTAATGGGGTCCTGTCGAGCGCCTTATCACTTTCTAGGGGGGTCCAACAGGGCTGTTGTATCTCTCCATTATTATTCTCGCTTGCCATCGAGCCATTTGCTCATGCTATCCGAGTTAATGCTGCCATCTCCGGCGTCAAATTTGGAACTTCTGAGCATAAAATCTCTCTCTACGCAGACGACATTTTGATCCACTTCACTGACCCAGCCGACTCGGTCCCTCCACTTTTTCAATGTCTTCAAGAGTATGGTGCAGCATCAGGATACAAAATAAATTTAACGAAAAGTGAAGTTCTGCCTTTAAACACACAGGACTTGGACATTGGAACTCTCGTTGATCCACTGAAGATATGTCCTCGTGGGTTTAAATACCTGGGCATAAATATTCGGAAACAAGGAGACAAAGTATATAAAGACAACTACTTGAACCTTTTAGAGAAAATAAAGGCAGACACACAAAGGTGGATCGATCTACCCCTTTCTTTAATTGGTAGAGTAAATATAATTAAAATGAATGTGCTGCCAAAACTTATTTATTTATTCCAGTGTATCCCTCTTCATGTCCCTAAGAGCTTTTTCAGTAAGACTAATAAAATTACTTCCTCCTTTTTATGGCGAAACAAAAACCCCAAAGTAAAACTTACTACTCTCCAAGCATCATATACTAAAGGAGGCTTGAACCCTCCTAATTTGAAATGCTACTATTTGGCTTCTCAGTTTCGTCCAATATGGACTTGGCTACACTCTGAGAGTAGCGACATCAGATGGCTCTCTATAGAACAACATATATTGAAAGCTACCCCTTTTTGGGGTCAAAGAAGAACCTTTCTTTAATAACTAAAAACCCCATAATTTTGAACACTTTTCGGGCATGGCAGGAAGCTCATGCATTGTTGGGACTAGATATCTCAGTACTGAGAAAGACCCCTTTGTGGAATAATCCCAATATTCCTTACCTTATTGCAGATGGAACTTTACAGAAATGGACCAGGAAAGGGATTGAAACAGTTAGCGACTTATATAGCAATAACATACTATCAAACTTCCAGCAGTTATCTTCTAAATTCAGACTACCACAGAACAACCACTTTAAATTTCTTCAAATTAGACACCGGCTCCAAGATAACTCTGCTGACTTTCCGAACTTACCAGAGGAATCCCCTCTTGAGAAGCATCTGCTTGATACACGACTCTCTTCCACAAGAGGACTGATATCCTCTATATATTACATTTTGAACAGAAACTTGTCAATTTATGATAGACTCTCGTTTAGAAATAAGTGGGAGACAGACCTAGGTTGTAACTATGAAGATGTCAACTGGCAAAACATATTGGAAAGATCCCAAACTGTACTTATCTCCACTAAACATAGGCAAATGCAGTTTAATATCTTTCATAGAACATATCTCACCCCACACAGACTTCATAAGATCAATAGGAATGTCTCTGCCATGTGCCAAAGGTGTAAGGTGACTGAACGAAAGTTACTCCATATGCTCTGGACTTGTCCCTATCTAGAAGACTTTTGGAAGTTCATTATAGCCACTGTTTCAGATGTTATAGAGACTGAAATTCCAAGCGACCAGAAAATTTGGCTTTTGGGGGATGTCAACATGCTTAAGGTAACTAAACATAAGAAATATTTTGTGTCGTTAGCCAGCATGGCGGGGAAAAAAATTATACTGGTCAACTGGAAATCAGAAAACCCACCCTCACAAAAACACTGGCTGAACGAACTTTCATCATACTGCACGCCAGAGAAAATTCTGTACAATGTCAGGAGAAAACCGGAAACACATAATAGAATATGGGGCTCCTTTTTAGCGCTTCTCCCTTCAATCAACCCTCTTAGTTAAGTATGCATATCTGCTTCCTGTATCTGTTTCTTATTTTGGCTTCTTCTATATTTCTAACAAGGACTGAGTGTTGTGAAATGTACCAATCCATGGTCGGGTGGGGGGGTGGGTTGTTTAATTTGTAGCGAAGTTACTGTGTTATGTGTTTTTGTTTGTTTGTTGTCTTATTTTCTTTTCTTTGTTTTTGTCATTTAATCTTTTATACTGTATAAAAATGGCCAATGTACCTTGTGCATTGTCAATAAATAAATCTTTTAAAAAAAAGAGTAGTTGTCGGACTAAAAGATGCAAAGCTGTCAGAGTCACTGCAGATGGATCCTGAGCTCACATTAGCAAAAACTGTTGCCAAAGTGCGCCACCATGTGGAAATAAAAAAGCAGCAGCCTATATTGCGTGGCAGAATGGATGAAAGACAGTCTGGCAATGTGGCTGCTATGACGGGGAGGAGGCAGACACAAAAAGGGGCTTGTGGAAAAAAACTCAGTTCAACATATAAGTCAGAAAATAAAAACAAGGACTCAGGCTGTGGGAGATGCGGACATGTAACACGGCATCCATGGGAAAAATGTCCCGCCAAAGATGCAGAATGTCGCACATGTAAAAGAAAAGGACATTATGCACAGAGATGTCGGACTGCAGGTGGTGTCAGTGAGATCCAGGAGGATTCAACAGATGATGAAGTGGATAATGCTTTCCTTGGAGAGATAACGATTGAGATTAACAGTGTTGATAATGAGTGGAGAGAAACTCTGGAATTAAACGGAGAGGAAAAGGAATTCAAGCTTGACACTGGAGCTGGAGTTACAGCTATACCAAAACACCACTACTCTGCAGATAAGCATGGGACTCTCCTGCCGCCAAAGTTCCCTCTGTATGGTCTAAGCAAACAGCGTTTGGATGTAAGAGGATACTTCAAAGGAAAACTGGAAATCAGAAATAGGACAACTGAACAGGATGTTTATGTTGTGGCAAAACTGATGAGACCACTGCTAGGCCTCCCGGCCATGGAGGCTTTGTCACTTCTTAAACGTGTACACACAGTGCAGGTGGGTGAAGACATTAAACATAGTTACCCCACTGTGTTCAAAAGACTTGGAAAGCTGAAGGATCCATACAGGATAGAACTAGAACCAAGAGCCACACCATATGCCCTGTCTGCCCCACGTCGAGTCCCCCTCCCACTGAGAGATAAAGTCAAGTCAGAGTTGGATCGGATGGAAGCAATGGGAGTGATATCTAAGGTCAGTAAACCCACTCCATGGTGTGCAGGGCTAGTAGTAGTGCCCAAAGCTGGCTCAAAAGAGAAACTCAGACTGTGTGTTGATTTGACATCCTTGAACCACTGGGTCAAGAGAGAGACACATATTTTACCAGCTGTTGATCACACCCTAGCTGCACTCTCAGGAGCAAAGGTTTTCACTAAACTAGACGCCACATCAGGTTTTTGGCAAATTCCCCTCACTGAGGACAGTGCACTCCTGACCACATTCATTACCCCATTCGGTCGCTACTGTTTCAAAAGGCTGCTGTTTGGAATCTCTTCCGCCCCAGAGCATTTTCAATGACGGATGACACAAATGCTGGAGGGCTGTGCTGGTACAGTGTGTCACGCGGACGACATCATGGTGTACGGCAAGGATCAGGCTGAACATGACACCAGGCTGCACCAGGTCCTCAGGAGACTGAGGGATGAAGGACTGACTTTGAACAAGGATAAATGTGAGTTTTCCAAGAGCAAAGTCATGTTTCTTGGACATTGGGTTACTGCAGAGGGAGTGAACCCGGACCCAGGCAAAGTCAAGGCCATACTGGAAATGCCAGAGCCATCATGTGCCGCAGATGTAAGAAGAGTAATGGGCATGGCTAATTACCTAGGCAAGTTTCTCCCACACCTCTCATCATTCTCTCGTCCTCTGAATGAACTGCTGTCAGAGAAAACAGAATGGTGTTGGGGAGCACCCCAACAAGAGGCTTTTCAGAAGTTGAAGGCAGAGCTTAGCTCACCGAGAGTCCTTGCTGTATACTCACCCACTGCAGAGACACGTGTATCAGCAGACGCTTCATCCTTCGGCCTCGGAGCCGTTCTCCTTCAGCAGCAGCCAGAGAGTGGAGACTGGCGGCCAATAGTCTTCATCTCTAGAGCTCTGTCAGTTGCTGAGAAACACTATGCTCAGATTGAGAAGGAAGCATTGGCTGTGACCTGGGCATGTGAGCGCCTTCAATCATACCTTCTGGGCATGAGGCTTACAATTGAGACAGATCACAAACCCCTTGTCCCATTGTTGATTACTAGAGCAGTGGATGTGCTTCCCCCCCGAGTCCTGAGATTCAGACTGAGACTGATGAAATTCACGTATGATATCATACATGTTCCTGGAAAGCAGCTCATTGCTGCAGACACTCTGTCAAGGGCGCCCATGAGCCACACAGCCACTCAGGCCGAGATAGAGCAGGAAGCAGACGTTAAAATATTTGTGGATTCAATCAGGCAGTTTCTTCCAGCTACTGAGGCTAGATTGCAGCAGCTGGCACAGAAACAGAAAGAAGACTCCATCTGCAGCAAACTTATCCACCACTGCCAGACACAGTGGCCTGACAAAACCCACCTTCCACCGGACATCACACCTTACTGGAAGGAGAGGCAGTATCTGTCCCTAGCTGGGGATCTTCTCCTGAAAGGACAAAGGATTGTCATCCCCAGCTCACTTAGAGAAGACACACTTGACATCCTCCACCATGGCCACCAAGGTATAGTTAAGTGTCGTGCTAGAGCCCGTGAATCAGTCTGGTGGCCAGGGCTTTCTTCTGCCATTAGCCAGAAGGTTGAAAACTGCCCCACATGCACGAAACACAGAACAACAAAGAGAGAGCCACTGTTGACTACTCCTGTACCTGAGAGGCCGTGGCAACGTGTGGGTACAGACATATTCATCTGGGACAAGAAAACTTACCTTGTAGTGGTTGACTATTTCTCTCGGTACATTGAGGTTGCCTACCTCAATGTTGCAACAGCCAGCACAGTAATGGCAGCCCTGAAGAACATCTTTGGCCGTCATGGTGTTCCAGAGGTGTTAATGTCAGACAACGGGCCGCAGTATGTTGGTGCACTCTTCAAGGACTTTGCTAGTGAATACGGCTTCACTCATTTAACCAGTAGCCCACGATACCCACAGGCAAATGGAGAAGCAGAACGGGCAGTGGGAACTGTAAAAGGCTTGTGGAAGGAAGGAGGTGACTATGCTAAAGCCCTGCTCAGTTACCGAGCCACCCCATTGGAGAATGGCTATTCTCCAGCACAGCTCCTCATGGGGAGACAAATTCGAACTCCTCTGCCACAACTGCCCAAACTGTTGTCTCCACGCTGGCCCAACATCAAACAGTTCCGTAAGATGGAGACACAAGGGAAGAGAAAACAGGAGCAACACTACAACAAGCTTCACAGAGCACGTCACCAACCTGAGTTGAACCCAGGCCAGAGCGTGTGGGTCACCACCGAGAACTCTTATGGAACAGTTATACAACAGACAGCAGCCCCAAGGTCATACCTTGTTAAAACAGATGAGGGACTGTTCAGGAGAACTCGATCACATCTGAGAGCAACGCAATAGCCATCATCTGCTGATGAGGCTTCCACCACAAATGATACTGTTTCTCACAGTGCTGTCAATAATGCAGATACACATGCCATACAGACACCTGAACACCTGAACGCCTGAACGTGATGTGTATGTCACTAGGTCAGGCAGACTCTCACGTCCGCCCATGAGAATGGACATTTAAAGACACTGGACTTAATTGGGCTTGAAAGCTATTCAAGGAAAAAAAAAGAAAAGAGAATTGTGTGTGGTGAAAGAAAGAAAAAAAAAGAAGAATACTTGATGTGATTTTGTGTTTATTAGAAATGAAGAAAGCCACACATTGTTATTGTTTCATTTTGAGTTTTTTATGGTTCAGGAAGGGTTACTTATGTATTCAGTAATGATGAAAACAAAGGTGCCTTGTTAATTAATAGAAGAGAATGCGTTTGTTCTTACTCAAAAGGGGGAGATGTTGTGTAAGGAGTTAACTGACGTGTAATATAGCAGCCAATGAGGATGTTTGTTGTTGAATGGTGAAGAACCCGGATGTTACCTGAGCTGAATACACGAGTAAAGTTCACAACAACCTAACTCCCTGCCTCGTTATTATAATAATAACACAACACTAACGACTCTGTAATGACACTCCCACACAGGGTTTAAAACCTTGCAGCTCCCCTCCAGTTAGTTAGAACTGAAGAAGCCTCTTGGATGAGAGGTTAAACATCTTCAAGAAACTGAAACAAGTCCAGTTGCCTACGATACAGCACTAAGAAATTACGTCTTCTTAGTTTTTTTAGCTTATACCTGTCTGTTTACTGTCGAATGAAGACCATATCACTGATAGCTTCTGTCTAATTTGACCCAAAAAAATGATTTATGACCTTTTATTCATGCAGTAAAGGGAAGTTAAAAAGGAAACAATCAATAACAATGTATATGGGCAGCTTATCTGAAGCCTTGGTGAACTACATGAAACCACATGAATATGTGCTCACTGATTGCAATCAGAAATACTGTTTGGCTGAAGGACGTGGGTTTTTTTTCGGCCAACAACAAAATTAAGTGATTGCAATGATAATAATGCATTTTATTTAAAGGCGCCTTTCAAAGCACTTAAGGACAAAGATGAAAAAAACATAATTATAACAGTAGTATATGTAGGTACACAGTATGTTAAATAGTACTACATAAAGACTGATAAAACAAAAGTCGAAATAAAAATTATTCCTTTACATCATAATGTTCGTAAATTATAGTTTATCATTTTATTATTATATTAATATTATATTAATCATTTTGAAAGCAACAAAGGACAGTAAGTGAACCAAGAAATCACTAATCCAACAAATATCAGGATCAATTGACACTGTTTTATTATTTACAATAATAATAAAAACAATTAGATTCACTTCACTTGCTTGATTGCCATCAGAGGTCCGTTTCACAAAGCAGGTTTAGTGAAAACTGTGTTTATTAACCCTGAAATGAGGGAAACTCTGAGTTTTCCGTTTCACAAAGGGAGGTAACTCAAACCAGAGAAAGAGGGGTAACTCTAGCCTGTTTCAGAAAGAGAGGTAACTTAAGCTCTCGGTCAGTTACCGTAGTAACAGACTCTATGAACCTAACCTGGTCAGGACCAGGTTTTTCTCAATGAACCTCAAGTTTGTCTCTGTCTCCGCCCACTTTCAGCCACACACGCCATTTGATTTCCTCTTTCATTCATTCAGTCAGCAGGCGAGTTTTGGCGTAGCCTTGTTTAATGATTTTTTGACAGACGGTAGCTACCGTCTGTCAAAAATCATTAAAGAAATCAGAGTCAGTGGGCTATATCAGAAGTCCATCCGGCACAGTAGGAGGCGACTTTTTTTCACGAGCATGGCATGTCCTTTTGACAACGATCCCGTGGATGAAGGTGCAGCATTACTGCGCAGAGAATTAAATATTTGTCGGGAGATGTTTTACCATTTCCAGACAATTATCTTTTTGAGCGGTACTGTTTCACGTCACAGTCCATCATTTACCTACACAAGCTAATCCGTCCTGACATTTGCAACATTACCAACCGTAGTCATGCTCTCACATCCCAGCAGATATTATGTGTTGCACTGCGTTTCTCTGAAAATGGAAGTTTTTTGTACAATGTCGGAGAAAAGTGTGCCCCGCCCTGAAACCGCTTTTACCCATGTTTGTCGTTTTAAAAACCAGTCAGAGCCATCAATTAGGAGTTCCACGGGAATGCAGGTGAATGATGTAGGGATCTGTTGAATTAATTTTAAATCATATTCTGTTAATGACATTGTGCTGCAACCTCAGACTGGGATTTGTAATTTTCATTTCTTTTAGGATTTCCCAGTGTGATTGGCTGCATAGATGGCACACACATCCCCATCATGGCTCCTTCACATAATGAAGCCGATTATGTGAATAGGAAGTCCATTCACAGCATAAATGTGCAGGTACATGTAGACTGACTACTGTTTCAAAATGTTAAAGACTGCGTCATAGTTCCAACATCTGTCACTCTCTGCACTGTCAAGATCATATGTGATGCTGCATACATCAGAATGCGGAGGCCAAGTGCACTTCTCCCCCGCGGGATTGCACCTAAATGAAATAAATGAATAGGCTACCATTCAAGTAGGCTAGTTTTCCCCTGTAATATTATTGTGATTGCAAAGGACTACATTTAAACTTACGCATTGACCCGAGCAGCAATGTTCTCCCACGCTGTCTCCCTCTCTTTAGCAGCTGCAGCGGTGTTGCACTTCTTTCTAAAAACGTGTTGAAACTCGCCGTATGAGCGCATTACGATTTCCAATTCGAGGTTGGTGAAACACGTAGCGCTCCACTTCCCGTTGCCATGGTGACTCGTGGAATCGGGGCTCCATTGATGCTGGCTTTTTTTAGTTGTGTCGCATGCGCTTAACTCCAGGTGAAACTACTCCGAGTTGATTAAACTAACTCAAATCCGCTTTTCTGGAACCGAAAACTCAGAGTTTTCTATCTCAGAGTAGGTCAACTCAGAGTTTAGGATTAGACTCAGAGTTTGTTGAACCTGCTTTGTGAAACAGACCCCCGGTGTTTCTTTAAATAATCAGGTCACATCCCTTAATACAAATACACTTAAGTAAGTCAAACACAATTCCACTGTACAAAACGTAAAAAATAAAATTAAAAAAAACATTTTAATTTCCAGAAGATAATGAGATAAAGAAATATCAGAGTACAAAGTCTGGAGCCTTGGTGTGCAATACTACAGAGAATGAATAAATACAGGATGCATACAATTCCAAAATATATCACTGATATATACAGTGTCAGAGTACAAAGTACTCTGAATATTGGGGATCTGATGAAGCAACATAGTTATATAAACACAAACACCAGAGAGGGAGATGTCGATTTCACTGTATTCTCATATTTATTTTCTATTTTCCTTTTTAGTTCCTAAGTGTATAAGAATCTGTTGATTTGTTTAGGCTGTCCAGTGAGTCAATAGCCACATATCTTGGGGGAATGGCAGGTCTAACCTCAAGCTCAGCTCCCATTAGTCCAATCTTCAAACCTTATTTGATGTCCTATTCAGCTGGCCAATGGGAGCCATGAAGATCCAATTATTGATCATGCCTGTCAAATTGATTCTTTATGTTGAGTAGCTGTCTGTAGCTGAGATTAGAATACACATGCAAACATTTTTCTGTCTCTAATCTTTTATGGGAACACTCATCTGTTTATTATTGTTGAATATAGTCCTGTCACTAGCTCTGCATCTGTTAATATTGCTGAGTGTTCTTCATGGAGTACAGATGTGGAAATGTCTGTATGCAGAGTTGCCCCGCTGCAGCAGCTGAGTGTTTGTACTTTATTTAGGAGTTGTTAAGTGGAGCGATGTACTGTGCTAATATACCCGCAGTAATGAGATGGAAAAAGGCAAATATGGACTACAAATTAGACTTTAACTCTCAGTAGTAGCCTATTAATAATATAAGGTGTCTATCTAAGAAAATAACACTAAAAGCAGCTTTAAACATCAAATGTTTAAAGGTAACCAATACTCTGAGTATACTTTTACTAAAATATTATTTCTTTATCAGTAGTTTTACTTGTAACTGAGTACAGTTACATTACTGAAACTGATTTTCCCTCATTCCACCACTGTTCAATTTCAGTATGTAACACTTGGACACAGTTTAGATGCCTCTTCAGTGGAGTCTAAACTCTCTAAAATATTTTTTAAAATAAAATAAAAAAAATATTATATTTTACAATGAAAGTTTTAAAGTTACATTAATTTCTTAATATGAAATATGACACAATGAGCACTAAACTATAAACCTTGATTAAAGAAAGTTTTAATTTGATTATATTGGGTACCTTTCAATTTTTTTTTCCTTGAAGTGCCCTTTATTAAAGGTTTATAAGTTGTAACTTGGCTTTATAAATGGTTAATATATAGCCTACTAATTTACTAATTATTTTAGATCAGTTTTAAGCCATCCATAACAACTTTGGAGGTGCTAAGCATATGTCTCTTTTAATAAATGATGTACTTACCATATGAACCCTTTATTTGCAGCCAATAAAAACTTTATAAATAGTTCCTTATTTGCAAGTAGTACACAAGTGGCATTAAGACCTGCCGACATTGTCTCTCTTGTTCTAATTGTTAGACTAACTCAAGTAAAGATTTCAAACCCAACGTGGCTAACTAGTTTAAACACAGACTTAAGGTTAAGCTGATGGAGCTTGCAGCATCTGGCAACTTGTTAGTAAGAGTTCTGCAGAGAACCAGCTATCATTTTGCAGTAGTTTCACCTCCTCTCTTTGACTTAACAAACAACTGTCTTATATTTAGGGATAATCCATTAGACTTTTTCTTGTTCTCTTCACCCTTTTATGAAAAGCTGAAGTGCCAGCTTCTGTATAATGTCACCACCAAACAAAATTTACTGATGTGTGACTCATGCTCACCCCATGCTTAACCATACAGTTAGGTTCGCTAACTGTATGTGTCTGTCACTCATTATTATTATGTAGCTTACTGACTCTTTTGATGAATGTCAAAGAGAGGTGCACATGAATGTACTGCTCCTAGTGTCTGGGCTGACATCAGCTCCATGTTGCCTTTAAACACCATACAGACAATTTGTGACATCCTGAGGCTTGGTTGACTCTGTTTCTTTTCCAGAATTTTAACAGCATAAACACGCATCTAGAATTATCTAACTGACAAAAAAGATGCATGACTAATTGTCACTGTGATTATTCATACATTCAGAAATCTTAAGACTTAAGGTGGCACATTTGCAGCAAGGTAATTGCAGTCTCATCAGCAATATTTGGTTGGACCAAAGCCGCCAAAAAGATGGCATATTGGTGGCTTACTGACCAGTATAAAAACGGCTTCTGTCTGTCTTTCATGAAATCCATGTTATAACAACAAATAGCATTTAACAAAAAACTAAAACCTGAATTCCTTGACACATGGGCCCCCTTTTTGAAAACTTTAAATTTGCAGGTGAACTAAAACCTCAACTCCATTTTACCTCCTTCATTTGATCTTAATCTAAATCCATGCTGTACAGTTTGATGTCATGAGCACGACAAGTGTGTTGCACTTGTTCTTCTTTGCTGTCGTCTTCATCTTCTTCTTTGGGTTCATTTGCAGACCAGCTGTAAAGGTGCATACTGCCATCAGCTGTGTCAGAATGTATGGATGCTTTTGTCATTGAAAGTCATTGGGAACTTATTATTATTGGCTCATTTTATGGGAAATAATTCCATTATCGGCAGACAGCCAGTATACAAATTTGGGCTGCTAATTTTTTGGTCAAATATATATTGTACAGCCCTGGTATAAAGTAGGAGTAAAATATTTATTAACCATTATAAAAGGATGCTTTTCAAAAAAAATAGAAATGACTCCTGGTATTTGTGCCCTTAAAGAACATGCAAAATAAGAGAGAAGGTGGTACAGGAGACAGGATGATCTGCATTTTGGTGAGGGGATGCAAAATCAATAATTTATTTATGAAGATGCATATTAATGTGAGGTTTAAATGCAAAGTAGTTAAATCAATTCCACACACAACATAGATAAATGAATGCTGATGAAAATGAGGATTAGTTTGCTGTATGCAGTATTTGTTACTCAGTTGTGTTAACTGATTCAGTTATAGTGGTGGTGCCACATTAATGGAGGGTTTTTGTGGAATTTGTATCCCATTAAGTCATACTTGTCATGTGACAAGGTGGTGAAGTGAACTCCCAGGGACACAGAGGTGAGAAGTTGAAGGCCGGCTGTGATGACTTTCTGGCCATCGCACAGCCATCAACATCCGCTCACCAGCACAGTTCTGTGGTGAAGGGCGTAGATATTGTGCACAATGGCTGGGTGAGGGAGCATTAGAGGAAAGATCAAACACTCTGTGTGTGTGTCTGTGTGTGTCTCTGTGTGTGTCTCTGTGTGCGTGCGTGTCTAAACGCAGGCCTGGCCAGCCGGTGCGAGTCACCGCCAGTAGCCATGTTTTATTCTGTTTCATGTTGCAGACACGCCTGCCACTCACTGTCAGAGCCAGCCCACTCAAATAGCTTCAAAGGCTACTGTAGGCTACACACACACACACACACACACACACACACACACACACACAGGTTATTCTCTTTGAGTGTGTGGAAGGTCATTGTTGTGGCTGTGCTTGTTATATCTGCCGCTCTTTATGGGAAACTTGTTAGACCTGGTTCAGACTGACATCGAGTCTCATTCTGGAGTCTACCTATCCATCATGGGTGCTGTTACGCTAATATATCATATATAAATAAAAGTAAAAAGACATCTCTTAAGCAGATTTTTTGGTGCATTTTAGTCAATCTTAATTAAAGGCCTTGTTCACCCAAATGACAAACACACAAAAGCTGCATTCAGTGATTGTTTTGGCCACGTCGGGGGCATCGGAACAAGCTGAAAACACATAACCTAATATACACACTGCTGCGAAAGTTTCACCATGTTTACAAGTTCAAGTTGCCACTTTTGTCCACTGTTTGGTGTTAGCAAGAGCTAAAAGGGGCTGAAAAGACACATAAGGCTGAGTTTTTTTTCCTGATAATAGTTTTCTGGAGATTTTTCACAATACGTGGCAGCTTTCAGATGACACATAGTTATTTGATGCATAGTTAATCCAAGAGTATTGATTAGTGCAGCTTTAGATTCAAATCTTCAATACTGTGAGCACCACAGAGAGGTGGTGAAATCAAAATGTCACAGAGCCGGACAAATAAAACAAAAAGTATCAGCATAGTTAGGTAACAGTTTATCTAACATCATGATGTTGGTGTTGTCCCTAGATCATAATTAATGTTGCTCCAACTGCGTCATTGCAACCTACAGGAATGTCCACATCTGGAGCAAGCTGTTGTGGCTGAAGGCACAGGACTTTTACCTAGGAGACTGAAGGTTCATATTCCATTTTGAACATATTTTTAAACTGTTCACTTGTTACTTTTTGGCTAAGCATGATTATCATTTCCCTTTTTTCAGTTCTCTGTTGCAGTTTGGTAAGGTTTAGGCAACAGAATTACTTGGTTGGGTTTAGGAAAATAATTTTGGGTTCAATAATCTTTCACATGCTATGACATTACAAAAACTTAAATGGTCAGTTGCAAACCGCAGGTCACATTAATTATGATGTTCCTGGAACAACACCTCACCAACACAGCGATATCAGGTTAGGTGTTACCTATACTAGTATCTAAGTGCGGTTATAATAATAAATGATTAATAAATTGTTAATAAATGGATGTTGGTGTGCAGCCCTTTTCCTGAAAGTAAATGGTCATATGGTCCAATTAGTCAAAGGGATTTTTTAAAACCAGACAGCCTAAACATTGCTTATTAAAGGCTTATAACTGATATAAAGCCTTAGTACATGATTTATTATTCATCAATAAGGCTATTAGTGACAAGTTACAAAAGGTTACAACTCGTTCCTGTCCATGAAATCCCTTCTGACTAATCCCTCTCTCTGCCTTCCTCCCCTGCTTATCAGATTCTGCGCATCTGTACGAGGTACACCCCTGACCAGGACACAATGACCTTTTCAGACGGGCTGACCCTGAACCGGACGCAGATGCACAATGCTGGCTTCGGCCCACTCACTGACTTGGTGTTCACTTTTGCCAACCAGCTGCTGCCCATCGAGATGGACGACACAGAGACAGGCCTCCTCAGTGCCATCTGTCTCATCTCTGGAGGTGGGTGAGCCGGGGCAGAGTGCTGCGTATTTAGTGAGGGGGAGGGAAAACAGGGAAGGAGGAGAAGATAAGAATATAACTCACAGAGTAACTAAAGGGCACGAATAAAAGCACTAATTCCTTGGCACACCATCACCCATCGTCGTATGTTGCATAATGTATAAGACTGTAACGCAAGGAAGACACAATTTTCTTTTCGCTCTTAACATACCTTTTCTCAATTCAATACAATGACACTTTTGCTGTTACAGTCTGACTAGATGTGGTATGACCGGTAGTGTTTTGAGGCCATTGTTAGCTTTTGGTAGATATCGCTTTAACTGTCATTACTTATTGAGTAAGATGACTTTTCTCTCATCATACTACTGTTACTCTATGTTTCAGATCAACATTTCAAAGGTTTTATTACAAAAGGTCAAATAAGAAGTAAATCCCAATGAGGAAACTGTTTTTTCTTGTTTGTGGTCCCATTCCACTCGCTCTGTCAGCTCACCTACTGATGATAACTTTAAAGCAAGTAATTCAAAAGAAGCACTGGAAGTCAAGGGAAAGTTGGGGTGCAACTATGATGTAATTACCACCTTTTGCCTCTGACTGCTGTTTAGGAAACATTACATAGACTTGCTTTTAAATGAAAGACATAGTCAAAATTTTATTTTGAAATATTCCAAAAACTACAACTAGCCCCGTTATAGCATCACCCAGCTGAAAACAAGGAACCTAAAAGGTTTTAGTCTCGCTTTGTTGCCAGAATTTGGTGACAGCTGTATTGAAGTCAATGAGAGATGCCTGGAGAAACAAACTAAAACCCAATATAGCAACCACATATGACTTCTGACGAAGAAACACTTCCAAAAAATGAGAAAACATAAGAGCATAGGTCAACGACTGATTTTTATTATAGACACATTGTTTGTCCCTTGATTTAATTTGGGAAAGGCTCCTGTTCGCTGTGTATTTGCAGTCTCATCAGCAATATTTGGTTGGTTCTGCCACATTTGGTCACAATGAACAAGACTCAGTAATGCAATGACCCTTCCTTCTCTTTTAGGTTCCTTGGTTTCAGCTGGGGGATGTATGCAAGCGGTGATTTCACTAGAATAGATGAGTACACAAAATAAACTCACAAAATGTCAAGGAGATATTTATGGATCTATTTTCTTTACTAAACAGCTTCAATTATTCTGTTAATTGCAAAATTCATAATACAGGACAAGATAGAGTTGTCAAGCACTGAAGATGTTTTTGTGTACCTGAGAAAAGGAAAAGACAATAGCCTTCTAGGTCCATCCAAGCCTGAAAACAAGATCAGAGCAAGGAGAGTTTCACCTGCTGATGAAGGAGTTGCAGAATTATCCCGCCCGATCACTTCCAGGATGTCAGTGGTCCATAATACGACTGGCAGTACATAGGAGTAGACACAGAGACAGAGATAGAGAGAGACACACACACACACACACACACACACACACACAGACAGAGAGAGAGAGAGAGACACACACACACAGACACACACACAGAGAGACAGAGAGTATGAGGGGTATTTTATGCCAGCGAGCTATACTAAAATGCCTTAACCGCGTCGCCTACGCCTGCATTAAGATCGAAAAATATGCATGCGTACAGGCACGCGTATTGCGAGTACACCAAAACTGAAGGGGTGACGGGTGATAAGTGTCATGCCACGTGCGAAGGCAGTGGACGCCTGTGTGCACGCTCGTCTCAATGTACAAATAACCCAGAAAACAAAAAAACGGAAAAAAAAGGTCTGTTTATTGTTTTTTGTTTAAAACGTAAAACCTTGAATGATATCTAATTGATAGTTAATGATAATAAGGGTGAAAGGGATAATTAAAGTAATTTCAGCCACTTAAAAATAAAAATATCCTGACAGCTTTGATGGGGCTTGGGGTTCATCTATTACTTATGCTTTCTTATAAACAATCCCGTATGAGCTTTTGTAACAGCTGATCTGTACATTGAGATGAGCATGTGCACAGCCGTCTGCTGCGTTAACGTGTGGCACGGCACGAATGACCCCTCACTATTTGATTTCCACAAACACTACACAGCGTGTGCCTGTACGCTCATGGGGCCCTATTCTCCCGTCCGCGCGTAAGTCCTGATTTACGCGGCTGGACTTAAGCGCTTTTCATTTACGCGGATTCTCCCATCCAGACTTCTGACACACCCACCGCGCGTAAATCGGGAATCCAGGCGGCCTCATCAGAGAGGTGTGATTCATTGAAAACGGAGGCAGACCTGGCCATGTCGTCATTCATTTCGGCTGTCTGGAAATCATGGAACATGGAGTTTTCCTAAGACTTGTGAATGCCATTGAAATCCGTGCAAAAGATAAACCAGACTTTAAATTTGAAAAGGCCTCACACTTAGAAGGAGAGCGTGTTTTATGCTGTATGAAATACATCCAATAAAATATTTAAATCAGAACACTGTGCATATGACTGAATAGCAACCATGTTTACAAGTCATCAATGAAATCACAGAGGATGAGAGGTGTGCCTATACCGCGCTCGCAGCTTACTGAAATCACCTCCACCTGGCGCCTATTGGGGAACCCGGCAACCCCGTGAAACCCTGTTTGAATTCTTGGTCTTTCAGCGGCTGTTGCTGGCATTCGGATGAACCGGTTGGTGAAGTGCAACATTGCGTCCACAAATTGTGTCAAACACCTTGACACAGAAGCTTGCGATACATGGACCACATCACCAGCCACCCTCTGAAATGAGCCAGATGCAAGCACCGACAGCGCACTGGTTACTTTAATAATTACCGGTAAGGCATGGGGATGACTGGTCTGAGTTGAGAGCTGCTCGTCCAAAAGCCGGCAGAGTTGCATTATGCCTTCACGGTCGAAACGAAACCTTTGGATGCATTCAACATCCTGAGCCCCAGGATGTCCAAACGCGGCTGATATATGCGCGGTCTTCTTCCATTGCGCTGTTGTCGCGCTCTCCTCCATGCTCGCAGGACCACAGCCAAATACAAGATCGGCATTTTGGTTTCCGATTGTCCATGCACATTGGAATGATGCTTCTTTTTATACTGTTGAGCACGGCTTCGGTCGCCGCCTCTTCCCAAGTTGGTTGATGCAGTGAAGAATACCAGAGAGACGACTGTGAAAGCTTCAAAAGGTTTATTGCGCAGTTTGCAAAGTGCGGAGATCACTCAAGGATATTACAGCACAATTCTACCCCCAACACCCAGTGCCTGCCTCGCTCAAGTGAGTCTGTCTCTCATTCTACTGGGCGGCAGTTATACACTCTACTCTGGCTAATTCCGCCCCTTGCTTTGCTTACTGTTTTGCTTATGTGACAAACATGTTGCTCATCTTGTCCCAAACCCTGTTTACACACCTCACGGCCTGTTCCTCTTTTCTGCGTCATATGTTCTTTATCAGCTTTACCGCAGGCCTCCTATTTGCGCCGCTGGCTGTGTTCGTTGGGGTGTGACTTGGTTCCTCTTTTCTGCAGGCTCACGCTTTTGCATGCTACTCTGCCTCCCTTTTGCGTGTCCTGTGTGTCTTGTATGCTTACTGATTATAACAGATACATGTTGCACTAATATGAATCTATCCTCTGTAATGCTTATAATGTTGAAATCAAACCTCTTAGCAATGCGTGCCTATAATGAGCCAGTATAAATACATTAATCCCCCTTTTGATCTGTCCTCACAGATCAACCCCAGGTGACCATATGGACCGTGTCGGCGTTCCCGTCATCCGGCTCATCATCATCCGGGGTGCCTAGTAGCGGCATCATCGTGGCCGGCGGTGCCTTTCCTTCAATGGCAGTAGAGATGAGCCTGATAGACAGGGAACGCAGACACGGAATGCAACAACAACCACAAGTAATAATAATGGCTAAAAACGTGGCCAGAGAGACAAACAAAGACATTATTATTCCACGCCATTTGCCAAACATCCGCTCCATCCATCCGCTAAACGCGCTATTGATGCCAGAATCTTCATGCATTGTTTTAGACAACGTACGGAGACCTTCAAGTGCCTTGGTAACAGAGCCATCCGGGGCGGTATTGTTTGGGATAAATGTGCAACACATATCCCCGAACATCGCGCATACTCCCCCCTTTTCGGCTAAGAGCATATCCAACGCCATTCTGTTCTGTACCGCCATAAGGGAGGTGGGGCCCAATTGATAGTACTCCCCTTAGTATAGTTCAATTCCAAACCGCCATACTTCCGGAGGCACCAGTCAGTTGTTTGAGCTGATCGCTTATGTCGAGGTGTCCAGGATGGATTGGATGATCGGACAATGGGATCGCAGACTGAAAAAATCAGAGTCACAAGTACAATAGTGAAGCCGCCCAGGCCCCACAGAAGTTTAACATTGCCATAAAGCTGCATCCTCAGACTATGTTGTGATATACCAATATAAACGTGATAATCAGCAAGCTAAACCACCAGTGTACAGACTATGCCGTCTCTGTGCCTCGGGGATTACCCCCAAGGGAGTTTGTAACCTTTTCAAATGTCTGTTCACACAACTCGAAATAGCAATCAGCACATGTCTCAATATCCCCAATTTCCCCAAGACTCCTAATGTGTGGTGTGGTGTTGTTGGTAGCTTGGCACGCTACATGTAGGAGAGGGACGCTATTTCACTCCCTCCCTTCCGGAGTCTTCTTTCTTCAAGAGACAGGGGTCGACTACCCTGTCCCTCGTGTTGCCACTAGGGGATTATTCTGCCCCTTCTTCAGTGGGCTTTTCTTCTGAGCCGTCCGGCCCAGTGCTCTCAGCTTGAAGAGACCGGTGTACTTCTGCCAGGGACCGTTGTGGCTCGTCGGCAGCTGCACACTGGCTCCAATGGTACCAGGTTTCTCCTTTGCCTTTTAACCTCACCGCGTGTGATGTTCTCTCAGTCACCTGAAATGGCCCCGTCCACCGTGGTTCGGACCACTTTCGTTTGATGACCCTCAGGAGGACCCAACCCGTCTCTGGCGACACGGAGTCAGAGTCCTCTCCTCGTTGGCTCGCCACCTGTTTGGAGAAAGCTGAAACGAGACTCTGCAGTTCACGGAAATATTCTTTATTGGTTAATTGCTGATCATCATTCGGAGTCACTGGCAGTTTATGTTGTGGGCCGGGGAACGCCCTTCCTGTTTCGAGCTCGTGTGGGGTAAACCCTGTGGATTGATTGACTGAACTCCTGATTGACATCAGAGCCAGTGGTAATGCGTCTAGCCAATTCATTTTGGTCTGTGCACAGATTTTTGCCAATTTGCTTTTAACGTTTTGATTCATTCTCTCCACCTTCCCCTGTGACTGTGGGTGATACACTGTCCCAAAGCCATGTTTCAGCCCCAGCATGGTCTCCACCTGCTGTAGATCTTGATTTTTGAAATGTGTACCATTGTCTGATCTGATCTTTTCAGGAAATCCATGTCTAGGTATGTACTGATTGATCAAAAATTTCACCACTGACTTACTGTCTTCCTTCTTCGTGGGCCAGGCTTCCGGCCATCCTGTGTAAGCATCTACACACATCAACACATACCGAAACCCTCTCACGGATGTTATCATATCAGTATAGTCGATTATGATCTCTTTCCCTGCTTTTACCTCCAATGGGTATTTGCCTGGCGCTGGTTTGACCGTCGGTCTGGTGTTGTATTTTGTACATATATCACAACTTTTCACAAAGTGCTGTGTCATGTCTTTTAAAAATGGGTGCCACCATTGTTCCAGATTTCTTAACATCTGTGCTACACCCACATGCCCCACTCCATGAGCCTCCTCCAGTGCAGTTTGTCTTATACCTGGTGGTAAAATTGGACGTCCATCCGGACCTCTCCAGAGACCGTCTGTCTCTGTAGCGCCCCTTGCTTTCCAGAGAGTTTTCTCCTGCGGAGACGCTTCTTTTTGCCAGGCTGTTAATTTTGATCGTCCTATGTCTATCTTACTTTCTGTTTCTGAACACATTAATATGTGGTTCGCCTCATAACCTGCAGCTTGTTTCGCAGCCCTGTCTGCTGCGTCGTTTCCTTTCGCTATGGCCGAACCTGTTTTGTCGTGTCCTTTACACTTTATCACTGCTACCTCCTTAGGAAGAAGGAGGGCTTCTGCTAACTCTTTCATTTCGGTCTCGTGTCTGATGGGTTTGTTTGTGGCTGTCAGAAACCCTGTCCTGAGCCATTGTCCTAATTCTACGTGTACTGCCCCTACTGCGTATGCGGAATCTGAATACACGTTCACTTTGTGTCCCTCCCCAAGCTTGAGTGCTTCGACCAGGGCCCTTACCTCTGCCCTTTGTGCCGATTGTGGTCCTTCCAGTCTCTCGGCTTTCAGGGTTTCCATGTGTCCCTGTACGTCCTCTACCACAGCGTATGCTGCTCTCAGACCGTCCTGGTCATGTCTGAAACAGCACCCATCTGTGTAGAGATTTCTGGCGTCTGGCAACGGTTCTGTTAACAGATCTGGTCTCACTTTCTCTTCCCTGTACACTCTCTCCATACACTCATGTGGTTCCCCTGATCCAATTTGTTCTGCTATGTTTATCCCTTCATGTGTGTAGAGGATGTTTGGCGCTTCCAGTATCTTACTTAACCGTCTCTGTCTCAACGTGGTCAGTGTGAACGCTTGCGAGTTGACGTATGCTACTACGCTATGTGTAGTTAGTACGTGTAGCTGATGTCCCATAACGATGTGCGCGGTTTTCTGAATGAGTTTTGCTACGCCTGCTGCGTGTTGTGTGCACTGGGGATGTCTTTTTTCCATATTATCTAACATTACGCTACAGTACATTAGTATTACTCTCCCACCCCCTTTCTCTGGAACAGGACACCGTGTGAGCAGTGTTCTGTTCCAGAGACATCCAAATAGAATGGCAGGTTATAGTCAGGAATAGCAAGTTCCGCAGCCGTAGCTAAGGATTGTTTCATTTTTATAAACGCGTCCTCGGCTGGTTGTGTCCATTCTAGCGGGGCGTTGAGGTTACGCATACCTTGCGCGTTGACCAGGTCACGTAAAGGTTTAGCCAGGCCTGTGTAGTCTGCTACATAGTTTCTACTGTAGCCTGTCAGCCCTAAGAAAGAAAGCATCTCTTTCACCTTTAACGGTTTGGGATGATGCAAAATGGCGGACCGGTGTTGTGGAGACATGCTTGCCCCCTTTTGTGATATTACACGGCCCAAAAAAGAGACTTGTTTGCGCGCAACCTGCAATTTAGATTTACTAACCTTAAAGCCCTTCTCAGCTAGGAGACGGAGAACAGTCTCCGTGGCTTGGAGGCACGAGGTTGCCGTTGGTGCCGCTAGTAACAAATCATCAACATATTGCACCAGAGTCACCTGATCAGGTAGATGACATTCAGTCAGGATGTGTTTGAGCGTCTGGTTAAAAATGCCTGGTGATAGAGCAAAACCTTGTGGCAACCTGGTGTAGCGCAGCTGTGTGCCCCTGTAGGAAAATGAGAAAATATCTCTGCACTCGTCTGCCAATGGTAAACAGAAAAATGCATTAGCCAAATCAATACAGGTAAACCAACAATGTGAGGGGTCGAGATTGGCCAGGGCGACATACGGGTTCGGCACGGGTACCGTCGGGGTGGTCAGAATGTCATTTATTACTCGCAAATCATGTGCCATGCGGTATTTACCTGTCCCCTTCTTCTCCACTGGTAAAATAGGGGTGTTCCAGGGAGAGTTAGATGGTTCTAATACCCCCTGCTGAAACAGTCCCTCTATGGTGTCTCTAATTCCCTCTTCTGCCTGCGCTTTGTGTGGATACTGTCTGACCCATAAAGGCTGCATTTTTTGCACCTCGAAAGTGATTGGTTTACATGTGACTTTCCCTACATCCGTGGGACCCTGTGCCCATAAGTATGCGGGGAGAGAATCAATCATCGCAGCGGCTAGGGGGTGATCCGTCTTTTCCCTCCCATGATACCTAGATATCTGCGCATGTTCTAACACTGCCGTGTCCTGTCCTGTTACCTCAATCCGATATGTTTTTGATGTTGGGGAGTATTGTACCTGTGGGATCGGTGTACTCATCCAATCAGTCTGTGCCAAAGCCCTCTTTACAACCCCTCCCAATTCTTTAGCTTGGTGTTGTGGGTGCAGCGCCAGTGATACATGTGGGGCGGCTTCGTCTCCCATCATGTACCATGATTTTTGATCATTGGTCAGATTAACAGCGGCTGCTACGCCCTCAGGAGCAACATAGATATTCTGGGAACATATTTGCCAATCATGTCCCTCCAATTGTGTTTGGAAATTGTCTTGGTACCAGTCAGTCTGCATCCTGTCATAAAACAGTGTTACATGGGGAGGGTCAGGAGGGGAGATGTAAGGCTCGAGGAGGGAAATCCAGGGTTTCCACCGCCAGTAAGCCGTAAGGATGCCCAGTTTGTCACTGTTTTCCGGTCTTAACATTCCCCAGTAAATGTCAGCGTATTCCTCCTGTATCGGTTGTAACAAATACAGTCCAGAGGTCGCGTGGTCTGTACATGGCAATTGAGTCCCATCAGGTAGGGTGACCACAAGTCCGTCAGCACTACACAATATGGATGCTCCCAGTTTAATCAGCAGATCTCTGCCCAGCAAATTCACCGGGACGGTGGGAGAGTGCACAAACGGGTGTGTGACGGTTTGATGGCCCACCTGAGTGTGTAGCGGTTGAGTGATTGGCAGAGTCTGTTTTTCCCCCGAGAACCCCATAAGTGTGATAGAGTTTGCTGACAGTGTGTTTGGTGGGACGGCTTTCATTGTGGAACATGTGGCCCCTGTGTCAACCAAAAATGGCAGAGTCTTTTGCTCCACTGTCACGGACAACATCGGTTCTGCCGAGGTGATGTTGTCGGAGTGTCTCGGTGGGGTGTGTCATTGGTATTGGGGATCCCATCCTTCATTGGGATCCCGGGCGACGGCCGGCATGTTCCCCTGAAACTGTGGTGGGCCGCCTCCTCTCTGTGGGACACCCCCTTGAGTGTGTCCAGGATTCTGCCCCAGCTGGGGGCAGTCCCGGATCCAATGTCCTGTGCCATTGCAATAAAAGCAGCGTCCCATAGGCGGTCCCCGCGGTATTCCTCCCCTTCCGCCCCTACCTCGCCAGCCCCCTCTACCCCTCTGTGGCCCGCCCCCGTATCCTCCCTGCCCCTGTTGGTATTGGGGGGAAGGTGGTACCCAAGGTGGAACAGGATAAGGATCAGGAATTTGGGGAGGTGTAGTTGCCACCATTGCTTTTGCAGCGTCAGGTTTAACTTTTTTGTTTTTCTCATTGGTTTCCTGCCTAGCTTTTGAGAGCTGCAGCTTTAAGAGCTGAGTGTGCAGGTCTTTTAGATTCTCTTGTTCTTTATCACAGTTATCTTGGGCACGGGACAGGTGATGGATGAGATGCTTCTCCCACACATGAGACTCGCTCCCCAACATGTCAGGATTATCTTTCATAAGTTTACATACATCCTGAGGCACCCCTTCTAAAATAGCTTGTCTGAACCACTCCCTCTGAGCCCCAGCCTTACCCGGATGACACCCTGTATATTTAAGCCACATATCTTTACCCTTATCAATATACTCTCTGGGGTTTTGTTTGGGGTCCCATTTCATTTTTGGCATGACTGCGGCGCTTGGAAGCGGGTATTTTTCTCGCATTGCGCGTCCGATTTCCGTGCATACTCGTGTGAATGGAAGGTTATCAGGATCTCTAAGCGTTTTCGCCTCTGTCTCGATCTCTCTGACATCCCCTCCTGTTAGGCACCTGGATACAACAGCCCTAAAGTCGCCCAGTGCCAATTGCTGCCCTGCTGTCAGCCTATCCAATTGACTAAGCCACATAGCGCCCCCTTCGGCCACAGGTGGGAGTTTGTCCACAATTGCCTGCACGTCCCCAATAGTGAATGGTTTGTATCTTATCCCTGCTGCTGATGTCATTAATGGCAGCATCGTATGGTTGGCTATTTCAACGTCTGTCTGAACTTCTCGCAGCTGCTTCTCAATTGCTGCCAATGTCTGATCCTGTCGTTCACGTAAGCGACGAATCATTCGACGGTCTCCCTCTGACCACTCTTCTACCCACTTTCCTTGTAGCTGAACCTCAACTGCGCCGCCCTGTTCTTCGTCTGTGCTTCCTTTAACACCTCCCCAGTCTAACCCCTCAACGCGCCCCATTTCATCCACCCACTGATCAACCGTACGCCATGAGTGTTCCCTTCCATCACAACTCCCGGTCTCATCCATACGGTTCGCCACCGGAACCGTCTTTCCTACAGCCCCACTATTCTGCTCTCCTTCACGTCGCAGAGGTTGCTGGTGAGTGTGAGACTGTCCACTTCTGCTACTGCTTGCCATTGAGCTGTCATCCTGAGGAGGGCTGGTGTCAATTTTCACCGTGCCACTAGTAACTTCTAAAATTGGATAAATTCTCGAAACCGGAGGTGCACTGGGAGGTGTGTATGGAGGTGGGAGTGCAGGTGTAGATGGTGGTCTTACCTTGGGTCCAGTATCTGATTCTTTCTTTTTCTCATGCAGATGCCTCACGCTCTGCCACCAGATCGCCAGCTCAGACCAGCGCCGCCGTTCCTCTTCCATGGCCTTCTTGTCCTTTCTCCACTTCCCCTTCTGTAACACACTCGCAGTTCTCTCCTGCTCTGTCGCCTCATCTCATCTCACTGTACGTTCCTGCTCTTTCTCCCACAGCCAGGGCCCTAAGGGTCCTGCATCTGAGGGTTTCTTACCTTTACGTTTAATTAATTTATCAATTTGTTCCTTTACTCCTGCCAATTTCTTATCCTTATCTGTTTCCTCCATAGTTTTAGCTGCTGCTAGTAGCATATTCTCAACTTGCTCCTCAAGGGGTTTCCACGTGCCCCTCACGGGCCCCCATCCCCCATCATCTATTTCCCTATCAAATTCTCCGTCCATTCTACCTCTATCTGTCTAGATTCTGAGGCCAGCCGGTTTGTATGGAGTTCACCCGAGCAACAAGCCTGTTAAGTGAGTGACTTATGAGTGACCAGTCAGTTTATGTGTTTATACCGTTGCCGTAGCAACCTACGGCAACCTGACTGTTTTGACAGACTAGGCCGCTTTCGTTGACACCGTAGGGTTTCCGCGACTCAGACAGATTATGTTGTCACCGTAAGGTTTCCTTTATCTGTTGTGTCGGGTCTGTCAAATTGCCACTTTATATATTCACTTCACTTTAGACACCTCAGAATCTTATTCTCCCCACACCCAACTATCCCTTTGTTCACTCCTTACGACAAACAAACACATATACATACATTATTTCAGGCCTTAAATCACACAAGTTTACATCAATAATCCGGACTTTAAACCCCTCACAGACTCAGTTGCTTTCAAGGGACACACACCAATCTTGTCCCTTTGGACTCTAAACCTAGACAGTTGCGTTGCTTTTAGGGGACTCTAACCCCTGGGACTTTAAACCCGGAACAGGCTTTAATTTATGGGGACTATAACCCCAAGGGACTCTAACCCAAACGCCGTAGCGTATACTAATTTAGGGGACTCTAACCCCAGGGACTCAAACCCAGTGGAATTCGGGGGTCCTCACCTCCCCGGGACTCTAACCCAGCTGCCTTCCAAAGGCTCCGTCCCTCGTCAGAGATCGGTGGGGTCAGCCACGACCAAGGACAGCCTGTTCCTAACTGTCTGTTTCTTGTCTGTTTTAATACTAGTCTCTCAATTTAGATATAGTATTTACTTTCACAAGTCGTTACTGTAACAACTTCAACACAACTACTGGAGCAGGACACCGATTTTAATTTTAGTCAATATGCAGAATTCGTTTTAACAGGTTTCTGCTTACCTTATCTTATGCCGGCTGATGTCCTGCTTCCTTCACCGTGAAGAAGTCTTTAGGTCAAATTGTTTTTCAAATTAGTTATCTCCACTGCATCCCGGACGAGCCCCCAAAACTGTTGAGCACGGCTTCGGTCGCCGCCTCTTCCCAAGTTGGTTGATGCAGTGAAGAATACCAGAGAGACGACTGTGAAAGCTTCAAAAGGTTTATTGCGCAGTTTGCAAAGTGCGGAGATCACTCAAGGATATTACAGCACAATTCTACCCCCAACACCCAGTGCCTGCCTCGCTCAAGTGAGTCTGTCTCTCATTCTACTGGGCGGCAGTTATACACTCTACTCTGGCTAATTCCGCCCCTTGCTTTGCTTACTGTTTTGCTTATGTGACAAACATGTTGCTCATCTTGTCCCAAACCCTGTTTACACACCTCACGGCCTGTTCCTCTTTTCTGCGTCATATGTTCTTTATCAGCTTTACCGCAGGCCTCCTATTTGCGCCGCTGGCTGTGTTCGTTGGGGTGTGACTTGGTTCCTCTTTTCTGCAGGCTCACGCTTTTGCATGCTACTCTGCCTCCCTTTTGCGTGTCCTGTGTGTCTTGTATGCTTACTGATTATAACAGATACATGTTGCACTAATATGAATCTATCCTCTGTAATGCTTATAATGTTGAAATCAAACCTCTTAGCAATGCGTGCCTATAATGAGCCAGTATAAATACATTAATACCCATTCTAATTAATGCTCCGATGTGTCTCAATTGCAAGTTGTCGGATAACAGTCATTTAATCATAATTTAGTCATCGTCATTTTGCGATGTCAGAGTGGTTTGCGCATGTTGTAAAATGTTGCAGGTTTGGCGTATGGAATTTAGATGTTTATGTTTAAACCATAAGACCACAATGAATCAACAGCAATATTCTGTTTCGCCTTGTAGTGGCGCTTGACTTAATGCAGCCTTCAGAAGCGCGTAACACAAAATGCGCTTAAGTCAGTGGGAGAATACGCGTAAGGCCCGTTTAGACAAGGAACGCCCAGATTTGGCAAGATTTTGAGGTTACTCCACCCAAGGTGCGTAAGTCGGCCAGAGGCGCTTAAGTGACAGACATAAGTCGACGGGAGAATGCGCGTGAGAGGATATGCGCTTTTTTGCGCACCTTTTTTGACTTAAGCGCATGGGAGAATCGGGCCCATGTAGAATTGTACTTAACAGTCACAAGTGGTTTTCATGTCATGTATTTGAGGCGTAGTTCACCAGTCACGCACACGTCACGTAGGCGTATGCGCAACAACGCATGTGCAGCGTCTGCATGACGCCTACGTGGCGTTCGTCTGTCCATTGAAAGTGAATGGAATTTACACGCGCATGTTAGAGGTTTGATGTCATCGCATAGGCGCTGTACGCGCGTTTTAGTATAGTTCGCTGGCATAAAATACCCCTCATACAGAGAGACACACGCACACACACATACACAGAGACAGAAGCCCCTTTTAGATAAAAAAGGTGGCACATTTGCAGCAAGGTAAAGGCTGCAATGTGCCACCTTTTCTATCTAAAAGGGAGGTGTAATATTCCTTCTTTTCCAAAAAGCCGCACTTGGCCGCCACTAGGGTAGGCGTAAACATGTGACGTGACGTGAAGCACGAAGTTGAGCGTGAAGAGAAGCAGGTCGAATTTGTCTTCAAAATAAGAGCTTTACATCCATTCAGAGGTTTAGAACTGGGTTCTTAGCGGGGGGCTTTTAATTTGAAAGTAGCGACCGCTATTAGCTTGCTGCTACAACAACAAGCGGACAACCAAGACAGCTTCAGAGACCGAGGAGACGCTAGCATCTCCCGGATCTCAGCGGCTTTCCAGCTGCTCATCTTGACGTCCGCAGATGAAGTGATGGACTGACTGCTGTGATCAGCTGTTTCCTGGTTTTAAAACTCGCGGCTGTGGGTGCACAGCAGTACACATCATCGACACCTCCGCTCCGCCCATCTCACGCAATTGCCGGCACATTGTCGTCTCGGATTTACATAGCAATGGAGGCGGAAATAAGTCTACCCCCGAGGCGTCAAATTGGCGGATCAAAACAGACCCCCAATTTACCGCCTTCTGTCTAAATCCGCGGACCTAGCCGCCAAAAGGACGGCAAATTGGTGGCTTACTCTCCAGTATAAAAACGGCTAGAGACACACACAAAATCAGGAAAGGATGCAAAAACAATGCAGAAAATGGAACTGTTCTAAAAAAAAATATATGAGAGATTAAAGATTCAGTGTCTGTGTGTAAAAAGTTCAGTTTATTTTCAAACGTGCAGCAATTTCGGACGAAAGAAAAACTGACTCTACAACCACTGCTGGTGCGCAACTCTCTCCCCCTCCTCCCCTACTGCATGTCTTACATGTCCCGACGTGCTGTGTCTTCTTGTCCTCGGAGTCCTAGTCCTGGTCATAGCTGTTGTAAATCACCTTTGTACTGTATCCCCTGTCTTTAAACTGGCATGTGTCAGTCTCAAAGGCTATGTTCAGTCCCAGTATGGTGTCCAGGCTGAGTTCACTGAAAGGTTGCTATGACCAGTTGAACTGATCCTCATGGCCTGTGGTGATTCCTCCCATCAACCAAGGTTGCAGTCCAGGCAGACTACCTCCAGCTAATACAGCCAATTAGCTTTCATGGTTAAATGAGTTACTTGCTAACTGCAGCTAGTCATAACAGCCAAAGATAGCTGCATCAGAAAGCAGTGGCTAGGGGTTATGCTGCCCCCTATAGTTTTAGAGCTACCTTCAAATTCTGGCAATTTCTTACGAATTACACCTTTACAATGAAATTATGTGATTGCCTATAAGCAATCTAATGTCTACACTGATAAATAAACTGCAATGTTCTAAGTTTTATGAAACCAAAAAATATTTGATATATACACAAAATCTAATCTGTATGTTACACCTGCAAAAAATGTTGAAGTTTAAATTCATTTGGACTTAAAAAGTAGACAGTATGTCTCATTTAAAAATTTACATTTCTTTTGATTTTAGACATCTTTCTTTCTCAGTATCTTATCATGCAACCCCCTCAGACCTGGGAAACGGTTTTGTAAAGTCAGAATATCTGCAGCCTCAGCAGCCTGGAAACATGGAAACGTGTCTGTCTGCAAAATGTCATAACCCTCCTGCATTCTGTAAGATGGATTTGTCAAACTAAATGCTTTTCACTGCCTGATTACGTCATCAATTTACCATTTAACATTCTGATTTAAAGATATAAACAGTGTTGATTAGTGTAGTCTCTGAGTACATCAAGTGGAATGAATAAACTGATTCACTCCACATTCAAACCATGCTTGACTGCATTCAACATAGTCAGCCCGTATTGATTCCGCTGGTCAAATATTCAGTGGAGCTGCAGCTCAGTTTGGGATGAAAGTAAGCCAGCCTCCACAGGAGTCCAAAACCAGGTCAACCACAGGTTGCTATCAGTGAGGCAGCACTATCCTGACTGCCAAACATGTGTGGGGGGTGGGCTGGGGTAGAAGAGGAAGGGAGAGAGGGGTGATGTACAGCCATGTCATGGCAGAGTCAGTTAACTGAGTGGATTGTTTTGCTGTGGTTGTTTTTCCACCAACATACCCGATGCATGACTAACTCTTTCATATCAGTAACACACAAGTTTCTATCCTTTTCCCACACATGAAGTTTTACTCTACCTCCACCAAAAGTTACACACCTTCACCTCTCATTATTACTCTGCTCTCTCCCCTTCACCGCCATTTTCATTGATGCCAAGGCTCCATCGCTTTTCATTCAACAATGTATATTTATATTCTCAGTCCCCAGAGCCTTGGCAGATATTACAGGCTCTTGCATAATCCATGGACAGTGCAAGACACCTTTGGTTGCATCAGTAGCATCTACGGCAGGTCCAGTTGTCTCATGTCAGTGCACACACTGCCACCCAATGGCCTGATCATATAGTGTTTGTCAAACTCAAAAGATTATCACTTTGAAAACTGAAGGAACTTTTTATATCTTATTTAATAAATACCACAGTCTACTTAGTTTAAATTAGGGTTGCAACCAACAGCAATTTATCACAGATTTATCTGCTGGGATTTATTTTTTTTTAAATAACATAATCCTTAGTCTGTATGTCAGAAAAAAAAATACGATTTTCCAGATCTCAAATCTACATCTTCATTTGTCCTGTTTTGTCACAGCACATCATCATGTCTTTCACTTTGTTTGGCATGTTTGCTGGTTAAGTGAATATAATTTGACTGATTAATCAGTCAATCGACACAATATACCCCATTGAAAGTCATTGAAAGAATTTTGTTCACACCAACAGAAATGAAGCAGTTACATCCAAATACTGTTTTCAGTACAAAATTCCCTCTGTGGTCCAATTTTTTTTGACATAATGAAGACTGTAGATTTTCTAGTCAATGGCCAATAATCTGATCTGATAGACAATCAGACAGGCTGTAAACAAACTGACAGGTTTTCCAGTGTAGCTACTACTGTATCTGGAGGTAAAAAAGAACGTTTTGGGGTCAAAATTCTGGATTCAGAGGGAGCTGCCTACTAGAAGGTCAAAACCCTCTTTTGATGGGGGATTTCAGCCTGCTTCTGTATTCAAAGAGCAGAGGTGTGGATGCATTTGACCACTGAGTTATCCCAATCATCACTGTGTGCAGAGAAGTGCTCTCTCAATAGAGGCATAGCTTTGAATACCCCATCTGCTGTTTGAGACTTTAAAACCTCAGTTATCACAGCTCCTACTCAAAAAAAAAAAAAAAGGATTCAAATTAGTTTTCTGCTTGGGTTATCTAATTGTAACGATCTCTGCAGTATCTGCTCCACAGCAAATTAGTTGACATAACGAGATAAACTCTTTGTTCTTAATCAAAACAGGCTTCATGCTGTGATACATGTATTAGCCTAAAGCTTGTCTCAATCAGATAAAGCCAAGACATGGATTTGTCGCTGTGGAGCCTCAGATTTGTCGTGTGTGTGTGTGTGTGTGTGTCAGACCGTCAGGATCTGGAGGAGCCCTCCAAGGTGGACCAGCTCCAGGAGCCACTCCTGGAAGCTCTGAAGATCTATGTGAGGAAGCGTCGCCCCAGCAAACCACACATGTTCCCCAAAACCCTGATGAAGATCACAGACCTGCGCAGCATCAGCGCTAAAGGTAGGAAGGATACCAGCTTAGAGTTCACATGTGATTGCAGTCAAAAATGACAACAGTATAGGGGAAGACAAGTTCTGCTGCACTCTGGTCTAGTATGAGTCAGACAGCCTAGATAGTAAAACTACAGCAAATGTAAAAACCTGATCTCACTGGAAGGCAGGGAAAAGTCTGCTGTGTCTTTGTGATCTTGACATATTGAATTGTACAAATGAGGATGAGAAGTTCAAAGGCTACCTACGTTAATACTTCCTGAATGTGTGTATAATTGTCAAACTGTTTGAGAAGTTATAAACAGCTGCTGTTGAAGCCACCAGTATAGAGAAGCTGGTCCAGAAGTATTTTTCCCCACTCTGATCTCCCACTTCTAACTTCATCTCAGTGTTACCTTACATAGAAAAAGTCTCTTATATGATTTAACAATCCCATGGTTTATGTAATGGTTTAAGAATTCTTAGTTTGCCTCAAAGTCTGGCAGGCAGATGGCTCAAAACACTAAAGCCTCGACCACCATTGCTATTGAGGGGAAGCCAGTCAGAAGGCACTAATGAAAGCAGCAGAGAACTCAAAACATTAGCTGCTGGCATTGTGAACAAACAGCACCAAAGTTGCTGAAGGATTCCTCCAAAATATATTCAGAATCTGAAAGTAAATGAATCAATGTTTCTTACAAAAATGTACTGTCAAAGTTTTCATGTCTTGTACCTTTCACTTCTTGTCTAAGAACCAATCAGATGATGTACTGATGATTCAAACAGGTATTCCAACTGTGAGTCAGCTGGACTAAAGAGATTTTGATGTACGCTGAGGTTTATACACTTTTTTTGGGATGGCCATGTCCTGCCACACTTGTGACTCAAGAAGCACAACTCTTCTACATTATCTGTCGGTCTCTACGCAGAAAAACATCATGGCCAATTGAAGTCAGTAGGAAAATGTCCCAACTTCACAACTAATCAATATGATAAGAGAACTCTGCAGTTCTCCTCAGATAAACATGGCTTTTAAGCCTGTGAACTCAACCTTGTTTTTAGTTAGAGACAGCCATCTTGAGCAAGAAACTCTGATAAACTAAATAGAGTCCATACCAAACATCAAAATGAAGGTTTGGAACTAGCTGGTGAAGAAATTGGAACATCTAGCAGTTAAAGAGCCAGATATTTTTCTTAAATGTATTGGTGGAGACTAAAACAGAGCTAAATATTGGACTTGCACTCATCAGGTGATCAGAAACACCTCATCTAGAGATTGCATTTAGTTCCTGTCAGGGAACATACTGAGCACATTACCTTCGTTTTGACTTCTCCAAACCTGCTGCCTGTTAAACCCCTCTCATTTGAACTTTTGATGCACACTCTGGACTGGCTCATAGTTCTGAGCTTTTAACCCAGTATGAGCCTGAGTGTACTTTGAGATCCTCAAAGGCCCTCCTGCCCCTTGACTTCAGAATGACTTGCTTGAAGAAGTTATTGTAGATGTCCATAAACCTCTCCTAAGCCCTTTGTATCTTTCTTTGAATCCCATCTTTTAAACTTAGTAAAGTTGCATAGGTTTATCTGGTTGCGTTACCAGCTTATGTTCCTACTGATGCTCAGTAAGAACATGCTCTGAACTGTTTGTAGTGGTTTTATTGTTTATTTGGTCTCCAAATCCTATGATGTGGTGTTTTGTTTCTTCAAAAATATCATTTATTCTGGGTTTTACTCTTTGGTCTTATTTTTTTCTGCTTGATTCAGTGTACCCAAAAGCAGCTTCACGTTTCTTTTAAAGTGCAGTATATAAATTCAATTACTAACATAAAATGAATACAGAGGTTCCTGAAGTGGAAAGGTCTTATTATTTTACACACGATAGCACATTATTGGAGAAACCTTGTTGCATTTACTCAGTAGTGTGTAAAACTGTCTGCTAACGAAAAAAATGGATGTCAGTTGATATTGTTTGGATCTTTTGACCACATTTCACAATATTCACACCTGGATGAAGTTTTTTACCTTGTCATGGATATGGCTCAATAATCATCATCTAACCTTAACTTGACTAACAATTTGCTTTAAAACCATTTTCAACGTCAAGGAAGACCTTTAATGTTCAAATTTGTAACCTTATTATTTGCCTTCATTATGGCCCTGCAGGAGCAGAGCGAGTCATCTCTCTGAAGATGGAGATCCCAGGTTCCATGCCGCCACTCATCCAGGAGATGCTGGAAAACTCGGAGGGCCAAGATGGTCAGAGCAGCAATAGCAGCAGCAGCAGCAGCAGCAGCAGCAGCAGCAGCAACAACAACAACAACAGTGGAAAGAGCAGCAGCAACAGCAGCAGCAGCAGCAGCAGCACCAACGGAAACAGCAGCAGCAGCAGCAATGGGAACAGCAGCAGCAGCAGCAGCAACGGAAACAGCAGCAGCAGCAGCACTTCAGCGGAGGCAGGGGCAAGTCCCAGCAGTAAGGGCAGCTCCAACGAGGACACCACTGCTGCTGAGTCGCCGGTGTCCGTGGAGACCGAGGGGGCTACGGCTGCATTGTCCAGCGATGAGCCCTAGGGAGCACCTGCAGGCGCCTCCGCAAATACTCTGACATTCCTTTGCACAAAAAAGGAACATGCGGGCAAGGCATTTACCCCCTTACAACCCCTCTACCCCAACTCCTTTGCTTGGTATTACGTTATCTTTATATACACGTCCTATTTTTCTTGCCACTCCCCTAAAATTCCCTCCTTAAAAAGAAAAGGTCAACAAGGAGGCCTCAAAGGATCAGTGCTTTGTGTATAATTCTGAAATGAGCTCTTATTTGGCTTGGTTTCTCTGAGACAGGGATTGTGATAGACAGGGCATGGCCCTCGCAAACAACCAGAGATGATACTCCTCAGGTCTCCTGTGTAAATTCTTATCTGCATGACGGGAGTTTGATTTTGATTCTCTCTCTTTTTCTCTCTCCTCATCTCTTCATACTGTTGGCATACGTACATTGTACATACCATTCTATGGTTAGATCTCCGTTTCTATGATGAATTTTGTGGTGCTTTTTTCATTGTCTTAAATATTATCTTTGAGGCGATACATCAAGGTTTAAAGCAGGACTAACTAAGTCCTTTAAAAAGTTATCTAGAATGTTATTGCATATAGACATTATGGAAGTCTAATATTTTATATTTGTTCCTATATTTAAAACTGTTTTTGTCTTTTGTAACACTTCTTGGTTCATGTCTCTACATGAATGAGTGTACATCCACACCGCCAGAATGCAAAGCTTCTCTCCATATCGACAGCCGAGTCTGTTCAACAGTTTCCTCAAAGGAGGGAAGCACAACAGCAGAAGCCTTTGATACACACTCATCAGACTGACCACTTCTGTTTAACTCCGTCTCGACATGAACCGCCGAGACCCAACATACGAGATTAGATTTAGAAATAAGCCGGTCTATGAAATCAACTCATTTGGTGGGTGGATCTCCTCCAGTAAATCAGTTTACCTCACTGTCAAAACAAATCGGGTGAATTAGGTTGCTGATAGATGCCAGAGATTTTTCTGCAGCAGGCTGGGATCACATAGGTTGCTTTTTTGGTCCATTTTTCCTGTTACCCTGTCCCTCAGATCATGATTCAACTTAACAACGTTGCACTTTGTTATCATCGGGTCAGTTTATATGTTTAACAAGCAAATGTTGTGCCACAATTTGGTCCACCTTAAAAATCAGTTTCCCGAAGGTGTCACACTTATTTTCAGACTACTAGTTTCAAACTATGTGTCTGCTGACAGAAAGATGAAGGTGGCCTCACCATTAGTCTTCTTGGCTATAGTCTAATTTCTACTAATATGATTTCTTTGTTCAATGGGTTAAGTACAAGTTGGTGTCATTACGAGGCAAACAAATTTATTATAGAATACAACTGTTGGCACAATAAAAATAAAACCGAGATGAAAATAAATCCTTGAAGGGGACATCATGCATCCACATTCTGTCTCTCCAGACTGGCATGTTGCCTCCTGTTAGCAAGCACAGACAGCATCCTGCTATGCCTGGTGTAAAGTGTCTCTATATAACTTGCTGAAAAGCAGCCCTAGACACAAGTAGGGTATAATGATAAATGCTGAAAAACAGTCTAATAGTAGCAAATACAGAGGTGTTGGATATACTGATATTGACTATAAACGTGATATTTAGAAAATAAAATATTGATATCATGTTAATAACACACATGAAAATATCATGTGAATAACCCAGCAACTCCTACATCATTTATGTTTCTTTAGGTTCTCACTTTGTCGTAGAAGGTGGCAGTAATGCACCTTAAGGCGGCAGTAATGCACCTTAAGGCACACCCATGGTGCATGTAGATATTGCAATAATATAGTTATTGAGAATTACTTTGACCGTGACAATGTCCTACCAAAAATCTGATAACATGAAGCATAAAAAATAGAAGGAAGTCATTAAATAATTGACCTGACTCAGTCAGATTTCAGTCACACACACAATAATCTAACATTATCTTATGCTAGCATAAGCCCCCATTATCTTCTGGTCATACCAGTACAAGTAAGGCTTTATGAGCAGACATATATTAAACTTAGCAAGGATATGTTTTATTGCTTATGAGTTTAGCTTTTCATGCTTCTCTACTTTCAAATGTTACATAGCCTAATTTGGACCTCAAAACACTTTGATTACAAATTCAGTCTTTTATCTTTTTTGTAGTTTTGTTCATTATTTGTATGAGTAATGGTAATATTGTTTTTACCACAGTTATCGCTGTGGGTCTGAAATACTTAAGCAAATAGTTTAGTCGCATTATCTGGAGGTAAAATTTAAAAAATAAAAAAGTGACCAGAAACGTTGTTAATTGCACAGGAAAACTGTCCCCCATCACAGCTACAGTAAGTATGTTACTATAGGTCTATGTAAAATCAGAAAGTTGATGAATGTTGAGTTGTCGGTTTTGGTTGGAATTTCATTTCCATTATTACCTATGGAAATGTAACACTGGAGTCATCCTGTAAGTTTTGACTTTAAAAGGAAAACTACCATTTTATTTTTACTTAAATTCTTCTGTCAGCTATAGGGTTAACCTGTAATAAGATTCATCAAAGTAATAGCTGAGACCTCAGAAGTAAGCCAAATTCATTTTGAACAGAAAACAAAAGCAATAGAATTATTACGCAAACAGAACATTTTCCTGGTTCAACTTGGACGCACCGTACTTAATGCAGGCTAGTTGTGTCCACTCATAGTTTTTCTTGTGCAGAAAGTGACAGGGGCATTGACAGTCAGGGTTTGAGTTATCATCTGAGCCTTGTGGGAATCTCTAAATGAACTAACCCTAACCAACATTTAGGACATTTGTCACTAAAATAATGGTTGTTTTATTGTATTAGGGAACCCCGCAGATGTGTGATTTTACTGGTTCAGGGTACCTTATGGGAGCTCAGCTTCCATTGGCTCCCACGTAACACAAACCCTGCTGACAGTTTTGTGTTTAAACGAAGTGGTTGCTAATCTGGCTAAACTGAGTTTGTTTACAACCTGTCTGATCATCTGACCAACTGTGGTTTTCCCTGTTGGACTTATTTTTGGCAATTTCACCAAGTTCTCAGAATTCTTAGTTATTACTAAGGTGACAATGATGGAAGATATTTCGAAATCATGGCCAAAACAACCAAGAAAGACCCAATTTGTAACATAGCATAGTTTTTCCTGTAACCCTTTTGTTGCTGCTTTGGTTCACATATAGCACTTGTGCCCTTTAAATTCTAGCTTTCTATGTGAACTAGTGGTGCTATGTTTTGTGTTTGAGCTTTCCCTTTGATCACTGCCTGTGGCAGCTTTGACTTCTCAAAAATGACCTGAATGTCATCCTAATGAGTGTGTATCTACCGCTAACAGCATGAACTACCAACTGGGCTCTACAAATGCACATGGCTCTGTAATGGCCTTATGGACAGAGCTCCTCAACCTGCTTTTCTTTCCCTTTTCAGAAGTGTCTTGTTTAAACCGGTGAAATACAGGGACAATGCAATCCTTAATACACAATGATGACCGGACCATGTGGGTCGGGACGATTGTACGCTTATGTAAGCACACGGTGGGGTGGGAACCACTCCAAACACTCGCCTTGCTCTTCAGACTTGACAGTGTAAGCTACATTAAATAATGCAAAGGAGATTCCAGATGACCTTCTAACCCCCTTAAAGAGCAGTCAAGTAAAGCCTCTCTTTGGGCAGTAGATACAAGTGAGCCCTTGATCTCATTGGTGGGGAAGTAGGCAATATGTCTCACATCAGATGAGGTGGTCCTGCTGAAATTAAAAGATGATCCTAGAAAGCTGTTATTTCCACACGAGGTCACACATGACACTGAACAATAAGAAATAAACTCTCTTTTATCCTGTTTCAGGACCCAGACCCCACATTACTCTGCTGTCCCTGCTGGTTGAACAAGGCTCCATTCATGCTGATATCAACTTGTGCACTTGCAACACAGAGGACAAACTAACTGAAGCACTTGAACATGTCTGCGACACAGCTGTAGTATTGAAACAATATGAGAGCCAACAGCAGAACCTCCACAACCAAAAGGAGACAGCCAAAGTTCAGCTTAAAGAAATCAAGCACAGAATTTATGAAATTGTTTAAAGAAATGTCAACTCAAGGTCAATTTACATGCTCGTTCTGGAGCTTTTGGCCATATCACACAGTCTAAACTACATGGACGGTCACAAAATGTCTCTATTATTCTTATGTATTCAAATGGATTACACCACACCGTGTGTGTAGTTTTTTCTCTCAAAAATTTTACCAGTGAAAAGAATAGCATCTGTGGCATGTACACAAACAACTGTTAACAATCACACAATACAATGTGTCACATTGCATACACGAAAAAAATTACTGTTGTGTGACACTGCAAAAAGGTAATTCAAAAATGTACATCATCTCAGTTAGAGTTAAACCAGATGTACCAGAGTTGACGATAACTGATAAAAAGGAAATATTGATATCATGTTAATAACAATAATACACATAATATATTATTGTGTTAATAATCCAGCGCCCCTAAAATCACTTCTGTTTCTTTCAGTTCTTGCTCTGTCATAACAGGTGGCAGTACTGCACCTTAACGCTGGTTTCCACCCACCATAAAACAAAAAGAATAGGAAGATGCACTGAATAGCTAGGTAGTTACTGTCGTGAGCTTGACAGTTTCTTTTTGTCATGGACAACAACAGATAAATATAAATGACTATGTTTATTAAGTATACGATAGTTCTTTGAAGACAAATGTGAATTCAAAACCTGATTAAAAACCAAATTCAATCAATTTACCACCTGTTTTATTTACATAAATATCCTCCCATACATGTTGTCCTAAACACCTAACCATGTTTGGAGATATATAAATTGTGTCTGACAATGTCGCAGTGACTGGCAGCAACAGCTTCTCACAACTGATCCGAAGCAGGAAAAGTGAGAGGGCAGTGAAGGCTTCTGGGTCTCAGCTGCTCATAATAAAACCCATCTGCTTTCCATCCCTGCTCAGAAATACATATCATAAGGGAAACCAGAGCTGTTTCAGTTTTTCTTTTTGACTTGTTTGAATGTGAATAATGTCATGGAGTCTGTCAGAATGATATGCAGTGTTAAGGAATACTTACTTCTATCTCTGTAACATAGGAAATGCTCGCCCTTGATTCTCTCCGTCTAGCTCTCCTGGTGAGAGATGAAGGGAGGCATCTTGGCATTTCTTTTTTTTTTTTCCTCTTTCTTTAAAGCTGGAAAACCTTCACAGCCGAAGAATGTCCACATCCACCCCTAAAGCACCAGGCCAACCCTCAGGCGGCTGACTGCAGCAGGGACTATTATCTGTTCTTTTAGGACACAACTTCATGATGCTGAATTACTCTTGTTCGTTTCTGTTGAATGTTGTACCGACGTAACTGTAATACTCTACTATCTAGCTCACTGCAGAGATGTTATATAAATGGTGTGTGTTTTGCATTCCAATTGGCAGCTCTGTGGAAAAGACACTCATTTATTTGTCCTCAGTAACATCAGCTCACATTCAAGTGGGGGAAATGAGGAGGAGGAACTGGAACTTGGGGTGCCGATCTGGGCATCCAGGTCTTACTCCAAACAGCATAAAGATATATATCATCTGGGACAATGAGAACGAAGCCAGAGAGCAAATAAATGGACAGTCAAGTCATCTCAGCGCCTGATTTCGTGGATATGTTCTGTTCCTGTTCCATGTCAAACAGAGCTGCTTCCCCTCTCCTAAGACAGGAGGCCAATCTGCTGTCATCAATCAAATACAATCAATCGACAGCTATTTGGTTGAGAGGTCAAATAATGAACTAGGGCTTGACCGATATGGGGCTATGATAAACTGATTTAATTAGCTGCAGACAATGTTATCAGTCCGATCAGTCCAAGGAAAAAATTGAATTAAACATTTTTATATCAGCCTGGGGTGTTGGGTGCTTAAAAGTGTAGGCCATGCCCCTTGACCGGGCCCATCTATTAGCTAGACTGCAACAACAACCCTACAAAAGCTAGAAAAATATTTTATATGAACAATGGATTAAATTGCTATGCAAAATGTTATCACAAACCCTCAGAGAATGATCACCCAGCCCAGCAGTCCTAAAGGGCATTTTAGCCTCTTTTAGTGCTACATTTGATATTAGCTCCCACAATTTAACTGAACTGGTTCAAAAACATTCTCATCAGTCTACTTTCCAACAGCATTGGACAACTGTTATACAGTGTAAACACTACTGTATTACTATACTACTATATTAACCTGCCTCAAATGACAGACAAGTTAACAACAACTTAGCAACAAGCTAACTAGCAGCAGTGCATGGTCAAAACTGCACTTACATTTGCCAAGCGAAGAGCAACAACTCCAAATGGATGCTGATGTCGTCCTGTCTCCGCTGGATGCATAGTACGGCAACTGCTTGCTAACATGTTTGCTGTAACAATTTTACAAGGTGATAATATGTCAATGCTGTGTTCATGCATTCTTTATGCCACCCTAAATGGCCAAACAAGCAGTAATAAAACAATACTTTTTTACTTTCATTTAAAACTCAAAGTTGCATTAACTGCATTTTTAGGTGTTACTTGGCTACTCAACTAATTTACACATAGAAAACACAAAACCATAGCACTAAAAAGGTATATAAGCTCAACATAAGCCCCTGATCGGTCTAACCCCAGAGAAAACACTTTAGCTAGGATCCAGAAAACATGACTGCAAACCTCAATATCAGTCATTGACAGCAGCTCTGTTGTTGTCTGTCCTTAAGGTCTTCTTGGTAGACATCACAAACTGTCCACAGTCGCCTTCTTTCCATCAGTATCAGAGAACCCTACCACCGATCATATGCAGTGTTGAATAGTCGTGTTAATACAAGACATGATGGTCAAGTCTTACTTGGCATGAGGTTGGAGGGAGTGGGTCTAGATGCGGAGTTATCCCATCAGCCCCTGCTGCCAGCCCGTGGGGCTAAGTTGACCCCAGAAGCTGCTCTGAGGCTTGAGCTCTCCATTTTAAATATTGTCTTTGTTTGTACATTAACCTATGCTTTTTATGTTCATATACCGTTTAACTTTACCATGAACTGTCCTGGCAAAGTAATAAAATATATTTATTTTAAAAAAAAGTTGTGAGTGCATCCTTCGCATTGTAACATCTTAACCCAGGCAACAACCATATAAGAGAGTGACAGTGTAGTGTTCATCGCAGTAATTAATACCAACTTTGGTCTGTATACAAATTGAAGTGCACCAAGGTGGTGCTAGAGGTACTGGCCAAAATCACGACTTAGAATAAATGCTAATGTTGCTGCTCTGTGTCTGCTGGATGTGTGATATAGGCAACACGATAACTTATTATTTATTTATTTTAAATTAAACTTGTTCTGCTGCCCTTTATTTGCCAAATAATCAGTTATTTTAGCTTTAAGTGTGGGTTCATTGTCTATATTTTGGCCAATTAGCTGGATCCAAATTTAAAGTTGTTACTTGGTTGATTGTATGAATGTACTCCTACCTTACTCTTTAGAAGTGGAAATTTTCCCCATATAATGACATTAGTGAAAAGGTTGAGGGGTCATTAAAACAGAGATTCATCCTCTTTGGATCTTACATTTACACAACAAATTTCATAAGTCAGGGCCTGTTTCATGGTCAGTGTTCTCAGACTATCTAATAACTGGTCTCACAAAGCTGGTTACCAACTGTCTCCATTAACTGATAGAATATCATCAGACTCAGACAAACAAATGTAAAGGAGGTGCAGTGAAATTTTGTAATTACAGTAAATCACAGCATTAGAAGTAGATAAAGAAACAAAAAGGCAGGAACAAAAACCAGGAACATACCACAGGGAGCCACAGGAACCGACATAGGGAAGCTGAACAGACAAACAGACAAAGACAGTAGGGAACACACAGACTATATACCCATGGCTGACAGAGATAATTAGACACTGGTGAATGACATCAGGGAGGGACAGACAATCAGACTGGAGGGACAATTGGAGGAAAAGGAAAGTGAGACAAGACACATGAGGATAGAACTACAAAATAAAACTAAAAACAACAAAACCACAACTGAAACTATGACATGTATATTGCAATGGCTTCAATGCACCTTTTTATATGTAATGTCAGTATTAATGGGAACTACAAGAGGAAAATTCGTTTTTTTTTTTTCAAACAATACATTTTTACCCTTAAATAGTAATAACAATGATAATGATAATGTCTGCTGTTGATGTACACATGACTATTGCATTTTTTTGCATAAAAGACTATTGTCTTTTATTACAAACATTATCTGCAATGAAGACCTTGATTTATATCACTAACTCTACAGTAAACAGTTCTATATTTACAATTTAATAGATTCTCATACAAAGTGAAATATTTGTACTGGTCTGGGTGTCATTTGTGCTGTTATACTTATCTATTTTGTCCATCGATGGATCCTCTTAGCTCCAGTTGTTGCTCTCAGCTGAGAAGGTGGTTTTATGTCACACCTTTTGATTCATAAGCCTAAACAAACTCTTGCATGTTTTGCCCAATAGCATTAGTTACCATTATAACTAAACTATATTTGTGAAATTGACAGCCATGGCCAACCCAGAAGAATGGTAGCCTAGTAAACACGTTGCTGAATTTCCTTCTTTATAAACATTTGAAAAGTGGATTTGGGAATATCCTGAAACCTGTACTCATCACTTCCATACTTTCTAGCTGCTCCACTTCACAATCTTTAGAAGGTGCAATCCTTCTTTTCTTTTGTTCATGTGGTTTTACTTGTAGATCATTCTGTGTGTGGTTGTACAGCACAAAATATAAATGAATGAGGGGCCTATTCATGAAAATATTTTGGGTGGAGAGGTTTGTAACACCAAGCATTGCCACAAAGAGAAGTTGGGGCATGCTGGTACGGTTTGAGTGTTTTTTCACTATAAAGCACAGTAAATGAGTTCACCTTGATGACGTGTTGGAGGTGTGTTGGTCGTGAATCATATCAACAGCCTGTTTGTAGGATTCTTTCCTTTGATATTTAAAACTGATCCACATCATATACAGCAGCATATATATCTGGTTGATAAAACCTGTTTTAAACTGTAACATAACTTAAAACTACTCTTTCCATTGGTTTACACTCATACTTACTTCTCACTGACATGCAGAACATACATCGCAATAAGGAACTAATGATTCCATTTCATGGCACCTGTAACTTCATAACCTCACTCTGTGTAACAGCATGTGTTAAAGTATTAGAAAATAATTTTACAGGAAATCTCTAGTGTAACATTATTCAGTCAGGACAGAATGAAGCCAGCAAAAGTTGGTCATTTCACTGTTTACTTTCAACTTCATGTTCAAAAAGTTACATAGTATTTTAACAATTAAAATGTGCTAAAGCACAGCGTTCTAAACTTCTAAAAGCTGCTTCCGACAAATACAGAACATTTCAATGAGCATAAAAAAAGAAACCTGCATATGTATAATAAAAAGTGTAAAACACCTACACATTAAAAATCATTGAACATCACTATAATTGAAAAGAAAATGGAACAAGAAATGTACAAAAGTCTGTGGGAACACAGAAGGAGGAGGAAACTTTCATACAAGCAGGGTGTGTTGGAGTGTGATCAAGTGGTTTTAATCAAACATGTCATCATCATCGTCATCTTCCTCGTTGTCTGACTCGTCAAAGTACTTCACCTCCTTCTTGGCCCGGCCAGGTCTGTCACGGGACTGAGTGTTCACTGAGTGTCGGCTGTTGCTGTCATCATCCTCATCGTCTGACGGAGGTTTCTGAGGTTTCTGCAAAGGAAGACAGTGAACACTTTACACATTTATGTTTTTACAGCACTGAAACTGTAAAACACAGGTTGTTGTCTGGGAATCCTCAGGCTCTGTACTAGGGGTGGGTAAAAATATCGATTCAGCAATGCATCGCAATTCTTTTCCCTGCAATTCAATATCGATTCAGCAATCTTCTGAATCGATTCAAGCCCCTGGCCAGTGGGGGCGCTGTGAGCAACACCCTTGTGTGATTCGCGCTGTACGGACGGGGGCCGCACTAGACCACACCATAACTTCTTCATTTGTCTTCATATGCAAGGACCTGCGGCCGTACAGTGTCGGCGAAAACGTAGGTTTTAAGAAGATGGTACACACGCTTGAACCACGGCACGCCGTGACACTAGTGCCCACTCGTTAGAAATGAAATGAGAGGTAATAGTTATGTAGGAGTCCGCCGCTCGCGACGTCCAGCCATCACATGTAAGAGCCACTCTCTCTGTCGATTTCAACAACTCCAAAACAGAGGTCTTTTTCACTTCGTACAGCTTCGGGACAGCGGCTTTTGTCATGTGTTTGCGTGTTGGTATGGTTACTGTGGTTCACAGCACATATACTTTTTTACTTCCGTATACCATACTGGTATTATTGTGCTGATGTTATATTTTCAGATGTTTGTTTTTTTTGCCCAAAATGCTTTGAGTTATTTACAGTTTCCAAGCGGAAAGAAATACATAATTTAAGTTACAACATGCACTGTAGTTCAGTGTTAATACAGCAGTCATTTTTAAAAATACTTTTGAACTCACCATGTACTAGTATTATTGAGCTGATGTTTTATTACTCAAAATGTTATGAGTTGTTTTACATTTTCCAAGAGGAAAGAAACACATAATTTGAATTTACATGCACTGTAGTTCAGTGTTAAAGCAGTGTCATGTTTTGTCATGCTATGAGTTATACCATGGCTGTTCATAAGGCATGAAACTAAATAAATAATTATTTTAAAAAAAATATCTGGTACTCTTGTGTATTTCTACTTAATACTGAATCAATATCAAAGCATTTCAATCAATATCGAATCGAATCGATATCGAATCGAATCGAATCGTGACCTAGCGAATCGAAATCGAATCGAATCGTGAGATTCTTAACAATACCCAGCCCTACTCTGTACTGAATATATATATTTTTTATTATCAGCTAAATTAAATTTAATCATCGAAGTAAAAGTACTCATACAGGTGAAATGACCATGAGAGTGTTAAACCATTATGTATATTGTAAGCATATTATAATTGGTACAGTCGTAAGTAAGCAGCATTTTAATGTTGTAGTTGGCTGAGGTGGAGCTAGTCTGAACTGCTCTATTGGCCGAAATGTGTGTGAAGAACAGAGTTTAAAAAAAGTAACCTGCAAGGTCCCTATTGTTTTTCTAGGGGTTTTTCTTATTATTTTTCTGCACTTTAATCACAGTTTTGGAGGCCTGAACATACCCAAAAACTCCCCAAAACCCTAACCCTAACCCCATACTCCAAAAATTTGATGACTCAATGTCATTGGGTGTGGGTGTGGCCTGGGGACTCTATAGCGCCCCCTAATGTAATGCCCCACCTCCTTCAAGCAGCTACATGAACGGAATTCGGTACGCGTATTTATCATGAGCAGACACACAAAAAAAACCCTCTTGGACCAATGCTGTCACTCCAACAGGAAGTCATCCATTTTGATGTGAAACGCCATTTTCAAGTCTTTATAACTTCGACATACAATTTCCCATCTACACCAAATCTCTCAGGAATGTAGAGGGAGTCACCCTGTATAAGTCTATGCATCAATACTGTGTAATATCTATAGCGCCACCCACTGGACACAGGAAGTAAGCCTCATATCAATCAATCACACTTCCTATGTGCACATACATGAACGAAATTCGGTATGCATGTGTATCATGACGAGACGCACAAAAAACCCTCTTGGACTAATACAGTCACTCCAACAGGAAGTCAGTTATTGTGATGTGAAACGCCATTCCAACGCAAATTCATGCCTTGTTCGTGAACTGTCTCCGCCTACAGATGTAACACCACAGTCTTCAGATCAACTCAGTATCATCCTCATGCCTTGAACATGAAACATTGTCCAAGGCTCTCTGCTAAGTCATAGCTGGTGGACGGGGCGGTGTCGGCCATTTTCATTCTTCGCCGTGAGGCATCAAGTCCTTATAACGTCAACATACAATTTCCCATCTACACCAAATCTCTCAGGAATGTAGAGGGAGTCACCCTGTATAAGTCTGTGCATGGATACTGTGTAATATCTATAGCGCCACCCACTGGACACAGGAAGTCAGACAAATCAGACAATCATCCGCTTTGCATGACATTTACTGTTTGTTTTTACACCTCATACGCTCCAACCTGCGTACACTGCGAGGGCCCGTTCATCGCTGCTTGCAGCTTTAATTTAGAAACAGTATCTCCAATACAAAGTTTTTCTATCAGAGAGCACTGGCAAGTTTATGTTTTGGCCTGGTTACGTCATATCTTGGGCACATTTCTTCAAAACAATCACATCATATGTCATAGTAGGCTCTTTTTAAGGGTGCTCAAGCACACCTATATTTAATCTCAACACCTCTAAAAATTATGATTATTATCATCATTATTTTCATTGTTATTATATATGAATTATTATGTATTATTATTTCCCTGCCACTGAAAAAAGTACAGTAAAAAAATATTATTTATAATATTTATTGCATGTACACTCATTTCAGCTCATTGTGAGTCTAAAGGCTGGCACACACCGGCTCAGATGTCGGACGTCTGAAGCGTTAGGAGAGAGTCAGACGAGTTCGGGAGCTATTCTGTTCCGTGTGTTCAGCTGTGTCGGAGCCGCGCGGAAGCGTGAGGACGGCGTCTGATCTGACTGAACATGCGAAGTCAGATGTCTGAGTTAGGACGCCGTCGGATACTCTGATTGGTTGTTAGCTAGCTGTTCAGTGACCATTCTGATTGGCGGTGTGCCAGCGAATCAGCGCGGCGTGTGGGAGGAGTGGCAGAAGCAACGATGATAAACAAACCACATAAACAGGGACGGCACAGAGTTACAAACAACACTTCGCTGTTCGTTATTTTGGGGATAAACCAACGTATTTTTGAAAGCCATGGCTGTGTGGACCGAGGACTTTGAGGAGCAGCTGGCTGCCCTGGTGGAAGAGAGACCACCGTAATACGAGATCACGCAAGTAATGCCGAGCTAACGCCGTGTGTGCTTTGTTTTGATAAGCTACGGTCCGCACTCTTTTCCATCATTTCCTGTTTTTATGTTTTGGGTTACTGGCACGAGACTAGTGCCACCCAATGTTTAGGAGACTTATTGCATTTCGCGCAGGCGCAGAACGTATACGCTACTGTGTAGCCGGGCGGTGTGTTTCAATGCAACTTTTCTACCGAACGGATCTGACGGAGTGGTCGGATAGGAAGTCGGATAAGGAAGTCGGCCTTGGGCGGTGTGTGGGGGCCTTTAACTGCGTTTTTTTCTATTATTTACTGTCGTGCTAGTTTCTCTCCTCCTTTGTCTGTTTACAGTGGTTGTACAGCTAACATGCTGTGGAGAGGTTTCACTATGAGGGACTACTGCGGCCAGGCACATTCTCTCCAAAACAAACACATGTAACAGAGCTGACTGGACTGGCTAAAGACAGCTGAAATTAGCGAACATGAATTGATGACAACTCATACCTCGAGAAAAGCAGAGAGAGAGAGAGAGAGAGAGAGAGAGAAAGAGAGAGAGAAGCCGTTTTTATACTGGACAATAAGCCACCAATTTGCCACCTTTTTGGTGGCTCGCTCCGCGGATTTAGACAGGAGGCGGCAAATTGGTGGTCTGTTTTGTTCCACCAATTTTGCGCCTCGGAGGGTACACTTATTTGCGCCTCCGCTGCAGTCTAAAACCGAGGCGGCAATGTGGTGGCATATCCTGAGGTGGGCGGAGGTGTCGATGACGTGCGCTGCTGCGCACCCACAGCCTGGGAGTTTTAAAACCAGGAAACAGCTGATCACAGCAGTCAGTTCGTCACTTCATCCACGAAGATGAGCAACTGGAAAGCAGCTGAGATCCGGGAGATGCTAGCGTCTCCTCGGTCTCTGTAGCTGTCTTTGTCGTCCGCTTGTTGTTGTAGCGGCAAGCTAGTAGCGGCAATCTAATAGCGGTCGCTACTTTCAAATTAAAAGCCCCCCGCTAAGAACCCAGTTCTAAACTCCGATGGGGTGCAATGTAAAGCTCTTATTTTGAAGACAAATTCGACCTGCTCTTCTTCATGCCCAACTTCGTGCTTCACGTCACGTCACATGTCTACGCCTACCCCAGAGGTGGAAATGTGGTGGCTTATTTGAAAAGGTGGAATATTACACCTCCGTTTTAGATAGAAAAGGTGGCACATTGCAGCCTTTACCTTGCTGCAAATGTGCCACCTTTTCTATCTAAAAGGGGCTAGAGAGAGAGAGAAGCCGTTTTTATACTGGGCAATAAGACACCAATTTGCCACCTTTTTGGTGGCTCGCTCCGTGGATTTAGACAGGAGGCGGCAAATTGGTGGTCTGTTTTGTTCCACCAATTTTGCGCCTCGGAGGGTACACTTATTTGCGCCTCCGCTGCAGTCTAAAACCGAGGTGGCAATGTGGTGGCATATCCTGAGGTGGGCGGAGGTGTGGATGACGTGCACTGCTGCGCACCCACAGCCTGGGAGTTTTAAAACCAGTAAACAGCTGAACAGCAGTCAGTTCGTCACTTCATCCATGAAGATGAGCAACTGGAAAGCCGCTGAGATCCGGGAGATGCATGCTAGCGTCTCCTCGGTCTCTGTAGCTGTCTTCGTTGTCCGCTTGTTGTTGTAGCGGCAAGCTAGTAGCGGCAAGCTAATAGCGGTCGCTACTTTCAAATTAAAAGCCCCCCACTAAGAACCCAGTTCTAAACTCCGATGGGGTGCAATGTAAAGCTCTTATTTTGAAGACAAATTCGACCTGCTCTTCTTCATGCCCAACTTCGTGCTTCACGTCACGTCACATGTTTACGCCTACCCCAGAGATGGAAATGTGGTGGCTTATTTGAAAAGGTGGAATATTACACCTCCGTTTTAGATAGAAAAGGTGGCACATTGCAGCCTTTACCTTGCTGCAAATGTGCCACCTTTTCTATCTAAAAGGGGCTAGAGAGAGCAAGAACTAGGTGAGAAAGTAGATAGGTACTTCACCCACATTCATTGCAGTGGACTCCTCAATGATTTACACAAATAAACAATTTTAACATTCTGTTTGCAAATGTGGAACCTCCTCTTACATGTATATGTCATAAATACCCTGTATTTATACATATGTTCTGCTTTATTTAATATCAGATTATATATCCTCTTCTAGCTGCATACAGTACGTTTGTGTGTGATTGTCAGTGCAAAAAGGGAAAGACAAGGAAGGCGAGGAAGAACAGAGAGAGTAAGACTGGCAAGGACCAAATGGGAAACTGGACAGATGGTGAACATTGTTATTGTGGTAAAACTGTAACTGTTCTGCTCATTAATAGATTTTAAATGTGTGGGAGCCTTGCAGCCCTAAAGGTCTGATTCCAGAACCACCCCTGAACCACACTGAAATGTTCAAATGAGTTTCTTTATATCATGTGTTTATGTAAAAACAATATTATTGACTGACACACTGTTTGTCTTCATAAACTCTCAAATATCAATGTCAGTATTTGATTAAAACCAGTCAGAAACTTAGGTATCAGGTTGGCACCAGCATCGAAACATTTCACATCTAAAAGAGGTGCATACTCTGAAATCTGAAGTTAAAATCCTAGAAATCCTGCATGTCTACACAGAGCCCAAAGGATACTAAAAGTACACACCCCCCAACCACAGTCTGTTCACCCTGCTACCATCTGGAAAAAGATACATAAGTATCTGCTGTCATACCACCAAACTACAAAGCAGCCCAGTTTCCTCAGGGCATGAGACCACTGAACTCTTCTTCAACACTTCACCATAACATTTTTTTACATTTCTTTTGTTGCATAAAGGGACTACAACTTGCATTTTGTTGTACAACCTTGCGTTGTGATATGACAATAAATTGACCTTGAACCTTGATGTGATCCGTTAATATAGACTAGGGCCGGGACTCGATTAATTTTTTAAATCTAATTAATTAGAGGCTTTGCTATTAATTAATCGCGATTAATCGCATTTTAATCGCATATAAATATTTGACCCGAGAACAGTGAGAAGTATTTTTTTTCACATGGATTTTTAGTATACCATTGAATAATGACTGAATACATAAGCTTAAGCAACAAAATATTGTTTATTTTTGCTCAACCAAGTCCAACAGACCAGTGCAATTTTTGCCATTAAGTGTAGCGGAAGTGGGTGTGGCTCCTTGTATTCGGAGTCGGGCTAACGTCCACGCTAGCTGCTATATGTTTTGCATTGAGGTGATACTTGAGGCTCGATGTGCTGCGGTGATATGCGAATTCCTTATTGCATAGCTTGCACACAACCATGCTCTTATCGACGCTACACCCGTTCGTTTTTTAAAAAAAATTTCCACGGGGCCAACCAAAGCGGTCTCATCAGCTTCTTCGTTCATGTTCACTGTGGTTTGTTGTTGTTTGAAGTCATGAACGCTACTTGGTGCTCCAGTATAATCGGTCCGCCTGAAACTCGTCCAGTGAGAAAGATTCCGCGGTGAAAAAATAAGTGCGATTAAAATGCGTTAACGCGTTGTAACGCGTTGTAATGAATTAATCCTAATTAACGCGTTAAAGTCCAGGCCCTAATATATACATTATATGTTTTTTGCTGTGTGGGCCTGTGATGATCTCAGATGAAGATTGCCACTATTAGTTTGACATGCTGTTTCTTCAGGTCCTGTGGATATTTAAGCTCTTATTCCAGCATGCGTTTTTTTTTCACCCTGCCAGACCTTCAGTTTCGCTGTGTTTGTGGCTGGAGTAGTTCTGTTGAGAAGAAACTGGTCTTGGTATTGGAATTTTCAAACCACTTTTTCACTTTCTTTAGCAGAAGACTTTTGACATTTCTATCTGGGTGCTGAGGACTGCACAAACAGTGTTTGTCGTCGAGCCAATGAAAATGTAAACTTTATCAAACAGAACATCAGGCCACAGAGAGCACAATGTACCTGCAGATGGAGTACCTGTTCAATTGCTTTCCCATCACTGATGTTCAAAGTTGCAGCGCATACATTTTACACGTCAGACACTAACAGTGCATCTGATAAATACAGACAGATATACTCACTCTGCTGGGAGGTTTTGCCACTTTCTTCACTGGATTGTAATCCTCTTCAGATCCGGAGCCCTTCCTCTTCCTCCCCCTGCCTTTACCTACCACCAGAAGAAAATGTGACCATAGCATTCATCATCAGTGATGTGAATTTGATTTACTTACGCTGGGGTTTTTTGGTAGAGTAACAAAGAATCTGAGCTGTACCTTTAAGAGCTGGTGCTGGCTTCTTGGACCCAGTGTCAGAGTCAGAGTCCCAGATGGATTTGTCTGGTTTCTTTGCTTTTGGTGCTGGTGGCTTCTTGGGTTTGGGAGCTGCATCGGAGGGTTTCTTAGCTGCTCCAGAAAACACATAAAAAAACAGACTTAGATACTTAGATACTGCTTACATATGGTGACTTATCAACAACAATCAATCATGTCAAAAGCTTTTCCCCACCTCCAATTTGTACACTAATTAATAGTTTTCACGTGACGTCACGCTCCCAGTCGAATGCCCCCTTGGAGGGCAAAAGATCGCTCCCCGCTGCCCATCGGTATAGGAAACAAGTGATAAATTTGGCTTGGAACCAGTTTCATTTTGCCCAAATCCTGGATAGTTGTTCTGCTATCGGATGCACTAACAGGCGAGGAGACAAGCCTGGACTGAATTCTACCGAATTCTGTCCAAAAAAGAAAAAACCCAGAGAGGAGGAGATTGTGGATTTGTGCCATAAGACGTACCTCTGTCGCCGGGGAGGGCAAACAATGGCAGCCATCCAAATACACACGTAATTGCAGCGAACATTTCATCAAAGTTAAGCTCAAGTAAACACAAGTATGTTCTTTTATTAATTATCCTATTTTTAGCCATAAGTCACATCTGTTTGTAATCGTTTTGACATGGTTTGTTGTCGTGTATCGAAGCGACCAACTAAAGTTCGCTAGTTAGCTGAGGAGTTGGGATGCTGCATTAGCCGCAAATAAACTTAATGCAATGATTTGGAAATCCCTTTAAACCTTTAAGCTTGTGTTTAGACTGATAAGCTTTGTTGGTGTTTTTTTTGGTGATGTTGAGGGTACATATACACTAATAACATTAATACAATAACGTTCAACATCTAGTGTTAGTTAATTAGTACTCGCCTTTGCTTTTACAATGAAGAACTTCCTGCTCTTCACCTCCCGAACGGCGGCATTATTTACCCATCCAAATCAAAAATACATTTACATCCATAATACATAATACAATACATCCTGGCAGCAGTATAAGGTGAGGGATTCTCTACAAGGTACACGTAAATGTCACCATAGTTGAGCTCTGTCAGGGACCTGCCATTTTTTAACGACTGAAATACCGCAGCAGGGGCTGTTAACTTGCAGTTAATGTCTATATTGCTCCTTTTCTACAGTTGACAGTAGAGCCCGACCGATAAAAGATCGATATCGATACAAATATTTGGTCATTTAAAAATCCGATATTCCAATATATCGGCCGATATATATATATATATATATATATATATATATATATATATATATATATATATATATATATATATATATATATATATATATTTTAAAAAATCCAGAAACGCGTAACAAAACATAAACAGATTTCCATAACATTAGTTATTTGTAGTTATTTATGAGTCCTCACTGAAATAATATGATAATGCAGTTTAAAAATGAACTTAAATAAACTTTATTGTCACAACAGAACAGAGGAACATCAAAATATATTACAGGGTTTGTGGCGTTCTAAACATGAGTGTTGCCAACAGGGACGTTGTAGAGCAGGGTGCCCAGGTCAAAGTGATCTACCTACATAAAAATTACTAAACATCTATTTATTTATACATACACTGAGTATACTTTATGTCACAAAATGTATAAGTGATATTGAGAGAGTAATGTAACCCTTGGTATTGCACATAAAAATTGACAGCAGTAATGCACATAGGTGACAAACAGCCATCAGTACTGCTCACAGTTTACAGCTGGTGGTTTTCTGCATAAAGTTTTTGAATGACTGAAAAATGTCCTCTCCCCGCCTGCGTTCTTTCATGGGCAGTAATGTTAATAGCTCCTCTTGTTCAGTCATATCTGTAAAAACACCATCCGCAATAAAAACACACAGCTGGGCTGTATCGCTGGTGTCTGTAGACTTGTTTAACTGCGGTGAGAAACAATCGCAACAATTCTGGTTTCTTTTTAAATCCCGAAACAAGGAGTCAGCTGTCTCAACGAAGGCCTTTTATCATCTCTCCATCTGGGAAGGACGTCTTATGCTTAATGATAGAGTGACTCCCCTGTAACGAAGCTTCGGTGTCGACCTTTTCGGCCGGAAAGTTTCCACTGTGTGAAAAACAACTGTTGTCCGATAAACTGTGATTTTAGTTCCCTCACCTTACTCTTTCTCAGCTCGCTTTTTTTCAGACAAATGCACATTTTTTTTTCATATCCCTCCGTTTGTTAATATCAATTGAAGCCGCTAACCAGGTCACTTGGCTCGCTTGTGTTTTGCAGTAGCTAGTGCGTTTGAGCATGCATGGTGACCCTTGAACCATGGCCCGTGACCTGTACAAGAAGAGAGTTGTAGAGCGCCCTCTGGTGGACAAACTACGCAACGACAACACTCATAACATGGTTGAAGGGTGTTTTGTCAATTTTTATTTTATTTTTTAAATATTCATTAATCGGCCATTACAAATGCCGATACCGATAGTTTGGAAAATGCCTCATATCAGCCGATAATATCGGCCCGCTGATAAATCGGTCGGGCTCTAGATGACAGGTGATCTAAATCAGGGGTTCTCAACTGGTCTCAATCTGGGACCCACATTTTCCCATGGTCATTAAGTCACGACCCACTTTTATAGTCCTTCAAACCAAGCAAATGTATTTTTTTTAAAAGCCTTTGAAAACGCAAGTCTTTACCATAAATATGCTCATTTTTATTGAACAAAGTGCGTTTCAGAGCACCAGAGAACCATGACAACTGCATACAGAAGTGAATGAAATAAGTATCAAACATGAAGTATCAAAATGGAGACCAACAAAATGAGATATTTGACTTCTATCTCTGCATTCAAAGGACATTCAGAAGAACCTGAGGAGGCCCATGCAACAGCATGCAGACAAAAGTGAAGATCAAATTGCACAAAATAAAGACCCACAAAACAAACAAGGTCTTTTCACTGCACTCAGGCCACATTAATAAGAAACTGAGTAGTGTCATGACAAGTGAATAAAATAATCAAAAGTGCACAAAGTAATTATGGCCACAAAATTATGTATTTCACTTCTATGTAGGCCTATTCAGAAATAAATTTTAAAAAATAATTAAAGATCTACAAAAGAAGATCTGTTCACCTAACCTGTCATTTGGGGAAGTCAGTGAGACAGCTGGGCATGTGGTTTGTTCTTGATGAGAGTTTCAAAGTCTGGGAGGACAGTAGACCGAGCTACCCTCAGATCATGCTCAGTGTCCAGTCTGTTTCTCTGCTCTCTGTCGACTGCAAGAGTCGCGAGGGATGGATACTCAGTCATCACATCGCTGCACCAAAAGTGGGAAAGGGTTACCTCGCCAAATCTCTTTTTCATCGTCTGGTCACATGACAGCTCCACCAGCTGATGCTCTTCGTTGCTTGGCAACGTGATGCTTTCCATGTCGATGCAGAAGGGGTAGCGTATCCAGGCATCCTTATTTCTGTATTTCTCGGGGAAGTAGTTGTCAAACCGAGCTTGAAGTTTAGTAAGATGCACACTGAGGGTTTTTTTCAAGTCATTTTTGGCCGCAGTGTCCAGCTGCTGTACTTCATGGCATGCATTGGGAAACATGTCTGGTCTGTCTTTGGATAAATGATTTACCCACAGTGTGATCTTTTTCTGGAACGCAGCTATTTTATCCGACTGTTCAAAAATATTGTGTTTTCTTCCTTGCATAGACACGTTTAAAGGTCCCCACACACCGCCCAAGGTCGACTTCCTTATCCGACTTCCTATCCGACCACTTTGTCGCCTCTTGTCTGACCCGTTCGGCAGAAAAGTTGCATTAAAAGACACCGCCCCAGCTACACAGTAGCGTATATGTTTTGCGCCTCCGTGAAATGCAATAAGTCTCCTAAACATCGGGTGGCGCTAGTCTCGTGCCAGTAACCCAAAACATAAAAACAGGAAATGATGGAAGTTGTTTGTAACTCTGTGCCGTCTCCGTTTATGTGGTTTGTTTATCATCGTCACTTCCGCTGCCCCTCCCACTTGCCGCGCTGATTCGCTGTTACACTGCCAATCAGAATGGTCACTGAACAGCTAGCTAACAACCAATCAGAGTATCCGACAGCGTCCAACCTCAGACGTCTGACTTCGCATGTTCAGTCGGATCAGACGCCGTCCTCGCACTTCTGCGCGGCTCCGACACAGCTGAACACACGGAACAGAATAGCTCCCGAACTCGTCCGACTCTCTCCTAACGCTTCAGACGTCCGATGTCTGAGCCAGTGTGTGCCGACCTTAATGCGTTGAGGTGCTCAAACACATCAGCAAGATATGCAACTCGTGCCAGCCAGATTTTGTTGTCAAACAGTTAAGCATATGGGGACTTAATCTCTGAGAGGAAGGTGACGATTTCTGTTTTAAGACACCTTACCCCATGATAGCCAACGGACTTCTGAGTGATACAACACTTGCATGTGCTCGGAGCCCAAGTCTTTACACAGTTTTGAGAAGCAGCGGCTGTTTTTTGCACTCCGTTTTATGTGGTTCACCACTTTGATGACATCTTTCAAAGCCTCGTCGAGCACTGGCACCATATCCTTGGCCACCTGCGCTTCACGGTGCAAAAAGCAGTGGTTCCACGTCTCATTAGGTGCTCTCTCCAGAATTTGCTTCACCACACCGGAATGTTTCCCGGTCATGGCAGCAGCGCCATCAGTTGTGATTCCCACGCATTATTCCCAGCTCAGGCCCACTGAGCTCAAATACAAGTCAACAGTGTTGAAAATGTCCTCTGCCTTTGTAGTGGTAGGGAGATCTGTGCTGCAGAGAAACTTTTCCTGCAAATCACCATCCCATACGTGTCTCACATAAACCAACAAAATAGCATGGTTAGCTATATTGGTCAGGGCTCCAGACTAACTTTTTTTACTAGGGCACAGTGGCCCCTAACTGAAAATTTTAGGAGCACAATCACAAAAAAATCAATTTATATATATATATATATATATATATGTATGTATATATATATACACACACACACACACATTATAATATATATTATATAATATAATATTTAATAAATTATTATATGTTGAGTTCAGTTTCACACCGTTCTTTCTTTGCAGGTCAAGTTGGCCTTTATATGTGGTAACGGGTAGTTCTTCCTTGGCAATGAAAAAGGCTGTGTTAAACTTAAATATTAATTTGGCCTACTCAGCGCACTGATTAACAGCCTCTTGCCTTCTAAATGCAGATGACTGTGGAGTTGCATTTTCATTGGAGTACAGGTCACAGCATATTTCATGCCTTAGACGAGCACTGTGTTTGACCAATGTGTTATGTTTTAACTGTTTAGTGCCAGCATGACCTGCAGATTTCATGTTCCCCACATATTGCGGGTATCGACTGCAAAATGTGCAGTTAATGGAATTCGTCTCTCTGAGACCTTAACCAGTCAATTTCGTGCAGCCATTCTTCACGAAAACAGTATTTTCTGCCCTTTTTCGCCACACTTGTGTCTTCAGACTCAGACTCATCCTCTGAGTTAGGATTTGACTCTGGCACACTACTGGGCTTATCGGGGAGGAAATAACCCAGAGATTCCACCAGATAGGTGTCTGGTGCGTTACGGCTCTGATCCGGTTTTGCAGTACTGCAGTTATAGGTATAAGTTATAAACACACAACAACACAAAGTGTTCCCGACCAAAGGATTAGTGGAAGAGCTTGTATTTGTCTCTTTTTATAGATTTGTGTGCTGCCGTTATTTTGAAAAGTAGCCGGATGTTATATTGTTGTTTTGGTGAGTGACTTCCTGTCTGCTCTGTGCTAAATTCAGCTGAATTGCTGCGTCATGCTTCGGCATCTGCCGAAATAGAAGTCCTGCATATCTGCTCCAGAGGGCTCCGGACTGCCGGAGCTGGACGGAGCAGATACGCAGCGCAGCGGACACGTAAGCGCCAAGAGTTTGTTTCGACATTGTTCGTTGAAAGTGAAATCTTCTCCTTCTGCGCTCGGAACAACTTTAGGACCCTCCCCCTCCACACATTAGCCACTGACAGTGACATTCCCTGCCCCTCTCACACACATTGGCCTGCTACCTGTCATTCCAGATTCCAGATTCTTTGATTCACCCCTTCCACCTATCAGTGTTAAAAAAAATAAAAAATACACTGGCAAATTCACTGGTCGCACATGCGCGATTAAATGTAAAATTTGATCGACTGTCTCAAATTTTGGTCGCAAAATGCGACCATTTGGTTGCAGTCTGGAGCCCTGATATCGGTGGATTCGTCTATCTGCAGGGCATAGTAGGGGCTTGCTTGGACACGGGCTGTGGTCTGTTCTTTAATATTACCAGACATGTCCTGAATACGTCGAGCTATAGTATCATTGGACAGCGGTATGGTTTTCAGCTTGTCTGCCGCTGATTGACCCAGCACCTCTCTCACCATATCCATGGCTGCAGGTAAAATAAGCTCTTCGGCTATTGTGTGGGGTTTCTTCGCCTTTGCAATACGGTGAGCTACGTAGTAAGAGGCACGGAGAGCTTCCTCTTGTTTGGAGCAAGACGCTGTCAGACACTGACTGTGAAGTCCTCAGCTTCTGGAGTTGTCTTTGAAAAAACTCCACCGGCTTGTCTTTACATGCAGGATGTTTAGTAACCAAATGGCACTTCAGTTTTGATGGTTTCATGCTCTCATTTGCAAGCACTTCACTACGTAAAACACACTGGGGTTTCTGTCCCTTATTATCCTCAATGAACGAAAATCCACATTTTAAATACACCGGGTCATATTTACGCTTCGCCATCGCAACACAAACTTAAAGTGAGCGTCAATCAAATGGCAGTTACCACGGCTACCGTGCCTAGGCGGCTGAACGTGTCTGACACGTGCCTTTCAAAATATATCATTTTTCAAAATAAAAGACATGTCAAACATCAGATGCACATAAAATAATATTTACTTTTTTTTGACCAGCTGTCCGCGACCCATCCAGAATGGGTATGCGGCCCACTTTTGGTTCGCGACCCACCAGTTGAGAACCACTGATCTAAATAACTGTGCGAGGGGAAATCTTCCGGCTTTTGTCGTGTCTCTCCACAAAGTCCGGTATGAGCCGCCATCTAGGTCTACTGTTTTGCCCTCCAGGTCAGTACGTGGGTCACGTGATTGAAAACTATAAATAGTATCACGCTTTGATGAGTCACACATTGTCTTTATAATATGCATATAACAATGAGCTCAAGTATCATTGAATTAATGAACAAGTTTTACAACCATTGTCTCCCTTGTGCTATGGCCTTAGCCCAATGCTGTACAGTGTGAGCACTTCACTCCCATATGCGCCTAAAAATAGATTGTGCGAGTAGAAAAAATAAAAAGGGAGCACGGGTGCGAGTAGGATTTCAACCCTTTCATTCGCTTTTTGCTCCTAAAATAAATCCATACAAAGTGGATCAAAGTAGAGTACAATTTTCGCTCATCTGTATACAAATCGACATTTTCACACCTGCAAAACACAGAACTCTCATGATGACACGCGATGACGTTGCCCAGCTCGTTGCGGCGACTTTACACTGAATGTCAATACAAGCCGCCCGGCCAGCCCCGAGCGGCTCGGTAGTCCACACCAGGCGGCGCGACACGGGCGATTCACCACCCGTGGAAGTTTAAATTTTTCAACTTTTGCGGTGGATTCGCACGGTGGCGATGGCTGGCATGGAGGACAGATTGATCGTCGCTGTTTGCGCTCGACCAAACCTGTGTGTGTGTGTACGAGAGGGGAACTAGTTTCTCCAGCGGTACTGCTGCTGTCTACCTCAGCCAAGCGAGCCAGGCGACCTCACTACAAAAAGATGTGAGACAGGGATGTTCTCTGTGTTTAATTGATGGTTGCAGTAGGCCTTATGATGGCATTGTGTTTATATGTTTGAGGGCACATGTGTGTTACTGTGTACATGATTTGAGTGTTAATAATAAAATTGTATTATTTAAAAAATTTCGTAGTGCTCCTAAATTTTTTCACTAGGAGCACCTGTGCTCCTAGTGAAAAAGCTAAGCGTACAGCCCTGCCTTAGCCATCTATGCTGCTGTATTAGAGCTCCCTCTGGTGAACATAGTGAGCCGTTACCTTTTTTTGCTGGCGATAGTTTGTCAAACGCAGAGCTGCTGGAGTATGTGGAGAACACTGGGCCATTGTCATCGTCACTGTCAGACTTGGATCCATCTACAAGACAACACAGAAGTTTAGCTGCTGCTCTTTCTCTGCAATTAACTCCTGGATGTACAGATTCTGAATGGGTGCATATAACATTATCCTCGCCCACAATGCTCTGCAGACTCAATGTAAACATGAAGTGTATGTTTAATCTTGTTCATTTGCTTTCTTCACATCTTGTCTGTTGTTTCCCATGTTACAATTAATAATCTCATGATTGCATCCATCATTTCACTAGACAGGCGCGACTGCACACTAAAGCTGAGCTTGTACTCACCACTGTCGTTGCTTTTTTCACAGAAGGCTGACTTTGATGAGAACATGCTGGTTGTCTCCTTCTTTTTAGCTACAGGTGCAGACCTTCAGGAAAGCAGAAACAACATATTCACCATTCACCATCACCACCCTGTAATTTAATGAATGCGTGTGTCTACAGTGGAATGTAGGTACATCCCAGGGGGGATTATTTACATATAAGACAAAAGCCAGATGTTAGCTTGTGTTGGTGGGTTTTATGTCAAGTGTGAAAGGGGTGTTGATGGTAAACAGTCTAGATATGACAGAAAATGTTGGGGGAGACAAGGGCATGCAACACAGATCCCTGATTAGATCTGAACATTGGAGACATGACCAAATGGTTTCATAGTGAACATCTTGAGAGCACAGAATGATGTCCTAAAGAATGGCTGCAATCCAACTTGATGCATTTCTTTTGATCTTACGTGGGCTTTTGTTTGGGGGGAGAGCTGGAGACTTCATTGTCATCGTCGTTGTCATCGTCGTCATAATTATGGTCATTGAAGCACTCCTTGGTCTCAGAGGAAGTGAAGTCATCTTTGAAAGACCTCACTGGAGAAGAGGCCACATCATCGTCACCATTCTCCTCTTCATCAGCCTCTTCCTCATCCTCCTCCTCTGAGAAGTCAAATGTGTATTTTGGCTTGGAAGCTGAAAGACAGGAGCAGAGTGTGATCCATACCACATTATAATCACAGTGGATTTTGGTACCTTATGTAATAATTCTTCATGTTGCAGCTGGGTTGCATCAGACTGTCCTCAGCCACTTGAGGCCGACAGAGGCTTATCAAACGTAGAGCCATTTCACAAGATTTTTTTGGGCTTCAGGCTCCTTTAAGTGGATTGAAATAAAATGCTACCAATCACCCTGTTATACTGTGATACCTGCTGGCAATGGGTCACATCAAAAAACTTGTAGATATTAAAAGAGAAACAGAGCCCAACACATACAGAATGGATGCTGTAACAGTTAAACAAGCAACAGCAATTTGGTCTCAAGGGATAAACTGTAATTTTATACTACTTTTATTTTTCAAATATGTTGGTTGGAAAAGTGGATGGATTCGGTTTCTCTAATCTAAAGGATCGAAGAAAGTTGAAATTACTTGTCACTGTTAAAAATGTCTCCTGTCTAGGGCTGGGTGACAGAATCTGTATTCATAATTAAAATAAATATGAGTCCATGATGGCACCAGGGCAATGTGTGTGCACGATTAAGTCTAAATAATCTACAGCGTGCATGGTCATGGTAATGAATAAAAGTCTGGCTACAGATGCCATGGCGCTCCTTTGTTGTCTAAAAGTATTAATACTTTTAGACAACAAAAGTATTAATACTTTTAGACAACAAAAGTATTAATACTTTTAGACAACAACGGAGCTCCATGGCACAGAGTAGATACATTCGTTGTTGGTTTGGGTCTTTTCATGACATTTGTTGACAAGAGGAAAGAAAATAGAATATCACCAGATTGACCATTTAATATCAGACCTCCAAACTGTAGAGTATAAACGTGACATGATATAAAACCAAAATCAGGTGGGGGGAGTTTTAGGAATTTAAATGAGCGAATGAAGCCTTTTGGAGTGTTTCTGAGATTAGAATACAATGAGAAAACAACATCCTGTTTTGATAAACAAGTTTTAGAGGAAAGACAACACACATTCTTTCTTATGCATGTTTGTAACTAGTAATACCACAGTGCAGAAATACTTTTTAAATAAAAGTCCTACAATGAAAACGTTACTTTGGTACTTTTACTTAAGTATTAGCATATACTTAAATAAGGTCTGACAAAAGAAAAAGTACTCATTATGCAGAATGGTCAATATTAGATTATATCATTGGATATAATTGGACTATACTGGTGATTATTGATGCATTAATGAGTTCATTGCTTTAATTTTGCTGTTGGCAAAACTGGTGGAGCTGATTTAATTGATGTATATATATTTTATCTATTACTTTACATAATGCTGGTACCTTGGCCTGACATAAAAGCTTGTCCGGGGCAAGTAAACTTTGTGTTTGTGCATGTGTAATTTTCGATCGGCCAAGTGAAAGGTAAATGTGATGTGTTATGTAACATCAAATTAACTCTGGGATCTACAATGTCATAGACAAAAACATCTCTGGAATATTGCTTGCCAGAAAAAATGCTTTTGTCCTGAAGCCAACAGTAAACTTTGTACTTCGTACTAAATCCACAATTCCTTGTTTTGTCCACTAGTCATCCACGAGGTAGATGAATCAGAGGTCAGTGTTCCTGACTTGTCAACCAATCAGAGCCTATGTTTTTTTGACTGTGTGGCGGCTCTGATCTCAAATGCACTGTGTTTAGGGAGTCAAAGTCTTACATGTCTTATCTAATTCACTTTAGCCTGAGCAAATAAAGTGCATTAAACATTAAAAGAGTAACAACGCACATTCATTTTTGCTATGAAATTAAAAGTTTTGATAGACACATTCCCCAATTTTAACAAAAACTTCAGATCTACAAGATTCACGTGCATGACCTGGGTATAGGCCTGGGCAATAAAATGATAGCAATATGCATCAGCGACAGACACGTCATCAATAGCAATAAGAAAATAGTTAACAGAAAAATGTTTGTTAGTTTCATGCACAATCTAATAAATGCAATCTAATGGAAACATAAAACAAATACAGCCCTGACTAATAAACAGCCTGTGCTAAAAGCACAACGATGACTGAGGAAATTAGTTTTAGATTAGAAATTGTGAATAAAAAAGGACAGGTCATCTCGCCAGTATGGCAGTATTTTTATTTATTTGCATCAAGTTTATTTGCGCGTTTTTTCCTTGTTGTGCTGACATAAACATTATAACCTTTGTGCCTTAGTAACATGGTTAAATCAAAAATAAAGAGGTTAAATTCAACTCTTTTTCACCTGTGATAAAAAAGTGATAGTGAAAGTGTGAAAAAATAGGACAGGTCATTAAAAATGATCAATAATTATCGATATCGACCATTAGGAAACCTCACTATCATGAGAGACTTTTCAGCCACATCGCCCACGACTACTTGGGTGATACTAAAAATGGCAGTTTTTAATATCAGGAGTTTGCAGATAAGTCATGTTTCAACTATACATAGCTGCCAAAATGAACACTGTTTTACACAAACAAGTATGATGGTGGTTCAACTTATGACAAGGGATGCACATGGATTTCTTTCAGCCCATAACCGATAATTACCTGCTTCTCATTGCTGATACCAATAAGATACTTCATAATTTCACATTTTTGGATTTTAAAAAGAAGCTCCTTTCATGTAGTTTATGCACATTGCAGGTAAGAAAGGCTTAGATGTGTTGCACGGAGATGAATGATTTAATATTCCACAGCTCTAATATGATAAGTTGACTAATTATCTTCCATTAAAACTGTGAAAACATCCACACCAGCTGACATGTTTGGCTCTCTAGTCTACACTCTATGGTTCTACACAGGTGCAGCAGTTCAGCAGCAGACAACATGAGCACAATGGGCTTCTCTTCTTTTGTATCTTTTGGTGGATTGTAAACCAATTTTAAGGTGCAAACTGCCACCTACTGTATCAGAGTTTGCACATGCTGCACTTCTTAGGGAAAGCAGTATGGCTTCCAATTATCAGTTCTACTCTTGGCAAGAATTTCAGTGATGCAATAAACAGTCAATAATATAAATGTTTCTAATATCGACCCAATATATATATATAGAGTTAATCTCAAGTGATGACAGTGAATATTCATACTAGATTTAATGGGCCAACTTTACCTGATGCCCTCTGGGACTTATTCTCTCTGGGGATAATGGGCTGACTGTTCTCCAGGTCACTTTCTGACTTCGACTCGTCTTCAGACCAGGGGTTTCTCTTCTTCACCTTCTTAGCAGAGGCAGCACCTTTGAGTGCTGGGGGTTTTCTCACTCTGGGTGCTCCTGCAACACAGTAAACAAGATCACCGGCCTGCTTGTTGCATTCTCACTTAGGACTGAGGAGCTCCTGGCTGTTCAATAATAGATTTCAGATTTCTCACTGCAGTACAAAGCATCAAAGAGGCCAAGGGTAATAGCTATGTTCAAACCAGTCCAACACAGTATACCTGGGAGAAACAAGGCTGCATCATCTCTGGATATTTGCAGTTGACAAATATCTCTCCGTGCTGATAAATCATTGATGTACTGATACAGTCAGTCCAATTCCATCATTTCTTACAACCCTCAACTTCATTCTATGAAAAAGCTCAATTTAAAAAAGTCTGTTACTGAAACACATTTAGCTTTTTCCAATTGGAGTTTTTTAATTCAGTACTTTGACATTAGGACAGAAATGGCAATTGTTAAATAACTGAAATGTCAAGTCAGAAAGAAATGAATGAACATGTTTGATGGAATAGTAAAAGCTTTTAGTTTAATACTGACCAGGCTCTTTCTTCTCTTTCTTGACACGTGGAGCCTTCGGTTTGGCTGCAGCATTTTCTCCTGTTCCTCCCTCACCGCCTAAACCATCATCATCAAACTCCAACTTCACCGCTGGGTCTGCGTCACCCTGCGAGAAAAACACAACCTGTAACAATCTTAAGCCTTGATGCCCATCTCTTCTTATTTCAGGATTACATCATGAGTTGTTACCTTCTTCTTTTTGGTCAATTTCTTGGCTGCATCAGATTTTAGTGCCTGAGTAGGAGGCTCCACCCTGCGACCAAATGGAGAGGGCATTGTCTCCTCCAGGTTCATCTTCTTCACTTTAGGTTTGCCCACCTTGCCCTTAACCAGCTTGATGGCCTTGCCTAAACTCTGCTCTTCTCGCTCCAGGGCCTCCAGTTTCTGACAGACACAACACAGAAAATAAGTTATATAGTTTATATTAGTTATGTCATTTAACTTTTAATTTTCTCAATACAGTTGATTCTCAAAAAGAACCCAGTATTGATATAATGGCAGAGCGGTAAGCATGAACACTAATAAAGGCCAGGTAGAAAGGTGGAATTACCTACACTTAAATATCTTAATCATAAGATCATAAGAAGCATAATCCAGCATAATATACATTCTCCACTATTAACAATTTGACTACAACTTTCTAACAGTTAAAGCACATCAAGCCCTGAAATAAATCACCTTGCAGGTGTGCCAGTGTTGTGTGCTGAGACATCAATAAAAACATATTAAAACACAGGACTTACATCAAGCTCCTCAATGAACACTGCCAGGTCCTCCTTCCACAGATCCTCTGGGAATTTCCTCTGGAGGTCATTCAGCTCTCCTCTCTGTACATCAGCACACATTCACTTTGTTAATCTTCACATGTCAGCTATACCACATCATCCACTAAATCTGTAACTCTGGTCATCATTGTCACTACAATAACCACAAAACCCTGACAGGTGTCTAATGAGATTTAATTGTGAATGAGGACATATAGAAATAATACACTGATTAATAATACCTTAAGGTCCCTCTGCTTAAGCAGCTCCTCCACCTTCTCTTTAGTCAGGCACCATAGGGGCATGTTGAGGATGTAGTTGAAGTTTGGCCCTGACGAGGAACCAGAGTCCACCGAGCCGTCGCTATCGTTTCCATCTTTGTAATCTTCCTGAGCCTGTCAGAGAAAAACAAGAAACTTCGATCAAAAGAAATTAACTCATGCTGCCGTGATTAATGTGTCTTTACTGACAGGCTGTATTGTGCAGTGCAAGGAGTGCTGCAAGATTGTCTCTTGTGTTTGTTTTAATAGTTAGAGCAAAGATTGTTTCTATTGCAAAATTACGTCCTCTTTTTATTCCAGGCCGAATTAATTCTTACTTTCGGCCATGTTGCTGTGTGAACATGTGTAGACGTATGCCCAGCAATCCCAACAGTACCTTTTCTTGAGCCTTGGACCAGGCAGCCACAGGATCTGACTCATAGCCTTTCTGGACCAGCATGCGTATTAGCTCACGCTTGGATTTATTCTCTGTTCACATAAAAATACAGGTTAAAAACAAAACTATTCAGCCTCTCACTGCCACTCTGTAAAAGGGACTTGCAGCATTCTTACCGATTGAAACTTTTCCTTCGATCTTTTCCAGCACAAAGCGAGCCTGGTTGGACAGTTTGTTTGCCTCAGCTCCCAGGCTGCCCACCAACCAGTCCTTCCTCAATTTGTAGTAGTGCAGCCGTAGCTCATAGAACTCCCTGAGGATGTCCTGGACTGAATCGTACCTCTTCAGACAACCCATGTGGTCAAACAGCACCTGAAGATCACATGGTTTATTAATCAGTTAATGACACATTAACAGAAGGCAGACAACACTTTCCAATGAATTGCATTTCACTTGAGATTGAACTGAGATCAGTTTACCATGGAGTTGCAGGTGAGACTGGACTGCAGCTTGAAGACTTTGTGAAGACCAGCTGCCTCAGCTTGGGCCAGTTTCTCCTCTGACATGCGGACCATAAACTTGACTGTGGTGTCTGTGTGGTATTCTTTATAATCATTGATGAGAGCTGGTGTTTTGTCACTGCCCTGCAGCATGGGCTCCAGCACAGACTCCTTATAGGCCTGGACACAAGTGGGAAGAAATGCAGTGAAACATCTTACAATTCATACACATCGAGATTTACCACAGATCTTTTATTATTGTTTGGTATTGTGTCCTACTATCCTAAAATGTTGCAGTTCTTCATATGGAGACCACTTAACTTCTATCTGAGGAGAAAAAATCCTAAAAGAGACATCTTAGAGAGAAGAGGCTGAACTATACCTGCGTCCATGTCCGAACAGGAAGCTCAATAATCTCAATGGTGTTTCTGTCAATGACTGACACCTCTCCACTGACCAGGTACTGGTTCTGACCCAGTTCATGAATCACACCTTTGAAGTTTTTATAGCTGGGAAGCTGTTTGGGGACAACAATTAGACAGAAAGAAAAACAGAGACAATGATCTAATTGTTCATCTAAAGAAATACAACAACTTTTGAAGCAAACACTCAGTCTGCAAACTTCATCCGCACTACAAGCAACAGGCCTTGGATATTTTGTTTTGTTTGTTGTTTATTTCCATAACAATGTGATTGAATTTTAGAAAAAGCAATGTTGGGCAAAACTACATTCAGACTCCTAATTCTTGACAACTTTTATTTGAATCATTGCAGGAGTAAACAAATTAATTTCTTGGCCCATTGATCTGAAATCTAAGTCACTTCATTATACTGTTGGCTGGCTTGGCAACACTAAAGATTATGGCACTGAGACATTTAATCTTTCATGTCTTTTTGACTATTTGACTATTGTCAGACTACCACTGACATTCAGATTTTATTGGTAATTAAGTGAGCTTAACAAGCGTGAGGCTCTGGACTCAGGAGTGACTATCCTGTTGGTTGTAGTTATAATTTAAGGCTATCACATTTCAATAAACTTCCATGTTCATGAAATTATTCATGGTTAGAGATGGATAAATAAGATATATCAGGACATGTAATTTGTTAAATGGCAATGTTGATAGATAGTATCTGACAAATGCTGCGATATGGATTTTCTGGAAAGTTAATTGAGAGCTGGTCTGCAGACAAAACAACAAATAGAATGGAATAATTTTGACAGAATTAAATATCCAACAAATATGTCATTACACCTACATAAAGAAATCTTGTAAATCCCTTCATGACATTCAGCAGTTCTGCTCATAGGTTGGCAACTTTGCCCTTGATAGTCAAATACAACCAGAGATAATAAGGATAAAGCTACCGCAGTGTGACAGGGTTAGGATCACCATATCACACAACTCTACCCATAATCAATCAGATGTCAGGCACTGAGTGCCTACCATTGGCAGGGGGTCCTGGTGGTTGAGCATGCGGTTGATGTTGTTGACGATCTCTCGGGGGTCATAGTTGGGGATCTTACAAGCCCAGCCTGTCCCGATGCCCTCAGCACCATTCACCAGCACCATAGGAATAATGGGAATGTACCACTCAGGTTCCACCTTTTGGTTGTCATCATATAGGAACTTGAGCAGGTTGAAATCCACTGCTGGAAACAACAGCTTGGCAAGAGGACTGTGGGAAATGAGACCAACATTTTAAGACTTCAGTTTTCTAAATGATTCTTATTTTAGAGTTTATAGAAAGGTTTTAGTCAAGAAACTAACTTTGTGAAAATTTGTATAATTTGTCATTTAAAAAGGCATGAAGACAAAGAAGATTATGTCAAATTCTAAACTGGCACATACAAAAGAATCCGAACTGTTATGTTTCACTGTTGCTTTACCTGAGCATGGTGAAGATGTAACGGGGGCTGGCAGCATCTTTGCCTCCATTGATGCGAGTACCAAACTGACCCAGTGGCTGCAGGATGTTCACGTTGTTACTGCCCACAAAGTTCTGGGCCAAGTTCACTATGGTCATCATGAGAGCTTGCTAGAAGGACAAATGAGAAATGGATGGTTAGTGGTAGTGAACATAATACAGAATCACTGCAATAACACATGTTAGCTCATAAAAGCAGGTTATTGTTAGAATTTCTCTCAGTTCACTATCTCAAGGAAATTGAATCGAATGCAACTGGATTTGTTTTTTTGTCTTGAAGACGTTTCACCTCTCATCCAAGAGGCTTCATCAGTTCCTGCTGACTAGGACTAGGACTAGGAGGAACTGATGAAGCCTCTTGGATGAGAGGTGAAACGTCTTCAAGACAAAAAAACAAATCCAGTTGCATTCGATTCAATTTCCTTGAGATAACTATGACCTGGATGAATGAGAATATTCACAGGCTCCTCTCAGTTCACTGTGTCACATCACATAGAGTTGACTGTACCTCTCCATGATGGTAGGCAGACATCTCTGCCACTGAACCAGCCAGCTGTGCTACCTTCACTTCCCTCTTGTCGTTTCTCTTCATGCAGGTGAACAGCACCTTCCTCTGGCCTGGTTTTAAACCTGGAAACAACACACACATCCAATCATGTTTTAAGACGTTTGGGCAAGTTTCCAAACAGAGGCAGAGAGAAAACATTTTTCTAGAGTCCGAACAGAGAGCTGTGGCTATAACTAGGCTGGCCGAAGGAAAGGAAAATCCCAACACAAAGTAGCACACCAAACAAGAGATGAGGGGAGAGTACAAACCGTCGACCAGGGATGGGATGGATCTCTCATTGTCAGAGTTGGAGAACAGAATCAGCTCTTTGTTGATGAAGTCGTTGTAGGAGAGGTGCCTAGCCTGAGTTCCATACAGGTATTGCTGAAAACAAACAAAACAAATTATAGTAAAATTAATACACATACTTCAATCAGCTTTAAAAAGTACTCTGATAAAACATTAAAGATATATTTTAACACAGAAATAAACCATCTAAAAGTTTTACAAACTGTCTACACATCTATTTGTTAAGGGTTTGTAAAACATATTTTAGGGACATTTGCAATTTGATTTGAATGATATTTGAGACAAACCACACAGAATCCACCTAATCAGAGTGTGTGAGGCTCAGTCCAAAGGATTTCCACATTAAGAGCAGTACACACATAACCGACACACATTCATTTTCTCGCACGCACGCACGTACACACACACGCGTACGCGTACACACACACACACACACACACTTCGTATTTGCTCTTTCATCATTGCCGCACTCAAGCCACAAACCTCCGGCAACCCATGCATCCTCCTCTGACGTCTGTCCTCCATGAAATTAGTCAACCACTCCTTCCTGTCATCTGTCTTTTTCTTACTAAATGCCTGGGGATAAAAAACAGACACAACACTGAACCTCAGTCTCCATTTACTGCACACTTATGTTTCTTGGTGTGGAACAAAGCACAGAGTATCAAAGTACTAACAGCAGTACTAACATGTTCCAATCTAAATCAAAATGTGTCAATTTTATTTATCTCAATTTTAATAAAGCATAGTTCCTGTACATATGGATGTGTTTAGACCATATTGAACATGAAAGAAACTTTTCTGTTTGACAAAAAGCAAGTTTTTGTTGAGCAGATAAGAAACTGAAAGTGTTGTTTTGCTGTCAAATCTCTGATTTAATATATATAAGAGTGTCAAAAAACTAACCCTTAGACTGCACATACTTATGAATGAATTTGACACACATGCACTGGGTGTCTTGTTTCTGTACTAATATAGAGTTTTTTTATTAAATATTCAACATACACTCAGAGGCCACCTGTACAGTGTAAAGCAATCTAAAAGAATATCCCTGCCACAGATGTAGGAGGCTGATGACATCAGAAAGGAGCCGTGTTGTGTTGTATTAGAAGATATTTTTCACAGTTCCACTCCCCTACAGAACAGTATATAACTGTAGCATTAAATTCACCAGAGTGATGGCGGCATCATCTTCTGCACCGCTGTATCTGAATGTGATACGATGCTTCTCCATGTCAGCAAAGTATTCTTTTGCCTCTTTGCTTGTACTTGTACCCAAACCTGGAACACAAATGTACCATTTTTGAATCAAACAACAGAAGGAACATTACCATATAAACAGTATTTTATCTGCAAAGTCTATATTGATACATTAAAATACTGGCGCAGCAAACCTTTGTAGTACTTTATATGCCAGGTTTTATAGTTCTCTGTCTGTTTCTTCCACTCATCAAACTCTGGAATGCTGTAGAAGGCCAGCTCCTGCTTGTTCTTGGTCGCCTGAAGACAACAAATTGCCATGAATGAGGGTTAAATTTTATTGTACATTTGTGTTGAGTTTTCATCCTGTATACCTGTATACATTTTTTCCTGCAAATTAACCAGTGATGAAAACAATCCATATTAGAGGCTCTATCTCATGCTCGGCGCACAGTGCAGCACAAGTGTCATTGCAAATTTCAGAGCGACGCAGCTGTCATTTTCATGCCCAGCGCCCACGTTGTGTAAATAGCAAATGCACTTGCACCCACCTGTGCGCCCATGGGCATAATGGTCTTAAAGTGAGGTGTGGTCAGGCGCACTGATGGTGGATCGTTAATTTGACTGCGGCAACAAAAAGCAGTAACAGTCAGATGTGCCTACACAGGCAGGTTCACAACATACATACGCTCTGATTTTATGATTATGAGAGAGGATCTCAGGATTTATCAGGACAGCTGCTTCACTCCAAACTATTTTACAGTATGAATCTGAACTATGTGTGTGTGTGTGTGTGTGTGACCTTTCTATGTGTAGAACACATAAACAGAAAATCAATTAACATGAAATCGATTATTTTGGCGAGTCAGGAGTTTTAAATAATCAATGAAGTTTATCAGCTGTTCCTCGTGCGCAAATGCACACGTTAATGCAGAGATACATATATCATTTCTGCTGCTTGAGGATCACTGTAGGTAATGTCATTCATATTTTCTTCATTAATGATGTATTTCGCTGCTCTCATCCCACTTGTTATTGATCAGGATAATACTTTTTATGACCCGTCCGTCTGATCTGTGCACACATAGAGGGATGCACAGCAGTGCTACTCCTCAGTTAAATATCAGTGTATTTTTTTTTTAGTTATATGTTCACTTTGTGTCATTCTTACTTTGACGATGGGCGTGATAAACTCCTCCAGGAATGTGTGTTTCAGTAGGGATGGCCAGTTGTGGTGGAAGAAGTTGATAAGAAGACCTTTGATGTGGGAGCCATCTTGATCCTGTGACAAGATGAGAAATGTTAGAACTACTGATCAAACCACTGGATATAACTATAGTAAAACTGCGTCCTGAGTGTCCACGAGGAAGGTCACCTGATCCGTCATGATCATGATCCTGCCGTAGCGCAGACTCCTCAGTGACTCTGGGTCATCATAGCTCTTTTTGTACTGGAGGCCGACAATTTTGATGATGTTGTTAATCTCAGCATTTTCCATGATCTGTTGACAAAAAAGGTAGCGCCAGATGTAAAAAAAAAAAAAAAAAAAAACGTAATAAAGCTTAAGAATAAATCCCAATTTAAGCAGGTTTTAGCTGGTTTTGGCTCATTGATTTTGCATAACTGAAACAAAGCTGGCTCATAAAGACTGTAGGTAGACGCCTCCAGCAAAGGAGCTCACACAGACTACAACCACAATTCCAAAGAAGTCAGCATGCTGTGGTTCTTCTCACTTTATAAATTTAACAATGATCCAGTCAGATACCTGCTTGTGTGTTGCCTCTCGCACGTTCAGGATCTTTCCTCTCAGAGGGAACACCCCGTAGCGGTCACGCCCGATGACTCCCAGTCCAGAGACAGCCAGAGACTTGGCTGAGTCTCCCTCAGTGAGGATCAGTGTGCATTCAGAGGAGTGTTTGCCACCTAGGATGTGGTAATGGGAAAACTGATAATTTAATCACTGTGTATATACATTTAGTTTTGCTAAGCTGAAACATTGCCCTCCTTTACATCAGCCTAGAGTGTGAGCATTTTACTCCATATTGACAATTAGAGTGTGTGAATGTGAAAAATGATTTGGGGCGCAGAGTTTCAAGTCTGAATTCTGGTTGGCAAAATACACTGGTCTACTGAGCTCAGGATCAAGGTAAATGAAAGGCTCTGATCCCTATTAGAGAATTTATGGTAGATTCTTTATTCGAGGAGTGTTGATTGAAACTATATTACATATATTATGATTAAATTAATACCCATGATGTGCAAATGATGCATTCTTGAAGCTTTTCAATGCCTTTTGAGCACCATTTCTTAATCAATATTAATGTGCTCTGTAAACCTCTCTCAGTACTCCACAGCAATGTTTAATATTTAGTTTAAGAGGAAACAACCACAGCATTGTCATCAGTACTAAACATTCTGTTAGACATTAATAGTTAATCACACTGTAAACACACCAGCGTCATTGGCGTCATCGAGTTTGGGGATGCCTTTGATCTTGCTGTGCTTCACGGATGAGCACTTCTTATTCAGCTGCGTCTGCGCCTTGAACTTTACCCAGTTGAGTATACTCTCAACGATCCCACAGTTTGTTGCCTGATAAAGAGAGAGTGATGCCCAGTGAGTGACAGAGATAAATCCTTTCATTTTACATGAGAAACTAAAAACAGTGTGAGGAGTTTCCTTACAGCTCTGACAAACTTGTCTGACAGAAGGCACTTGGACCCGAAGCTCTTGGTCTGGAGTGTCATGTTCTCCTTGGTCTGGGAGTCAAAAGAGGGGTTCTCGATCAGTGCGTTCACAAACACCCAGATGTGGTTCTTCACCTGAAGCACCAATGACAGGAAGGCTCATCATTTTCCACTATGAAACCATCTTGCGTTAGAAATATTGCATTGAATAACTTGTAAACCCACCTGGAAGGGTTTGACGGACACTCCTGCCTTGTTCTTCTTCTTCACCACTTCAATAAGTTTAGCCACTATCTGGTCCACTACATAGTCAATGTGTCTGCCACCCTGAAACACACATAGCCTGTGTTAAAGTGGTATGAGTAAACATAGAAGCAAAGAGTAAAGCTGTGTTTCTACCAGTTTTTCACCTTGGTGGTGGCAATGCTGTTAACAAAGCTGATTTGTTGGAATCCCTTCTCGCTCATGGTAAGGCAAACCTCCCACCGATCATTCACAGTCTCATTCACCACCTTAAGCGCCACACCAGTCTCATCCAGTTTATCCTTCACATACAGATCTACATAGCTGCGGAACCCATTCACCTTTGGTGACAGACAGGACAGAGAACAGGTTAGGTTTAATAATATATTTAGGCATCAATGATTACACAGTGGCCGATACCTCAAAAACACATTGACTTATGAAAACTGTAATGACATTAAAACACTGAGACTTACAGGTAATTTTTTCCCGTTGAGAGTGACTTTAACCCCCTTGCAGGAGCCAGCTACATCATATGCTCTGCGGGTAAGGAGTGCTACAATATCCTTGTCCAGTTTCTCCATCTTGAACTTGGCCAGGTCTGGTTGGAAGGTCACGCAGGTGAAATCGTCCCCGTCAAAGAACTTGATCTTGGGGTCAGAAGTCTTGCTCATGTTGTTCTGCCACGTCTGAGGACAGTAAACAAATGGTAACGTACACACATACCTGCTGTTGCCATACATTGTCGTATCCACTTGTAAAGACTTAATTTTACTATTCAAAATGTAATGAACAATCTAATGTACACATGTATATGCACAATCATGTCAACCACTGTTACTATATAGTTACTAGACTGCATTTAGTCTATCTCCCAAACAACTGTGATATTAAACACCTGATGGTTAAACAGTTGTGCCCATACAGCCCTGAAGGGTGATAATATACAAAACCTTACCTCAGATATGACAACATGTCAAAACCCTACAAAACAGCAAATGTGACACTGGTATGGATATGGTACTGGATTACATTTTTGTATTGAAATTAGCTATAAACCGATCAAATCCATCATTGCTGTGTGTAAGCAAACAAGACCATGGCTTCAGGTGATTATGGAAACACTGAGATTGTAGTAGAGCACATCAGCAGCTTCTACAGCTTGTGGACAACTTGTTCTATTTACAGGAAATGTGCTGTTTTTACCATCTTCTTACAGAACAAAACAGGAAATATGCACTGATCTAATTGCAAAAATAGAGCTTGGTTTTCAGAAGAAAGGAGATGATGTAAGCAAAAACATACCATTATTACAGACAGTTTAACTTTTAGTACAGTGGATCAAATTCAAATACTTGAATTTAATACACTTATACTTATTTAACAACACTATCACCTAGTTCTGGTCACAGTCTATAGGGTACATTGCAAGTTCTGCCATTTACAGTAAATAGACGAGTAAAAAACAAGAGCTGGGAATTGTAGTCATAAACCATAAACATTCGACCATTGTTCAATGGTTTCGTGACATCAAACTACCAGAGCACCTTGAACAGAAGAGATATCCTTACCTGTTTGAAACTGTGTCTGTATTCCTTGCAGGCAGTTTCCACAGTGAACTTGGTACTGAAGATGTTGCACAGCTTAGCACCATAACCATTCCTTCCACCTGTGGCCAAACAAACAGTTAGTATTGCAGATAGCAGTTAGCAACATACATGAACGTCAATAATAATATGATGTCAATATGGCTCCTCTCACCTGTGACCTTTTTCTCATCATCATCATAGTTGCTGGAGGTTAGCAGGTGGCCGAAAATGAGAGCTGGGACGTACATCTTCTCGTCCTTGTGCTCCACCACAGGTATTCCTTTACCATTGTTCCATATAGAAATGGTGTTGGACTCACTGATGGATGAAGAATAAAGGGCAGGATTAATTACAGAGGCTTTAAGAATGTGAACACTCACAATCTAAAATATACTCGTGTAGGACTGGGTATTGAATCTCAATACTCTGGTACCAAAATGAAATATTTCATTGACTGAGCAGTCCAGTTTGGTTGTACTCCACTTTAAAATGGTTATTTTTGTTTTTCAATTGTCAAAAGTTGCGGATGATCAAGCATTCCATACAGTCCTGTTTTCATCACCCTTCTGTTTAAGTACCTAGCACACTGATCGGATTGGTGGAAGTAAAACACTGCACTCAAAAATACCCTCTGCGCTCTGAAGTAGGATTTAACTTCCTGCTTTTTCAGCCGTCTTCTGTCTCACTAGCTGCAGCCTTTTCTCCAGGAAAACTTGTTTCCTCTCATCAAATTAACAATTATATTTGTGTGCTGTGTGTAGAGATAGTATGGTCAAGCAAAAGAGAGAGTGGCAGAGCATAAGGAGTGAGTTGTCGAGCAAGAGTGAACGAGCAGCAGAAAATTAACGATGAATGTGAGCAGAGAAGAGTACAAAAAGTTTATCAGTTTGTATGTGCCGTCAGTTTGGCAGTAATGTACAGTGCATGTCACAGCATGTCAGTTAAGGGATATTCCAGTTTAAGTTTAATCCATGGTCTAACACACCTTGACACTGAGTAAGATTCCCCCTTGAGAGGTCAAGTTTGCTGACCGCTAGCTTAGCTGGTTTTAGCAACCTCAGAAAAGACCGCACAATAACAATACCGGTACACTGCCGCTTATGCCTACAATTAGAAAACGCCATCAAAAAGCCACTCATAGCCACAATTAATGGTGAGAACAGCACCAAACTTCAGCAACAGTACATGTACAGTCCCAGCACACAGTACAAAGCATCAAACATCTGCTAGCTTTGCCAGATTTGTATTAAAAACACAGCACAACTCACCCTCTCCTCCAGCAGCCTGCTCGTTGCGGGGAAGCCCTGACGAGTCGATTACCGAGTGCAGTAGATTTACGCAGCTCAAGGATGAAAATGTCTGATTATTACTCCATGGAATGCTCAGTTCTTGTTATCGAGAGCTGACAGGGAAAAGAACGGAAGTAATGGAGTAATAATCATACATTTTCATCCTTGAGCTGCAGCATTCAGCACGGTGCACAAACCACGGCGGCAGTAGACGCCGACACGCGTGGGCTGCGAGGGCCTATTCATCGCTGCTTGCAGCTTTAATTTGTTATTTAGGGCCCGAGCAGGTCACGACCTGCGAGGTCCCTATTGTTTTTCTAGCGATTATTATTTATTTTTCTTTGTCCCAAATGATGGCATTTTTCACTGCCTGAACATACCCCAAAACTCACCAAACTTGGAATATAAGTCCCACCTGGCGAAAAATTTGATAATCTATTGTCATCCTGACTTTCCAACACTAGGTGGCGCTATAGTCAAGGAAAGTGCATTTTGGCTTATAACTCCCATATATTTTGTCGCACCTTCAAAAACGTTATATCCACACGTTCACTGAATGGTGCTGAATCTCATGGTATAGGCAACGCCCATTTCCGCCTACTGTTCGCAAATTCGCAAAATGTCGCAAACCTACTTTATCGAACTCCTCCCAGGCTATTTCACCGATGTTCATGAAACTTTGCAGATAGCATCTGTGGACCGTCCTGACAAAAAGTTATTAAAATAATTCTGATAGTCCAAACAATACTCAAGTTATCAAATAACAATTTCCTGCAAATTTTGTTCCAAACAGGAAGTGTTGCATATCTCCACATTGGTGTGTCCGAATGACATGAAACTCTGGATACAACTTCCCCATGAGCCCCTAGGGCGCTGCGCATAATTTTGGGCGATGACCACTAGGTGGCGCTCTTGAAATTGAAGTATTTTATATCTCCACATCAGTTGGTCGGATTAACACAAAACTTGGTACAATTATTGTCAATGCCAGCAGGTGGCGCTGTTATCAAGACAAAAGCCTTTTTGGCCAATAACTCCCACATGAGTCTTCCCTCAATTCACCTGAATTGCTTGATGTGAGCCACGCCCACTTTTTTTGCCGTAAGTTTCCATTCACAAAATCACAAAATATGAAAAACTTACTTTTTCGAACTCCTCCTAGGCAATTTGACCGATTTGCACCAAACTTTGCATGAAGCATCTGTAGAACCTCCTGACAAAAAGTTATCAAAAGAATTGTGATTGTGCATAAAACGTCTGTGCAAATTTTTGGGCCTTGAACACTAGGTGGCGCCCTTTAAATTGAAGTATTCTATACCTCCACATCGGTTGATCGGATTAACACGAAACTTGGTAAAGTTGTTGCCAATGCCCTCCTGAGGAAAGCTGATGAAGATGTTACCAATCCAACACTAGGTGGAGCTCTGGTGGCAGTCTAATTTAATATTTGGCACTGTGCCCACATCATAACACTTATGGCAATGAAATTCATAGGGGTGGTATAGACTGGCCTCTGTAACTCACACACCAAAAATAACCAGCAGGTGGCGCTGTTATCAAGACAAAAGCTTTTTTGGTTAATAACTCCCACATAATATGTCACACATTTTTGAATGTTTTATCTACGTGTTCCCACAATTAACCTGAATTGTTTGATATAGGCCACGCCCACTTTCGCAGTATATTTCCACTCGCTAAATCGTGACAAACGGAAAACCTCCTTTTTCGAACTCCTTCTACGAGATTTGACCAATTTGCACCAAACTTTGCATGTAGCATCTGTGGAATGTCCTGAAAAAAGTTATCAAAAGAATTATGATAGTCAAAAAAACACCCAAGATATAAAACAACAATTTCCTGCACATTGTGGTCAAACACACGGTCTTGCATATCTTGACCAAATACAGTCCGATTACCACTAAACTTTTGCTAATTGTGTTCCATGCCAAGATGAGGTTTTGTGCAAAATTTGGTGCAAATCGGCCAATAGGTGGCGCTTTTATTGCTAAATGACAACGGAACAACTTGACTTGCCTTCACTTTTGATTGTACAACAGCCAACGCATTCAGCATGACGCACGCAGCAGGCCACAATTGCTGCAGACCGTGACGGCAGTACTCTCCGACACGTGTGGACTGCGAGGGCCCGTCCATCGCTGCTTGCAGCTTTAATTCTGCTCTGTTTTTACATTTTCAGTGAACAATGTGGAATATACCAATATGCATCGTATCACAATGTATCCAGATACATTTCGAGATTTCAATTTCAGTGTGTCTAATGGTTTAGTGTGTCCAAGAGTGCAATTAGTTTGTACACAGGAACTTGTATTTCAGCTCTGTTTTACATTTTCAGTGAATTATGTGGAATATAGCAATATGCATCGTATCCAGATACATTTCGAGATACATTTCGAGATTTTAATTTCAGTGTGTCTAATGGTTCAGTGTGTCCAAGAGTGCACTCTGTTTGTACACAGGAATTGTATTTCAGCTCTGCTTTTAAATTTTCAGTGAACGATGTGGAATATAGCAATATGCATCGTATGGCAATGGATCCAGATACATTTCGAGATACATTTTGAGATTTCAATTCCAGTGTGTCCAATGGTTCAGTGTGTCCAATAGTGCACTTAGGTTGTACACAGGAACTTGTATTTCAGCTCTGTTTTACATTTTCAGTGAATCACGTGGAATATAGCAATATGCATCGTATCCAGATACATTTCGAGATACATTTCGAGATTTTAATTTCAGTGTGTCTAATGCCGTTTTTCCACCGACAGTACCAGCTCGCCTTGTCTCGACTTAGCTCGCCTTTTTTGCGTTCCCACTACCGAAAACTGGTACCTGGTACCTGCTAAAATGGTACTTTTTTAGTATCACCTCCGTATAAGTTCCAACCGAGCTGAGCTGATACTTTTGTGTGACGTACGCTGGCAGCCGGCCACTGATTGGACAGAGAGCGACGCCACTTGATGACTCATGACGAGCGCGACGTCCGAGCCTGACACCCGCTACCTTTAAAAACTAGCATCTGCGTTCAGTCAACATAGCGATTACAAGGAAGGAACAACACGCATGAACACGCCGCGGACCGTGGCAGAGGTGGAGATGCTCCTGGCGGTTGTCGCTGAAGACGCATCCAGAACGAGCTTGATGGTGCGACAAGAAATTAAAAGGTGTACGTGTTTGGTGTAGCCCACAGCTAGCCCTGTTTATGTGTCGCGTGGATAAGTACGTCACTGATGACGACCCGGCCACGTTGATGACGACCCGGCCACGTTGATGACGACCCGCCGACGTTGAAGAGATACTAATTCTAGATGGAAACGCAACGCATCTGAAACCAAACCAAGTAGAGCCACGCGAAGACGAGGCGAGGCAAGCTGGTACTGTCGGTGGAAAAACGGCATAATGGTTCAGTGTGTCCAAGAGTGCACTCCGTTTGTACACAGGAATTGTATTTCAGCTCTGCTTTTAAATTTTCAGTGAACGATGTGGAATATAGCAATATGCATCGTATGGCAATGAATCCAGATACATTTCGAGATAAATTTTGAGATTTCAATTCCAGTGTGTTCAATGGTTCAGTGGGCCTCATTCATGAAACGTGAGCAGAACGAATTTGTGTGTAAACCGTTCGCAGACGGAAATTTACGTGCATCTCTGCATTCATCAATATTTTAGTAGCTCTGAACTTTTCGTAGCTACTAAAAAAATCTACACATGCTGCTGACCACACGTAGTGCTTGTGTAAATTTAAGAACGCAGATAAATAATGCTTGTCACTATTGGAAATTACAATTTTAATTCATATTGCGCTCTGTTATGTACACAATATGCAGATGCCTTTGAAACACGTGATATAAACATAACAAAGATTAAAAATATAACACATTTAGTTAAATTAGTTCGCAACTGGCAGGATTAAGATTCAGATTAATCTTATAATTGTGAATTATCTATGTAAATCGACTCAATAGATTACGCGTTCTTTTCTATGGGAGATAGGTCACAGGTCCGGCATTTCGCAACCGTCTATGAGCCGCATCCTCCCTGCAGTTCTTAACGGTATTATTAAACTAATGCCAGAGTATATTAAATGTCTCTATGGTGCACAACGGCAGGTAGAAGTAATGCAGGGATTCAGTGCGATCGCAAACATGCCAGGTGTCATCGGTGCCATAGACTGCACACACGTACCCATCAAGGCTCTATCTGGTGATGCATTTGCTTACATAAACCGGAAAAACTTTCATTCCGTGAATGTGCAACTGATCTGTGTCGCAAAGTGTGTGTTGTTAAAGGTTGTGGCACGGTGGCCTGGTGGGACGCATGACGCATTTATCCTGCGTAATTGCGCAGTTGGCATGCGTTTGGAGGATGGAGCTGTGAGAGACGGCTGGCTCATTGGTAAGAATATAGCCTGCATAATTACGTGTGTGTTATATATGGACTTACCCTTCTATAGCCATAGGGGATAGGGGTTACTCCACTTCTCCCAAAATGATTTCAATCTTCGCTTCGGAATAATTATTTTTTCTTTCTCTTTCTCTCTTTCTTTCTTTCTTTGCGCCATGACTGACAGGTCGACAGGATGCCTCTACACCTCCTTATATGGTGGTCATTGGCAATTCATGGGCGGGGTTTTATGCTAATGGCTGATTACCGGGAGCGCGCTGTCACTTTACGATGGATTGGCATTCATGATCATACACACGTGTTTACGATCAGATCTGAATTTCCCGCGGCGTTCATTAATCCGGAGTAGGTTTTTAGTAGCGTAGGCTTTTATGTGCAAATCTACGCACAAATTTACTAACGTTTCATGAATGAGGCCCAGTGTGTCCAAGAGTGCACTTAAGTTGTACACAGGAACTTGTATTTCAGCTGTTTTACATTTTCAGTGAATTATGTGGAATATAGCAATATGCATCGTATCGCAATGTATCCAGATACCAGTGGCGGCTGCTGGTCTTTCAAGGAGGGGAAGCTCATTTTTCCGGCCTACATCATAAATGTGTTTGTTTATTTATTATATATATTATTATTATTCAGGACACCTGAAAAGACCTGTTACTTTTCCCCACCTTTTGCACTAAATCAATCTTAGGAGCTGACCTGCCCTGCTGTTCAACTCTAACAACATTCATATTATCTGCCATGATGTGCACCTTGCTAATGCTAGCAGCTGGAGCTGCTGCGCCAGGCTACTGTGAAGTGTGACCGCCTGTGAGTGTGAGTGATCGTGACAAAGTCGCTGGGGATCGGTAAAGTCTCCGGATCAGTTCAGAACAACGGAATGAAAAACTTGGAAAATGCTCCGGTGGATGTTTATTCTTCAAGATCGCTGATTCGCTCATTTAGCTGTCAATCAAAAAAGGATTCCGCCTCAGACAGCTCATCCAATCATCATGCAGAAGCCGAGTGTCCAGGCCAGCCCACTGCCCCATAGACCCCCAGAGACGCTGAGCGTCCGATGGGCGGGACAAAGCCCAGCATTTATCCAATGACCGTCTGGTTTTGCTGCAGTGGAACAACCCGCTCTACGCTTCCCCACTGAAGTCAGTAGAAGCTGTGAAGACTGTGAAAAGCGCTGTGGCGCTGCGGGGATGAATGAGAAGGAAGTTGCACCGGTTACCTGTGATAAGCAGCTGATTCTGAACAAAAGATGAAGGCTTTCTAGCGTGTATTTAGTCAATGAAATGTACACACAGCAGTACATATTTCACCACTTTTTTTTTTTTTTTTGGTGACATTTTAGGGGAAGCTGAGCTTCCCTTGCAGTCTTAGAGCAATCGCCACTGCCAGATACATTTCGAGATACATTTCGAGATTTCAATTACAGTGTGTCCAAGAGTGCAATTAGTTTGTACACAGGAACTTGTTATTCAGCTCTGTTTTTACATTTTCAGTGAACAATGTAGAATATAGCAATATGCATTGTATCTCAATGTATGTAGATACATTTCGATATGCATTTCAAGATTTTAATGTCAGTGTCTCCAATGGTTCAGTGTTTCCAAGAGTGTATTTAGTTTGTACACAGGATTTTGTATTTCAGCTGTTTTTACATTTGCAGTGAACGATGTGGAATATAGCAATATGCACTGTATCTCAATGTCTCAAGATACATTTCAAGCTACAGTTTGAGATTTCAATTTCAGTGTTTTATTGTTTCAAACTTAGTTTGTACACAGGAACTTGTATTTGAGCCCTTACGTTTTCAGCGATGTGGAAAATAGCAACACGCATCGTATCGCAATGTATCAAGATACATCTCAAGATATATTTCGAGATGCATTTTGAGATTTCAATTTCAGTGTGTCCAATGTTTCAGTGTGTCCAAGAACGCACTCAGTTTGTACAGGAACTTGTATTTCAGCTCTGTCTTTAGATTTTTAGTGAACTATGGGAAATATAACAATATGCATCGTATCGCAGTGTATCAAGACATAACCGCATCATGACCCATGTATCGAGATGCACATCAGATCACGAAGTCCTTGCCAATACCCAGCCCTACTGTTTAAGCAGTCAGAAGTGGATCCAGCTGGCATGTGAGGATGAACCACATATAAAACTAGAGTTCAGTGCATTTCAACGCAGGCTCATTATACTGTAGTTTCACCTGGATCCATGTCTCAAACCTCCTTTACGTATTCATCAAGCCCTGGTTATATACACAGCCTAAAGAAAACAGCCCTCTACATACAGGCAGGGCTAAACTATCACAATCACCACAAGAAAACAAGTCTGAGAAATGCAAAAGCATTTTCCTTACAAAAGTAGCTGTCAAACACTTTTTTAAAATGTAATGAGGCCACAATAGTTGTGAATAAATGTATACGAAATTCTGTGGAAACACTGGTCATGTCACAAGAAAGGGTCAACTTTAATGGGGGAAATGTCGAGTCTGTAAATAAATTAATCAAGAACTATGGTCCAGACCTGCTCAATCTGAATAGTGTTTTGAGATAACTTTTGTTGTGAATTGGCACTATACAAACAAACTACTTTGTTTTCAGTAATTACGTTATGGGGCAATGTACTCACGGATCAATGGTGATCTTAATGGCAGTCATATTCTTGTCTCTCTGTTTGTTGTCCGCTGCATTGACTGTCAGGAAAAAAATAACATCAAAATAAAAGTTATACATACAGGTGCTTACATAATTAATGAACTTTATCAATAACTAGCAACTAACTATTATTTTCATCATATATTGATCTCTCAATTTTTTTCAGTAAGAGTTCTCATCAGAATTTAACAGATCCCAATGTGGCTCAAATGTCTCACCTTCTCTAACTAACAGCACAGAAAAGGGCAGCAAAGTCTCACGTCTGAGAAGCTGGAAGCAGAGAGTGAACAACTTTCTTGCTTGATAAATGATTTAAAGGATAGTTGGCTTGAAAGCCAGTGCTAAATAATTAGCTTGCCATTTCAGTGCTACACTAATTAAAAAAGGATATAAAACTCCACTGCTACAGTGAGTCATTACAGGAAAGTCAAATTCACAACCCTGCCCAACCACACAGGTGTTTTCAATTGCTTTGGCTGATTAGAGCTCTGGTCAGGTGTAAGTTATGTGGAGCTATGCTGGGAGTTACTTATGCTACGTTCAGACTGCAGCCTGAAGTGACCCAAATCCGATTTTTCTCCCCTATGCGACCTGCATCTGATCTTTTAATGACAGTCTGAACAACACAGATTCGATTTTTTCAAATGCGATCCAGGCCACTTGAATATGTGGTCCTAAAACTGATACATATCTGATCTTTTGAAATGCGACTCCAGTCTGAACGGCCAGGTCGCATTCATCCGACCTACATGTCATCAACAAGTGACAAACGTCACTATTCTGCGCTGAGGTAGGCGGAAGCATAGATAATACACACGAAGAGAATCGCCAAATACATAGGCCTACTCATTATGTCTATGGGCCTACTGCTCGCGGCCATGTTTTCCGCTACTTCCGTAAACACTGAGCACGCTCGCTGCGTGTGATGTCGTCGTGTCCTCCACTGCGCATGCGGGACACTTTTGGTACGTTTAAAGTTCATACTGGAGATCACATACAAGTCGCATTTAATTGGAAATGTGAACGACCTTGCAAAAAAATCGGATTCCAAAAAAAAATCCGAATTGAGCATTAAGCCCTGCTGTCTGAACGTAGCAATGTTGTCACCAGACTCACCAGGCTAATAAGAATTATAACTGTATACATTGTCCAGCCTAAGAATGATGCCGATGCCAATCAAGCACAGTGTGGATACAACCACAAAAAGGAGATGTTACCAATAATTAAGTGTGTTGGATCTTCTATGACTCCTGTATTTGTTAATTACAGTTTCTTTACGTGGAGAAAGATCCAGGGATGCATCGATACAGGTATCGGGCCGATACTGTGCTCAGATACTCGTACTCGAAAAAATTCACCGATGCCACGTTATTGCATTAGGCCGTACATTGCATGAAACTGAAGACTGCGATAAGGGGGCGGCTTGTCATTTCTTGTTGTCATTTCGGACAGGCGGAGCGCGGTCCGAGTCTGGACCCAGATGCCGTCCTATACAGTCAATAAATTATTGAAGTATTTTAAATTTTGACGCGCTGCTTCTATTTTGACCGGCGCCGCCGGTTTAGCGAATCAGGAATCAGGCGAGTTAAGCCATCCCACGTGACGCTACTCAGCCAATCAAATCTGTGCATTCCAGGCAATATACATTGCGACTCTGAATACAGACAGACGAAAGAGGTGAGAAGTGAGTGACAGACGGAAAGACGAGTGAGCGATACAAGGAGAGAAGACAGAGACACGAGTGACACAGAAATAATAATTACACTTGTCGCTCTTAAAGAGCTAATGAATGTTCCCCCACAGTCGCTTGGATTTTGGGTCAATACAAAGGAGGAGGGGTTGACCAGGGGTGCATGAGTGCAGTAGCTGAAACCTTACTTGAGGGGAAAAAGAAACAGAAATTTTATCTTTTTTAAATTAAGTTCTTTATTTTAAGATGCACAATTTTTGAAAAGGTATTTTATTTATTTTCACTATTTCATTTTTAAATGAAGCCCTTCTTTTCCTTAAAGAGAGAAGAACATAATACATATCTACAGTATTATACATCTGTATAATTAAATGTTAAGTGACAATAAATATTGTTGAAATGTTTTTGAAATGTTCTTTATTTATTTGATTTGACAGTCAGTTCTTGATTACATGCAGATGTTGATACAACTACTAGGCAACTTCAACATATTACACTGATTCAAATGTGGAGACTGTGCAATAGTTTAATTGAGATATTAAGTTGACTGTGTTAACTGTGTAATAAGTTTCATTGTTTAATTTGTCGAATTACATTGATATTTTGTTTAATTTTGTTAAAAGGGGAGGGAGTTAAATGTGGAGACTTTTTGTTTAAATTTCTTATCATTTGTTGTAACAAGCAGAGAAGAAAATAAATCTGACTTCCAATTCAGTGCATCTGTAACCTGATAGTTATTTGTGGTAGAAATATCGGTACACAAATGAAAATACTCGTACTTGTACTCAGTTTGAAAAAAATGGTATCGGTGCAACCCTAGAAAGATCACATTCAACTCTGTAACATAATAACTTTAACTCAAGGTCCAACGGCATGTACAGTCTGATGAAGAACGTGAGATGAAGAAAAAGCTAGCTAGTGAACACTGAGTAAAGATTATAAGGTCAAACTTATTGTTCCTAGGTGAAAAACGAGATTTCAAACTCAACGATTTTTTTACTCAGATGAACATCAAACAGCTTGATACAGAACAGCATTGTTTGCATCTCATTTGTTCTCGATACAGAACAGATTTTTTTTGTTTTTTTTCATAAATCAGTCGATCAAAAGAAATACAATTTTGACTTTTGTTTTGAGATGTGAAAATTTTTTTTGTTGTAGCTCCTCCAGTAAAGGATTTGCTGTTGTTTTGTTTTTAATCACTATAAATTTAATATCTTAAGAGTGTCGGACAGCTAATCAAAAAAAACAATCAATTAAGTCTAACACGTGAATTGATAATGTTCTCTGAAAATAGAAGAAATTATCACCTTTCTTCCAAACAACAACAACATGCTTCTATTTGGATGAAATTATGTACAATATAGATATTAATGCAATGAAATGAGAATTATGTAGCCTACATGGTTTAAATAAGTGACCAAAAAAAGAAACAAATTATGATGGGGAGGTTTAACTTGTGTTATGTTTGGCGAGAGTGACTGGACCTTGATTATCTGCCCCTGGCCTGTGCCTCTTGTCTTATTACATGGCCACAGTCAGCAGTAATATCCAGACAATGAAAGCGTGTCATTAGTCAAACTCCTTTCAAAACACACAGGCTCAGAGTGCAAAATTTGCTGCAGAGATGAAGGCAATCATCACCGCTCCCATGTGGAGAGCAGTGTTGAGCGGCATTATCAGTGCACTTTATTAGAGGCATCAAGCACAGCATCACCCCCACATTTCACTGAGTTATGTTAAGTAGCATGTAACGGATACAATGTGCAACAGCTTCATTAACCTTCATTTTGCTGAAGAAAGCTGACAAAGCTTGCTTGTTCTTTACAAGGAAACATAAAATTGCAGCTCTGAGCTGCCACAAATGCCGAAAGGATTTCTTAGTCAATTTTACATGTTTTCCAAATGTCTCCATTCAGGCTGCAAGCAACAGACCCAAAAACACAAATAAATGTGTTGTGAAATGAAAACTTATCTCATCCGAGACCTAGTTTATGCTGCTAAGCAGTGCCAACAGCAGACTGTGATTCACCTTCGATATCACAGTTATAGAAGGACAATCTCAGCTGATAAATGAACATTTATATTAAATGTGCAGATTAGAGTGTCAAAGGAAGATGAACAGTGTGGATTCACTCACCAAGAATTTCATCAAAGATTTTGTACAGTCCAGGAACGTAGGTGATTTCTCTCTGATTCATTCCAATGTCTTCATCAAACACCCACATTTGCTAGAAAAAAGACATAAATAATTATAACTGAGAGTATGTCAATGAGCAGGTAGATAAACATAGTCATGTGGTAGTTAATTAACAGCAATTGATCATTTTTTTAATAGTCCGGCTGAAAATGTTTAACACAATGATACTTGTGCAGTCAAAAGTTTACATACACTTGTAAAGAAAATGTATAAAATGGCAGTCTTCAGTTCCAATGATTTCTACAGCTCTCATTTTTCTGTGATGGAATGGCTTCAAATCTGAATTTATTATGGGTTTACCACAAATTTTTAACCACTCCTCTTGACAGAATCAGTGGTGTTCAACTAAATTTGTAGGCTTCCTGGCACAGACTTGTTTCTTATGCACAGTCCACATGTTCCTGATAATGTTCAAGTCAGGACTTCGGGGAGACCATTCCAAAGCCTCAATTTTAGTGTGATTTAGCCATTTTTTAACCTCTTTTGATGTGTCTTCATCGTCCTGTTGGGACGGGCAACTGTACCAAAGACCCAATCTTCTGGCTGAAGATATCCACTGGCAGCAAAACAGCCCATCAGCATAATACTACCAGCACCACCATGCTCGACAGTAGGTATGGTGTTCTTGGGGTTAAAGGTTTCACCTTCTCTCCTCTAGACATATTCATGCTCATTATGTCTGAACAACTCAATGTTTGTATCATCTGACCACAGAGTTTTCCTCCATAAGGTTTTTTCTTTGTCCATGTGATCAGCAGCAAACTTCAGTAGAGCTTTAAGGTGGCGAGTTGCTTGCCAAGTCTGGAGCAAGGGCTTCTTTCTTGCACGGCAGCCTCTCAGCTCATGTTGATGTAAAACATACTTGACTGTGACACCTGTCTTCTAGCAGCTTCTAATTTATTGCAGACCTGATTTTTGGTGGTTTATGGTTGACTCTTGACCATCCTGATCAATTTTCTCTCAGAGGCAGTTGATAGTTTGTGTTTTTTTCCTGATCGTGGCAGTGACACAACTGTGCCATGCACTTTATACTTATAAATAATCGTTTGTGCAGTTGATCTTGGGACCTGTAACTGCTTTGAAATGGCTTCAAGTGACTTTCCTGACTTGTTCAAATCAATAATGGGCTCGTCCAATCTATGCTGAGCTCCTTAGACTTTCCCACTGCAGTGTTTGTGACTGAGTCTAATGGCTGTATCAAACAAGCCCTATCAAAAATGGGCCCAGAAAAGTCATCAGCTGTTATCAATCAGAATCACTCAGAAGAAGTTAGGAGGCCATGCTACAAAGAACATTTGAGTCACACAACTTTCTTTCTTTCAACTTACTGTATGCATATCTTTGAGCCAGCAGATTTGGTCACATTATAAGACCTATAATACATTCATTATTGAACCAAACTTCATGAAGTAGTATGTGTTCCTCTCATTCATCACAGAAAAACGAGAGCTGTAGAAATCATTGGAAGTGAAGACTGCCATTATATACATTTTTTTGTGTTTGTAAACTTTTTGACTGCAACTGTAACTGCAACTGTCTATTCGCATTTGAAAAGCAAGAACAAGCAAATATTTAACATTTGTTTTTGATATATTAGTTGAATCACAATTATCAAAATCACCATTGATTACTCAATAAACTGATGATATTTTTCATCTGGAATTTGAAGATTCAAAACAGGAACACTTTTTTGCCTTTTACAGGCATAACAGGTATCTGTTTTGAAGGAGTCGCGTGCTGTTTTTGTTCACACCGGACAGGACAGTTACAGATACAGCTGCAATGCTCAAACTTTATTGAGCTCAGACCTACACCAGTAACAAATTCTTCATGTCATGTCAAACTGAATTATAGGTGAATTATAGGGATTATTTGATTTAGTGTGTGCGTCTTATTTGTCGGAACCTAACAGCTCTGCCCTCCTGCTGTCCGTCAGGACCATCAGAAAGTAAACACTATGAGCTACCTCTACAGCTCCATACCTGGGGTTGGACATAAACAATGAATATCTACAAGAACTATGACTACACCATATCCCAATATTAACCTGGGATATATAAAGGAAGAGCGCGTTGTGAGAATGTGCCCACCTCACCCATACTTCAGACCAGCATACAGACATTTTTCTAGAGAGAGCTGCGGGTGAAATGATGAGGTGGAAATAAAATATAAGATGAGAAACAAAATCCTAGAGCAAGACAATGTTTGTTTAGGTTGTTTGTTAGTTTCACGGACTGTGTAATTATTTTAAGTTATGAGTGATTAATTTGATTATTGTTTATTTGCATTGAACCATTAATTCATTTGATCCTGAATTCAAAGCACTTTGTAAACTCTATTTCAATATAAGCTTTATAGGTTTAACATTAATGAGTCCCCCTACATTTAATAATAATGACTGAGGTATTACCGCGAAAGTACATGTGCAATGCTAAAAGACTAAAGCCATGCGTAACAGTCACGCATAATGGCAGCGATTCTGATGCAGTTAGAGAATTCTACATTCATTTCGTGGATTTAATAAACAGAAACAGGTGTACAAACAGCTTTATAAATGTGAATTTAATGTGTTAGGATTATGGCTGAATGATATGCAAAAGAAAAAATCATATTGCAATTATTCTGAGCGCTATTACAATTGGTGGATCAGACACAATGTGAAGTTTTCTGTGGTCTGTACCGATTAAGCATGAAACAAGCAAAAAAAAATTGCAGCTCCTGCAATTTGGATATTACATTCAGCCAAATTATGATTTCAATAACAACTACAATTACATTGTATATCTGTCAATCTGGAACGTGACTCTGTAAGGGCTAGCACAGAGCATTGGGAACAGCTGAAGTGTTGACTAAAAACTATCATACCTGGGCTCTGTTACTAAAATGTTATGGAGTCCCCAGCAGGCAGATCACCAGAGTAACTTTAATAGACAAATATGCAGAGGCACTCTTGTAGCATAAAGCCAACTTGTTAAATTAGTAGTATTACTGAATTACAGTGTGTGTCTGTACGGGACTCTTCAGTCTGTCGATGAAGTAAATGGTAGGCAGTTTGTTGTGGACTCACCTGGGTGATGGGCTCCACAGAGCCAATGTATGTGTCTGGACGGAGAAGAATGTGCTCTAGTTGGGTCTTCTTCTGGTACACTCGCTCCACAGACAGCTTGGAGCCTGCCTTGTCTTTCTTGGCCGCTTCCATCTTGCCAGTATCACCTCTGCCATTCGCAGCCTCCTGTTTGGCAAAATTAATTTTGTTATGAATTCACACATAATTCTGTTAAAACCCCTGGACCTGAACGAAGATGACTTGATGCTGTTGGAAAGTGTTTTTCCAAATATACCCATATATTGATACATATTGAATTTTTCAAAATATTATAAATATTCTTGATAATAATTTTTAACCATATCGATACACCAGTGCCAGCTGCACTTTCTCACTCTCTTCTTTCCGACAGCAAGTTCACACAGGGAAGAAAACAAACGTTTCTAAAAGAAGTGGGATATTTCTTGTTTGCTCGTATTTCTGCTGTTCTCTGCTACAAGCCATGGAAAAAAAGGCGTATCTCATTGTCAACTTGTTATTCTTATTTAATAAAAATCTAAAAATGTATGTCCTAAATGTTGTGACAATTTCCCCCCTTGTCTATTGCTCTCTTCCAGACTACAGTGATATTTGAGATAGTTAAATATCAAGCTTTACAAAGATGTTTGTACTATTCAAAGGCAATGTTAATTACTTATAAGGTGTTAATTACTTATAAGGCTCTAAATGGTATAGCACCTTCATATATCTCTGAACTTTTAAAATCCTATCAAACACAAAGGAACCTTAGACTGTCCAACGCAAATATGTTAGCTGTACCCAAAGTGCACCACAAGCAAAGCGGAGAAGCTGCCTTTGCCCATTATGCACCAAAGCTATGGAACACCCTACCTCTGTACATGAAGCAGGCAAGCTCAGTGGATATCTTTAAAAAAGACCTGAAAACACTCCTACATGTGAGAGCGTTTAGCAACACTTGATTGTGTTAGATCTTTTAAATCTTTTAGATCTTTTATTGTGTGAAATGTTCCTGACTGTGGTGGATCTTTTTATTGTGTGAAATGTTCCTGATTGTGTCAGATCTTTTAAAATGTAAAGCACTTTGAGCTGCATTCTTTGTATGAAAGGTGCTATACAAATAAAGTTTGATTATTATTATTATTACTACTACTATTATTTTTAATCAACAAGAATCAATAAAAAATGTGTTACCTGTACTAAATGTAATATTTTTTATGCAAGACAAAAAAGAAAAATATTGTCTAAAAAAATGTGGATCAGGTGGATCATTTTGAAATAACCAGGTCACTAATTTTTGAACAGTTTCTAATTGTTAATTGTCCTATTACACAAAATATGGCAGTTGATTTAAATGCCCTCTACCATACAGAATATAACCAGTGGTAAAAGCCTCTAAACATTGGTCATGTTGTTTTAACACATGTTCAGTAGACCAACACCATATGTCTGTATGAACGCGGTATTACTGCCATCTTGCATTACTGCATGTTAAGAAGATACTACTGAATACTACACGCAATGACCGAACTGTTACAGTAGCCTTGTTTGAAACGGGAAGATGGGAAGACATGAAATTGTAATTTCGTGATTATACTGGCCAAAATAATTGCGATTCATGTTATTATCAAATGAAACTTAAACTCATTGAATGCATGGTGAAGTGATTCGCCGTGCATTACGCTAAGAAACAAATATTTGAACTGCTTCACAGATATGACAAATAATTTACTGTGAGCATCCTTTTTGTGAATAATAATCAAACCTTGAACTAGCTGATAATCAATTGCACGTCAAACAAAACGGGTTACTAGCTACTCGTGTATGAGTTGTCGACCCCTACGCCAAAGGAAATTCTCCCAAACAAGTTCAGTATAACATTTCACGATGGTAGTAAATTCTCTTTCACGTCATTTACAAGCCGATGCGGCACGTTGGAACAGTTTACTCCCACTGTCCCTCAACGTCAACACTGGATCTAGTGGCTAACGGACAGTATTCTCACTTTAACAAACAATGGAAGGCGGTAAGGTTATTTTGTATAATGACTCATTACGAATAAACAAAGCTACGTTCACGTGGTAGTCAAGCTTGCGTGGGTTCGTTTGTGTCTTTATTTTAAGGATGTAGCTAAACTCTGGATTATTTAGTTTGTTGTAGTCCAGACGTACCGTCCCCATCCCAAGACAAGATGGAATGGCAGTCTCTGTACATCAGTTGTTATCTTGGTTAAAACCGGTCCTACATTAAGGTTACAGCCTTTGAAACCCGTTCTGAATTTAAATCGAATAGGCTTATTACACACAGGTTCGTGTGTAATAAGCCTATTCTGGCAGTTGAATAGACACTATCGTTGAGGACTTGCTCTGGCATTTAAATGCTAGCTAAAGCTTTTAACGACTCGGCTCACGGTGCGAAGGTAAACATGACACTTTTGGAGCGTACAAAGGCCCTACTTAGATAATAAACCATACGTTTGTTGTTGTATGGCAAATTAACTTACCATCCAAGCCAGCCCCCCGCTTCCTGCTGCGCCGTTGGACATCTTCCTTTGTGATCCTGATATGTCTTTAAATGTCTTCAAATGTCTTCAATTCCGGCGAAATCAAAGGTCCGTCCGCATAACAATTGTCTCAGTTGCTGAAAGGTACCCACACTTGTTTATCACCCATGGTCGTTCTCCTTTCGCTATAAAGATTATCCTTTGAATGTAGCAAAACAAGCAGAGGAGGGGGAGTGGATCGCGGCTATTGTTAAAATCGACAAGCGGTGGCACAGTAGGCCTAAACTTCTAACAAAGATGCTAACCGTGCTACTTACTGCAAAATAAATACTGTACAAAACGCATGCACTAAAATGGGTTTACAATTTCATGTGAAAACTTGACAGAATAAAATAGGAGTTAGAAAGAAATGCTCTGAAAACGATGTACTTAAATACTTTTCATTTTGGAAGTAAAAATGAATTCTAGCTAACAGCAGTAGCACCCGCTGTCCGGCTCCTCCATCTGCAAGATAGACGGCGAATCGTCTCGCAGATGAACCGGCCAATCGGGTTGTTGGTTTTTTTTTAAAGGCACCGGTACTTCGACCAATAGGAAATGTCAACATTAAGTGGCCGGTGTTGGTTTTTCAACGAAAGATGGCGGCAAAAGTCCACTCAGCGTCTTTACTGACAAACCTGGCGTTGTTTAACTGAATGTATACCTTACCATAGCTTTGTATTAGACGACTACCAGCCTGCAAAATATCTTGATTAAACCACCATGTATTTTCTAACATTCTGCGCGTTCCTACGGAAGCCCTAAACGGCCATGCATTCATATATTTTTTTCCCTCCGTTTTCTCGTGATAACGAGTTAATTTCATTTGTTTTCTCGAGATCTAGAGAAAATTATCCCGTTATCTCGAAATAACAACTGCCGTTTTCCCGTGATAACGAGTTCATTTTCTCGAGATAACGAAATTTTGTTTTCCCGAGATAAAGATATAATTAAATCGAGATCTTGAGAAAACAAAACGATAGTGTAGTATAGGCCTATTAAATCATTGTAGGAAACATCACTCAGTGCAGCAATGTCAGAGGAGCAGGAGCATCTTTTCAATCAAGGCCTGACCCAGACTGAAATAGTATTATGCCTTGCTATTACAGATAATATACAGATTAGTGTGAGTAAAGACGGTTAGCAAGGCTTCACCTATATTGGCGGCGCAATCTACGTGAGCCTGATGTTGTCGTTAACTACACAGCTGACCAGCTACAAGGGACCAGACCATGACCTCGGGCGTCTCCATGGATACTGATGATGACTGAGAGATGCAGATCAGGCCTATTAATTCAATTCAATATGCTTTATTGGCATGAATGTAACAGAAACAGTGTTGTCAAAGCGTTAAGTAATAAAGACATTACAGTAAAATGTGTGTGTGTGTGTGTGTGTGTCATATCACAGTCATTAACTCGAGATCTTGAATTAATTAGGCTAGCCTATATCGTTATCTCGGGAAAACAAAGTTTTTTATCTCGAGAAAATTATCTCGGGAAAACAGCAGTTGTTATTTCGAGATAACGGGATAATTTTCTCGAGATCTCAAGAAAACTAATTAAATTAACTCGTTATCGCGGGAAAACGAAGGGGGAAAAAAAATATGAATGCATGGCCGTTTAGGGCTTCCGTACATTCCATTACGCTCACATGTATTACATTTATAATCAAACACATGGATATAACTTGGCATGACAATGTTTTAAATACCACAGCCCAGTATCAAATGAGAAACTCACCAGAATTTACAGTTTATAACTGGCAGGAGAACTGGAGCAACCTGAGTAGACAAGGGCATCAACCAGTTTGCTGTGTGGAATATCTCCATGCATCACAAATAATACATTAACGGTGGAGGCAAATGTTACAAAAACCATATACTTCAAACTCATTACAGGTATATTGTAGACTACATCCCAAAGGTTATTTGGCCTTTAGTCAATTAGAAAATAAATAATAAAATGTATGACTAGTGCTAGGTAGAAAAAGCAACTCTTCATTCATCTATCAGGCCATACATACTGTATTTAATTATCTTGGAGGACTGACACAAATTTAAATACTGCACTGATTTGTCAGACAAAACTATCATCTAAACGTATCTCTGAACTTGTCAAAGCAGTCGCCAGTGAAAAAGAATAAGGGGTCTAATTTAGTTGAGTAAAACAACTATTAAACATCTTCTAAGTGGATAAGGATTTCAAATGAAGGCTCCTCTGTCTGCTTCAAGCTTTGTCTGAAGAGCTGAGCGTGCTGCCATGATGTCTCCCCTTCTCCACCACTGAGTCCTGCTATAACAGTGATCTCTGAGGAGCCAGACAGACTCTGGAACGACTGCATCTTCCCATCTAATGATTCAAACACAGGAGAGGAAATGATTAGGGGAGTTAATGTTACACAATCATATTTAAGAGTATTTGTTGCATATCCATACCTCCAGAGAACTCTGTAGTTATCTGGCCTGTCTGCAAGTGCCAACAGACTTTCCCAGAGTGGAAGGTCTGGCTACTGGCCATGACTGAGACAGACTTTATCTTTAGGTCCACTGGAGCCAGGTCAAACTTCCAGCTGATTCTTCCCATAGATGACCCTTCTGTTCGAGCTATGTACACCTGAAGAAAGAAAAGACAGTCTGGTCATCACAACTACAGTTGCACATTGCTATAGTATTTAGAAGGATGTTTTTTTCTAATTTCTTACCTTCCCATGTAAATTTACATCACTGCAGGTTGTGTTAAGACCTATTTCCAATACATTGCTAATCATAGTCATTAGTTAGCAGCAGCCTGCTTTAGTAGGTGCTTGTTTTTGTACTGGTGGGTTGACTGGGTTGTGAAAAAAAATGAATGTAGTTTTCTCTGAACACAGACACTAAACCATGTCTCAATGTTGCTCTCCTGGTGATTATATTGAGCAATGACCACAACTTCTTTCTAAATGGAAATGTGGACAATTTGCATTCTCAATTCAATTCATTTCAATTTTTTTTAAAAAATGAATTGAATTGAGAATGCAAATCGTTCACATTTCCATTTCTGTTCTAACAAACAAAATGAGGAATCTGTATTTATAAAGTTATTACATTTCTAAGGCTCGACCTCTACAACATGTCCGTCTGTCAGTTTATCAATCCACCAATTCAGTACAGACTGAAATATCTTTAAAACTATAAGATGGATGACCATTAATTTTGGTACAGACATTCTTGCTCCCCGAAGGGTGAATCCTGCAGACTTTGGTGATCCCCTGACTTTTTCTTAAGCATCACTGGCAGGTTAACATTTATGGCTTTCAATGAAAAGTCAACTATTGTAGACCATTTGACAGGTTGCCATTAAAATCTGGTACAGACATTCATGGTGAAGAGGATTTTGTAATTCCCTAGCTTTCAAATAGCGCCACTAGCAGGTCAAAGTTTTCACTCATCCACAACATTTTTGCAGACATTCACGTTCCCAAGGCTAAATCATGATAACTTAAGTTATTGCTGACTTTGTATTTTGTGTCCTCTTCTAGTAAACATTTGAACTTGTCCCAATACTGGCTTATGACTAATGCTGCCCTTCAGACAACGCAGAACTCAAAAATGTCCAACCTACTACAGAAAGTACAATGAAATGCAAGTCAAAGTCGGAATTCCAACTTGTAAGCTAGGGGTAAATCCATCTACCTCGACTTCATGAGACGTAACAGTTTCCCTCCTGTTTTGTTTATACAGCTCTGGAAAAAATTAAGAGAACACTGCAAATTTTTCTGAAATCAGCATCTCTACATGTATGACAACCCTGTCATGGCCAGCCCAAACTCCAGACCTGAACCCCATTGAAAACCTCTGGAATGTGATCAAGAGGAAGATGGATGGTCACAAGCCATCAAACAAAGCAGAGCTGCTTGAATTTTTGCGCCAGGACTGGCATAAAGTCACTCAACAGCAATGTGAAAGACTGGTGGATAGCATGCCAAGAGGCATGAAAGCTGTGAGCAACAATCAGGGTTATTCCACCAAATATTGATTGCTGAACTCTTCCCAAGTTAAAACATTAGTATTGTGTTGTTTAGAAATTAATATGAACTTGTTTTCTTTGTTTCTTTATTTGAGGTCTGAACACTGCATCTTTTTTTGTTATTTAGACCATTTGTCATTTTCGGCAAATAAATGTTCTAAATGACAATATTTTTATAAATGTTGTCAGTTAATAGAATAAAACAAAACTGTTCATTTTACTCAAAGACATACCTATAAATAGTAACAGCAGAGAAACTGATCATTTTTCAGTGGTCTCTTAATTTTTTCCAGAGCTGTATATGCCGAGGTTCACTTGTGTGTACATTTGAGACATCATTGTACAGAGAGATATCATTTTGTTACAGTCAGCCAAGGTTTAACTTCTGCCATTGTGTACATGGAACGCTTGGAGGTCCAAAGTTGGAAGTTTAAACTCGGAATGCAGCATAAACCCTTCAAAACTAAAGACATGCCAATCAGCTTCAGATGTACTTTGTTTTCAATGCCAATAAGCAAATGCTAGCATGCTAAGATGCTGAACTAAGATGATGAGTTAACGGTAAACATTACACAGCCAACGGTACAGGCCACACCCACTGCTAGCAAGATTCAAAGTCAATAACAATGTATATGATTCAACAAACAGTAAATATACATTCCACAGCATGTTAAAAAAACAAGATTAGCTAGCAAACTAGCCATGTTACTGTCCCCAAATAAATATCAGGATTTTTACGAATAAAATGATAGGCCATGTGCACTGTCGGCTATTGCCTGAGGGAGCGAGCTGTCTGACAAATGGGATAAGGAGCAATCGCTTGATACCAGTAACATTTAGTTCACAAGGACCATGTAGCAGGGCTGTAGTGGGAAGAAAATGCACATAACGTCAGTTTAACCCCCTTTCTCAAAATCAAATGAAGGGCTTACTCGCGCATTCATGAGTTATCCATAACTAATTATGGACAATTTAGCCAGCTGACAATTGAGTATCCACTTTCACTTTATGATTTACTACAGCCCTGAGTGTAAGCTAATTCTTGCAGCTTGTGTGCTGCAAGCGCAATCCTGTGGTGTCCAGAGGATGATGCACTGAAGAACTACATTTTCTGTTGTAAATAAAATATTCAGATTTTTTTATTTATTTCAAACATTGAGGTGCCTGCAACTGGTGGATGCCAATGCCGGTCATTTAAATACAGTCTGTAGCACATTACTTCAAAATTGTAAACAGGCAGTTTCACTGGAACTACTTGAGGCATTCCATAGGTGTCCGCATATCAAAAGTTAAATGACAACCTCCAGCCAGTCACAATCGAGTATTGAACCGGATCATGGTATAAAATAATACAAAGATTACACCTGCTTACCATAACCATATTAACATTGTCATTGTGCACATTAACATAATGGATGTGGTTAGCATGCTGGCATTAGCACTTTGCTTAAAGCGACTCTGCGCCAAAGTAAAAAGTCATGGTCAAAAGTTTTCATACAATTGTAAAGAAAACGTATAACATGTAAGTCTTGAGTGCCAATGATTTCTACAACTCTTAACTTGAACAATCAATGATGTGATTATAGAAAGTTATGTGAATCAAATTTGCTATGTAGCATGGCATCTTAACTTATTCTGACTGATTATGATTGATAACAGCTGATGACTTTTCTGGCCCATTTTAATCGGGCTTGTTTGATACACTCATTAGACTCAGCCACAAACACTGCAATGGGAGAGTCTAAGGAGCCCATTACTGATTTGAACAAGTCAGGAAAGTCACTTGGAGTCATTTCAAAGCAGAGGTCTCAAGATCAACTGTACAAACAGCTGCTTGTAAGTATAAATTGCATGGCACACTTGTGTCACTGCCACGATCAGGAAGAAAACTATCACCTCTGAGAGAAAAATGGTCAGATTGGTCAAGACTCAACCAAAAACCGTCAAAAAGGAGGTTTGCAATGAATTAGAAGCTGCTGGAAGACAGGTGTCGGTGTCCACAAGTGTGTTTTACATTAACACGTGCTGAGAGGCTGCCGTGCAAGAAATAAGCTCTTGCTCCAGACACGCCACCTTAAAGCTCGACTGAAGTTTGCTGCTGATCACATGGACAAAGAAAAAACCTTCTGGAGGAAAACTCTGGTGGTCAGATGAAACAAACACTGAGCTGTTTTGCCATAATGAGCAGCAATATGTTTGGAGGAGAGAAGGTGACGCCTTTAACTCAGAGAACACCATACCTACTGTCAAGCATGGTGCTGGTAGTATTATGCAGTGGGGCTGTTTTGCTGCCAGTGGATCTGCTCCTCTAAAGAAAGTAAATATAATAATGAAGAAGGAGGATTATCTCCATTTCTTCCAGAAAACCTAAAATCATCAGCCAGAAGATTGGCACTTGGCTGCAGCTGGGCGTTCCAATAGGACAATGATCCCAAACACACATCAAAAGAGGTAAAGAAATGGCTAAATCAGGCTAGAATTGAGGTTTTGGAATAATCCTTCCCAAAGTCCTGACTTGAACTTTATCGAGAACATGTTGACTGTGCTGAAGAAAAAAATCCCTGCCAGGAAGCCAACTAATTCAGTTGAGCTTCACCGATTCTGTCAAGAGGTGTGCTTAAAAATTTACTGTAAACTTTCAACAATAACCCCTTTCACACTGGCATTTGGGTGCGGCTTCTGTGCGCCAGTTCTCCGCATCTGTCCCAGTGTGAATCTCTCCGATGCGGCGAGGGGTGAAATTTCACTCCGGCGCTGATACGCCTCTGGAGGTAGTGTCAGGGCCGCATTATTGGCGAGCCGAACCAGTGTGAACGGATAAGCCGGCTTCACGTAGGGAGGGCGTGTCGATCGGACGGTCGGTGAACTACACAGGTCCTTTACTCAACTTAATACAGATAAATGTCCCGCAAAGCAACGTTACAGGACCAAACAACAGTAACGTATTAACTGTAACTGTCTTTGGCAACTTATAGGCTATGAGGAAAATAATACCGCAGATATAGGCCTACGCGGAGAAGCGTCTGTCCTCCTGTCTGTCTGACCGACACATTTATGTCAGAAAAACAGCGTCTGTTACCGGCAAAAAACTTAAACTCACCAAGTGTTTGTGATGAAAATAAATCACCGCGACGGTCAGCCCTCCCGACCGAGACTTCGGTGAACTTTCCCCCGGAAGACAGCCTCCCTCCCCGCGAGTCAGACAGCATCCAGTTTATTGATGGTGATTATGTAATTATGTAGGCTAATTTAGCGCGACATCACTTTCCAGGATGTTTGGTGGGTCAGGATCTCAATCACGACACAGCATAACAGCATCCATATGATTATAAACTGTCCGCGGGTTTAGATTGACGGGGGGGACACCGGGGAAACACCTTGAAAACACACCTACGTCATCATCATGACGTGTACCGTCACGCCTCTTTAGGAGCCGCAGCGCCGGATTTCTGTGTGAATTCACGTCGGTTCGTCTTTAATGCGGAGCTACTTCGCTCTGTGTGAATCGCTATCGGCGGAGAATTGCCGAACCGCCGCTGCGGAGATAATGCGTCTTCTCCTGTGTGAAAGGGGTTAGTGATTGAGAACAATCATATCCAATAAAAATCATTATCAAACTGGAAAGTATAGTTTCTTAATCAAAAATTATTATACATACCATTTGCCAGTCATCCTCCACTTTTCTGAAAACCGACTCCTTCCTCCACACACACTGATCCCAGCTCTGAATGACCTCAGAGTTGTTGGACACTCGACAGTACTGGTCTTTGGTGGCACTGTAGCGCACATGCAATAACCTGTCACTCTTCTCTTTTTCAGTAGGAGTAAACACATAACCTGTGTCCTGAGGAAACACACACAAAGTGTAAATATGAAACAAACATTATAACCCTCACAAAGGTAGGATGAATTGCAGGACCATTGTATTAGTTTTAGCTAGGTGAACCATACTTCGTACCTATTTTGTAGGGACATCACTGTGTTCCAAGATCTCAGCCATTAAATGCTAAATACAGTATTATCATGACCAACAGAACTATAACAAATTACAATGTTGTAATAAACTAATTTTCCTTTAAAGATTTTTAATAGTGAGACAAAGTTGAAGATATTTCATTTTTCTGTAATGACAGAGACATGAGATATTGTCATATATATAGTTGTGTTTAGAAGTTTACACAGACTTGTAAAGAACATGTTTATCACAGCATTCTTGAGTTATATTGATTTCTACAACTCTCATTTTTCTGTGTTGGATTGAGTGGAACACATACTACTTTGACACAAAAAAGATGAGTCATGAGTTACATTCAATAATGAATTTATTATAGGTCTTCTGAAAATGTGACTAAATCTGCTGGCTCAAAAATATACATATAGTAATTCTAATATTTGGTTGAATGTCCCTCTGCCATTTTCACCTCAATTAAGTGCTTTTGAAGCCACCCACAAGCTTCTGGTAGTCCTCTGGCTGAATTTTTTACCTGAAATTCAACTAAATTTGTTAGCTTCCTGGCACGGACTTGTTCCTTCTGCACAGTCCACATATTCTTGATTGGGGTTCAAGTCAGGACTTGGTGGCCATTCAAAAACCTCAATTCTAGCCTGATTAGCCATTCCTTTATCACTTTTGATGTGTGTTTGGGATCATTGTCCTGTTGGTACACCCAACTGCACTGCTTTAAGGTGCTGCGTCCGGAGCAAGGGCTTCTGTCTTGCAGCCTCTCAGCTCATAGCAATGCAAAACACACTTGACTGTGGACACTGACACCTGTCTTCCAGCAGCTTCTTATTTATTGCAGACTAGCTTTTTGGTGGTTTCTGGTTGACTCTTGACCATCCTGATCAATTTTCTCTCAGAGGCAGGCGATAGTTTGTGTTTTCTTCCTGGTCGCCATGCACTTTATACTTACAAAAAAAATCTTTGCACAGTTGATCTGTGGACCTGTAACTGCTTTGAAATGGCTTAAAGTGACTTTCCTGACTTGTTCAAATCAATAATGCACTCTTTTAGATCAATGCTGAGCTCCTTAGACTCTCCAATTCTAGTGTTTGTGGCTGAGTCTAATGGGTGTATCAAACAAGCCCCATTAAAATGAGCCCAAAAAAGTCATCAGCTATTATCAATCAGAAACACTCAGAGGAAGTTAAGGCCATGCTACAAAACAAATTTGATTCACACAATTTTCTAAAATCACCAACATTGATTGTTCAAGTTACTGTATGTATATTTTTGAGCCAGCAGATTTGGTCCCATTTTCGGAAGACCCATAATAAATTCATTATTCAACCAAACTTCATGAATGTTTTTGTGACAAAGTAGTATGTGTTCCACTCATTCATCACAGTAAAATGAGATTTGTAGAAAACATTGAAACTCAAGACTGATATGATATACATGTTCTTTACAAGTGTATGAAAACTTTTGACCACAACTGTTTATTAATGTAATGCTTTTTAAGACCCTTTCAAGATCACTCTTAAGGAAATTTAAAACTAATTTATTAGACAAATCATTGTTTTTTTTCATTCAAGCATTGAAGGCAAGTATAACAGTATTTAGTATGTATGTGGTCCTGTGCAGAGGTAGCTAGGTTTTATGTAGGAATATGGTTATTAGAGAGAGTTAGGTAATCTACATTCCACACAGGACTGTCATTTTGCCAAAAAGAAATTAAAAGATAGATAAATTAAAATGTGTGTTTGTGGCAATTAAGACCTAACTAATTCAGATATAAGACTATCTGATGACCCTCAAGGCCTTACATTCATACAATTGATTTTAAGACATTAAAACTTATTATGGATGCCTGTATACTGTACCTGTGTGGAGGTCCTAGTATTGGCCCCTCTAGTCTCCCCCCGTGCTAACCTCCAGGCAAGAGACCCAGAGTTGCGTCCACCCATCTCTCCTGGTTTTGGTTTCTTGGGAGAAATGAACTCTACCAGCTCAACAAGCAACCTCTCCGTCAGCTGATTCTTCCTGTCTGGACTCAAGGACTGCTGCCTCTTCAGTGTCAGAGCAGATGAAAGGCAGTTCACCACCATCAGAGTCACCAAAGCAATCAGTCTATTACATGCAGGGTTTAAAGGGTTCAGACTTACTGAGGCATTGAGCCCATTAATGGTGTGCAGCAGCCAGGCCTCTAGAACCCTGGTCCTTCTCGACAAAACCTCTGGATGTTTGCAGGAATACCTCCAGGTGACATCAACCACCTGCATAAGAAACACAAACACAAACCTTATCTCAGGTTATCATTTTATCTTCAAGGATAAGTCTGTTAATATTTCTTATCATTGTCAACAAATCCAATGAGAAATCCAAAGTCAGAAAAAGCTCATTCAATTGTGCCATAGAGCCCCATTGTTTTCCAAACTATCACTTCATATGTGTATCAATCTGCAGCTTCGAGCTATTTAAGGGAAATCCAGTCTGTCTTTTTCGAAATAAAACCATCTATTTGTGTTGAATGCACCAGGCATGGTAGAAATCAATGTTGGTTTAATCTTATCATGGTATTTGCTGATAATAAGTAAAAAACAGAATCAGCTTTATTGCCCAAGTATGTGCACATATACAATAAGTTGGCCTCAGGTTTTATGTTGCAGTCAATATACTTACAAAATGTAATGATCTTTAAGCTTTAAGGCAATGGAGGTTTCATGGCCTTAAGGGGTAAAGATGAGTACTTTGGTGTTCATTTGACAGTTGTTTTCACTGAACCCCAGAAACAACATTTATCTATAGTTAAAAGCAAAGAGGGAAGAACAAGTGAAAGTAAGAGCAGCATGTAGTTTCCATATGTTTGACCTGGTCCTTAGAGAAAGCCAGAATGTAGGCCAGTTTCTTCCCCCAGCCGACCTCATACAGTAGAGGCTTATCACAGACGTTTTCACAAGAGTCACAGTGCAGCCAACGACACTGAGAAACAGAGTAAATCTCTGTCCACACATGGTCTGAAACAACACAAAGAGAACATAAGTGATTTTCAACTTGCCTTTCATACGCTTATACAGCTCCTGTATAGGTTCCTTAAAAATAATATTACTAAACAGCAGTTCTTTCAGGCAAGATGGGGCAGGTTTCTCAACAGGCCAGCACACTCTGAGACTGAGATATTCACATAATAATAATAATAATAATAATAATAATAATAATATTAAGTTATTCTCAAGGTCCATGTACTAGCTTATATGGAGCTTTCAACCACATCTTGTAGCCTTAGTTAGAGGATGAAATTTATGCAGTTGTTTGTCATGATTTGGTCGGCAACTAAAGGTATTCATTATACATTCATCTTGAGTTGAGATTTATTTGTCAAAATAACACTTACATAGTATCCAGACGTATAGTCAACAACATTTCCTCCTTAAATGTCAAACACGTGCATGAAAGTAACCTGCTGCTTCTCTCTGGAGAATGGAGCAATGCAAGAGCCACATCTGTCAGTCATGTTCATACCTGTACTGTCCCAGATATATCTGGCCTCAAGACCCAGGGCCCTGCAGCACAATGTGAAACAGTTAGCCCACTCCCCACAGCGGCCCCTCCTGGTTTCAAGAAGCTTCTCAGGATTGTTGTATCTAGCATTAACAGCACAGAGAAAACAATCATGTACATCACTGGAGGTGAGCCATTATTTTCCATGTGCAATTAAATGCAATTTAAAATGCATTAACAGCGAATACTGCAAACTAAAAGTTACAGAATCAACAATGACATGTATAAGCAGTGAAAAAGGATGCATATCACTGCCTAAACTTACTCAACTCTGAACCCTATTTCAAATGTTAATCTTACTTCAAGAACTTGCCCTGAACTCAGCAGCAGCAGTAAGAACTAGCTAAAATGTTATACACACAGACCTGGGAAATCTGGTGGAGAAACTACAGCTCTGACAGTAGTGGTTCTCCACTCTCTGTGCTCCCCAGCGGAGGTCATCGGTAGTGGGACTGAGGGAGCTGGCATTCTGGGTTGGGCCTCCGCAGCGGCTGCAGGGCAGACAATCCACCCAGGAGAAGAAGTCCTGTTTGAACCATCTGAGCAACTCCAACACCAAGAAGTCTTCTATTGCAAGTTTACAGTCTACAAACAGGAAGGCAAGTCAGTCAGTTGAAAGAATGGAATGAATACAATATGATCAAATAAATGAAAATTCAAATAAAATCTGATTCTTTTGAATGAATGTCAGGACTTCACCTGGGTCAGCTTCTTTGGCCTCTGTCAGTTTGTGTTGAGCAGCAGAGGACAGCTGCTGGTGAGGGATGATGCTCCTGGCTTTCTGCTGCAGCTCAGGGTTTTCATACAGCATCACATGTTGGAGGTTTGACTGGAGAGTCACAAAGAAGCTCATACTGCTCTCCTGACAGAGAGAAGAGGAATAGCAGACCACATTACCACAGGTAAGACAGGTAATGGTCTGAATGTGGCTGAATGTTATATTTCAGTTTGTATAAAAACACAGACCTGCCTAGCATTATAAATATTTTCTTTGAAAAAGAAAGAAAGAAAGAAAGAAAGAAAGAAAGAAAGAAAGAAAGAAAGAAAGAAAGAGTAAACATAACAAATGATGAGTATTTAAACCACTCTTTCATTTTCTAATAGAAAGCTGCTAAATAAATGAGTATGACTGCCACTGAATGAGAAAACTAGGCAATATGAATGAGGTGACGAGATGCTATAACCTGTATAATCCTTTAACTTGATTAGACGATCAAATGATTAGTCAATCAACAGAAAATGTATCAGCAACTATTATGATATTCAATAAATCGATTTTTTAATTTTTTTTAAAAAAATTTTAAAGCAAAATTGACAAACATTCAGAAGTTCTCCCTCTTTCATTGCAATGATTTACTGCTTTTCTGTTTTACATCATTGTCAGCAGCAGATACTAGGGTTTAGGACTGCTGACCAGACTTATGAATTTGTAACACTTTTCAACAAAAAGAAAAATACATTACCCTGCCACTTTTTTGATTCACCCTCCCACCCTGATAACTTTCCTAGACTTCTTAAGAAGATGGCTGGACTGAATTTTACTCCATCATTTCAAATTGAAAGTATATCATTCTAGCTACTCCTTATCAATAGCGACCTAAACTAAAACCAAGCAAACAATTCTTTATAATTTACTTTTCTAGATATCTATGGCCACAAATCAGCACTTCTGTGTGGAGCCATGTTGATGTCATCCTTCGCTATATAGTTATCTTACATCAATTGGGGTTTCTAATCATTAAGATGACATATCTATGGAAGACCTGAAGATTCTTCATTTTATATAAAAATTATCTTTGAAAAACAAAATTGAGCAAATTAAATTAAGATGCATTATGTCCACTGTGACCCTGCTACAATTATACTTCAGATGTCCAATCACAATTCCTGCCATTTATTTCAGAGATGAGCACATCTTTACCAAGGATGATGGCTGTGGTGGAGATGGTGTATCGGGCTGGCTGGAGGCAGCAGCAGAGTTCTCTGGTGCTGAGGCTGAGGCCGTAGTAGCCCTTGCAGTGGGTTGGACAGGCTGTCCTCCATGCAGCCTTTGATCCCTCTCTGCTGCTATGGATTCTCTGATGAGCTTCAGCTGTTCCACTGATGCAGACTTTGGGAACACCAGGTGGGTATCAGCCTGAAAAGAGGAACATGAGGTTAGAATATTTGCTCAGGCTGACGACAGATGACCAAAGAGAACAGGCAATATAAATGCTAGGTTTAATTACCTCCTTAAATCCCATCTCAAAGAGGCATTCCACAGCACCTTTGGTGGGCAATAGCTTGGTGGAAAAAGTAGGATTGCCTATGCGGATTGATCTGTACTTTTCCTCATTGGGATACCTGTTGGGAGGTTACATCATGTATTTCAAATACACTGACTGTTTAGTCATGCCCTCATAAACGGGACAAATACAAGGAAATAACAAATTGGTGTCATTAGAATAACTAACGTTAGTGCTGCCTTCACTTCGCTCAGCAGCATAATGCTGCTTCCTGATTAGTCACTCACATGCCGAAATAACCACAACAACTTTACGAATCATACTAAACTTATGTCAGGATTTTCGCGCTGATACACAAGGAAACATATAAATGCCAGATTTCCTTTACGGAGTTTGGTTTGACACTAGGAGTTAACTGCAACAACGGCATGTACAGGTGTTCCATAGACACAATGTTAGCTAACGTTGCTACTAGTCTTACTGTGATTTATTTGTAATGTACAGAAAAGTTGTAATACAATGTCAGCATAACGTTAGCTGACACATTACATCTCAACACACCGCTAGTAACGTTACATTGCGTTGTTAATGTAAGTTCTCAACCTTACCTTAAAATGTTGTCCGCATATGTCAATAACAACTTGGCGGCGTCTAGAAAGACTTCATTTGGATTTTCACACAACGTCGTAACTGCTGGTGACACCGCCATACTGCTATTCCTTGTACAGGCTCAGAGTGTTATCACTTCAGGGTAAGATAGCTAATGCTAACAGTGCTATTATGTCTGTCTGTAAGTACATGTTTTGGTTTGGGTCCTGGGGTTAGCTGACGTTTCATCGCCTGAATATATATGCAGCTTTAAAAATATTGTATACAGCAAATCGTATACCACCACAATTTTGGTTGATGAAGCCTTACCCTTACTGTCTGTTTTTTTCTCTTTCACTTTAATCACAATTTAAATTTAATGTTTACAGTTTATACGATTCGGGCGTTCATGAATGCTACCTAATTTAGCTACAAGCGGATTGAAGGACGGATTCGTTTTCTCGTCTCATGAATGTTTTCATAATTGACAGCTCGGGTGGAAGACCAAATTAGTTACAAACTGAAGTTCCGTTGCGTCTGGAGGACTTTTCGCCTTCGGTTTTGTATATTTATTCCTCAGATATGAGGAATGAGGGGATTCAACAAAGCTACACGCTAGGTGTTTCAAACTTGAAAATATTGCATCATGTCTGCTTTATCACTATCCTGTTTGACTAAACTCCATCTGAGACCACAGCGCATAAAGGCACTTCTCCAAAAGAGCGTTTGTGTTTGTCCAAACCGAGAGTTCAGACACTACAGTTCTGGAAAGCAGAGAAGGAGGGTTGTTATTACTGGCATAGGGTTAGTGTGTCCTTTGGGCACAGGGACTGCACTGCCCTGGGACCGCCTGATTAAAGGCCAGAGTGGGATTGTTGCCCTTGACTCAGAGGAGTACAAGACAGTTCCCTGTAAAGTGGCAGCACTGGTACCCAGGGGGAATGAGGAGGGCCAGTTTAAGGAGGATTGCTTTGCCTCTCATGGGGAGATCAGCAGCATGTCACCTGCTTCTGTATTGGCCCTCGGAGCTGCTCAGCTTGCACTGGAGGACTCAGGGTGGTATCCCGAATCCCCACAGGAACAGCTCAATACTGGGGTGGCTGTTGGCATGGGCATGGTGTCACTGGATGAAATCGCTCGTACCTCTGCTGCCTTCCAAGCAAAGGGCTACAAGAAGGTCAGTCCCTTCTTTGTGCCTCGCATCCTTGTCAACATGGCTGCCGGGCAAATAAGTATCAAACACAAATTGAAGGGTCCCAACCATGCAGTGTCCACAGCCTGCACCACAGGAGCACACGCCATAGGCGATGCCGCCAGGTTCATTGCCCATGGGGATGCAGTTGCTATGGTTACAGGGGGAACAGAATCCTGTGTGGGCCCTCTGTCAATAGCAGGCTTTGCCAGGGCACGTGCCCTCGCTACCAAATGGAATAATAACCCCACCCAGGCGTCAAGACCCTTTCACCCAGAAAGAGAGGGCTTTGTGATGGGCGAAGGAGCAGCGGTGCTACTTCTGGAGGAGCACAACCACGCAGTGAGAAGAGGAGCCAGGATCTATGCAGAGGTCCTGGGGTATGGGCTCTCAGGGGATGCCAGCCACATCACTGCACCCACTGCAGATGGAGATGGAGCCTTCAGGTAAGTAGGGCTGCAACTAACGATTACTTACATTGCCGATTAATCTGTTGATTACTTTCTTGATTAATTAATTAGTTATTTGGTCTATAAAATGTCAGAAAATGGTTGTTCAGTTGATCAGTGTTTCCAAAAGGCCTCCTCAAATGTTTTGTTTTGTCCACAACCCAAAGATATTTAGTTTACTGTCATAGAGGAGGAAATAAACCAGTACATATAGACTTTCACATTTTTTCATTTTTTATTTGTTTTAACATTTTTAACATTCTACAAAAATACAGACAATACAAAAATGTATTTTCTGGGCACAGTAAAAAGGAGGATTAAAGAAAAGAAGCAGCACAAATGAGATCAATATAAACAATAAAAACAACTAGGGCTTCCCAATATTCCTTTCATACTTTGCTCACTAGTACCCTAACTCCTTTCGAAGATCTTGCAACCTTCATGTATGTTGGAAAATTCTGTCAGATTTGGTTAGTTTTTCATTGGACATTATATGCTGTGTCAATCCAATTTTCCACGATGAGTGTAAACAATTCTGTTACCTCTGGTCTGTGTAGGCTCTTCCACTTACATGAAATAAGCCTGGCTGCTACTTAAACCTGTTGCTATCAGACCAAACTCTGCTTTAGTCAGCTTAGCCCTGGTGGCATCAGAGATGTATCCCCATACATCCCACAACATGTGTGAGGATTCCGGTAGAGATTGTTTTAACAATTCTTCAATAACAAGACAATCCCACAGAACATTTAGAAATCTGCCAACTTTATTTTGTTGCATGTTCAACATTTCTTTTCTTGGGTTGAGCCCATTTTAAACAGTTTGAGGGAGTAAAAGCATACAAATGTAGGGGTGCCCGATTATGGCAAAAATCATAATCATTATTTTGGTCAATATTGAGATCACGATTTTTTAACATGATTACTCAATGACTTGACTATAAATAGACTGAAAAAAGAAATATCTTACAAAAGAATATAACATATAATAATAAAATATTTATAAAGACTTATTGTAAAGTAACGTCAAAGTTGTAATAAGCTGTAATTATCCTTTAACTGTCTTTACAGATGCATGTCTGCAGCCCTGAGGGACGCTGGCATCTCAACAGCAGATGTTACATATGTGAATGCTCATGCCACATCCACGCCTTTGGGTGATGCAGCTGAAAATGCTGCCATCAAGAGGCTCTTCCAGCAGAACCTTGAGAACCTGGCTGTCTCCTCCACCAAGGGAGCCACGGGACATTTGCTGGGGGCCGCAGGGGCCCTGGAGGCAGCGTTCACAGCTTTGGCCTGTTACCATGGGGTCCTGCCCCCAACGCTCAACCTGGACCGCACTGAGCCAGAGTTCAACCTGAATTATATTCCATGCACAGCACAGCCGTGGCGGACTCACGGCCGACGGGTCGCCCTTACTAACTCATTTGGATTTGGTGGCACCAACGCCACACTGTGTCTTGCCAGCATCTGATTAATTGTCGGTTTTCTTTATCCGTGGTATAACAGAGATTCACTGACTGAATATCTCCCAGTTAAACAGCACCGTTTTGTTCTCATAAACCGAGGTATACATTTTTTGCTCTCTGAAAAAAATCTGACATTTCAATGACAGGTTACAAAAATAAAAAATTCTGAGGAGAGCAATAAAAACTTTGTCTTTCCAGATGATTTTTGTTTTTGTTTATTTGTTTGTTTGATTTTTTTTTTCATATGGTCAGGCCCAGTCAGGGTCTTTTCAGTGGCTGATTCTGTAGGAAATTGGGTTCAGTTTTTCTGCAGGTCTTTAATGTAGGTCCGATTTTATAAATAAGGGTATTAAAAGTCATTAATCATCTTAAATTTGAATTGAAATTGAAGAAAAGAATTGGAAAAATGCTATTCTATGTGAAATGCTAAATGTATGATCTTGATGAAGGTTCTCAGTCATCCAGGTCATGGTATGAGGTAGTGCTGTATCATAGGCAACTGGACTTGTTTCAGTTTCTTGAAGACATTTCACCTCTCATCCAAGAGCCTTCTTCAGTTCTAACTAACTACTACTTCTAACTAAGAGTTGCAGGCTTTTAAACTCTGTATGAGAGTGTCTTTACAGTTGTTAGGGCCACTTGTGATTCATTGACTCAACCGGCCTTCATCTGGGTTGCGAGGGCTAGGTGAGCCCAGGTGTGAATGGTTGTTAAGCTGTCTGGGGACAGAACTCATTACTGCATTGTAGGTGGGTGATAAGTAATGTTGTAGGCAACCTCCTCCGTTCAAACCATCTGAATTCTCTGGCCAGGGTGTTTACATTGTTGTCCTCAAAGAAATTATTTTTCTCTTTCAGATGTATGTCGCGGGAATATCTGGAAACTAAGGAGGATCTTCAATAAACATCACATCCCAGTTCAGAGGCGTATAGTTTAGGTTGTTCAATGCAGCCAGGACTGGACAGATTTGTACATAAGGGAAACAAAACAACCTCTCCAAAAACAAGTGGCACAACACAGGAGGACCAACTCATTTGGTCAAGAGCTAACGACTCTGTAATGACACTCCCACACAGGGTTTAAAGACTGCAACTCCCCTCCAGTTGGTTAGAACTGAAGAAGCCTCACGGATGAGAGCCGAAACATCTTCTAGAAACTGAAATCATCCAGCTGTCTATGATATAGCACTTAGTATTACATTTATGATGTTTTTAAAATCACCACTGATGTACCATATTTTTATTTCATACTTGCACTTACCTATTTGCAAAATGTAGTTTAACTTCAGTAAGTCTAGTAACGATATTACCATAACCATATACCTACATAAAACCTGCACAGGCTACATACATAAACTACATTCCTCATTTCCCTAATTCCCTTTTGGGGGATCTATAAAGTGTTTCTGATTCTGATTTATAATATACATGTGCAGTGTTTGAATAAGATGAGGGTAAGGGTCATCATCTTGAAAAAGTTCTTTAAAACATGACATTTAAATTGACCTATAGACACCATGGTTAGCATGCACTCGGGATAGTGCATGCTATATATATATATATATATATATATATATATATATAACTAAATTTTTGTTGTAGCTGCCCAAGGTGGACTTATTTTTAACTACTTTATACACAGGGAGTTTAATCCAGGGGTGCCCAACTGAGCGGTCAGGCCCCCTCAAAGGGCCACAAGATAGATGAAGATGAAGAAAACCAAAGTCTAGATAATAATTTTTCTGCTTCTCCTTTTTTCTGAAATATTGGATAATTTGACATCAGACTAGTAGTCTTGCGTAGCACTGTGTTGGCTCTAAAGAATTGTTTGATTGTAGACATTTTTAATCTGGTATAGGGGAACAAAATGTTCTAACTTGTTTTTTTATTTTCTTTAAAACCAATCAAACTGCTTTTGGGTCTCTCTCAGGGGTCTTAGAGCGATGGAAAATAACAGGCAGATTGCATAAAGCAGACCACTAGACTAATGAGCAGCTTCTTTCCTCAGGCTGTGAGACTCCCCAATTCATCCCCAACACTCTGCAATAAAAATTGTTTTAAGCCAAAACCCGACCCAATAACTATAAATATAAAGAAATCTTCTCACTGATGGTCTCATTTGCTTATGTAGATCATATAGAGGCAACGGCATTAAATTGAGACAGTTTCATAAGCAGTTTAAGTCCTTGAAGTCTGTTTAAATTAAACCATCTCAAAAGTTTAAAGGAGTCCCTTTGGTTGAACTGCTAACAACTCAGACATCTGAAACATGACAAGAGGCTCCAATCAGACACTGTTCTTCTTTGACTTGTTTATAATATGTAACAATGTGTCGTGTAATTTATAAGAATATAATTTTTATGATTTAAAAAAAAAACTTGAATCATAATATGAAAAATCACTGTAAAAAAAATGTTGTGGAAAAAAAGCACTTTAAAATTCTACTGTATTTAAGGTAAATGTACTCAGTTACTTTCAACAACTACCAAGAATGTGAGATCCCTTGCCTGGATGTATGTTAAATTGCTTTTGCACAGTATGCTGAAAATGAGCATTTCATCACTCACTGTGAAACAGACATTCTCTGTATCTCCAGCAGGGGGCGTTGGCTCACTTCAAGTCATGCCTGTTGCTTTTATGTACATATCTAGTAGTTTACATTTTAGGCAGTCAGTAGAAAACTCGGTACTACAGAAAAATACATAACATAACATCTTAATCATCATATTAACCTGACCTGAGAGCAGTCATTCAAAAATCTGAGTACTTGGAAGAGAAATAGCAGAAGAAAGATGCAGGGGCCTTTTAAATCCATTAAAGTACATTGAGAGGAGAGGTTGATATGGATAATTCTATTAAGACATTAACCATTAATTACCTGCTGTTCGCTACCTATAGTCAGCCTGTGTTTTCCTTAACCAGCTTACCTCACACTCCAAAAAGCTAGGACTTCAATTACAATAACAAGAAAACAAGACATAAACATAGACATGATGGACAAATATGTAGACAATTACAATTACTGAAATCAGCGAAGATATTTGATGATATGATTAGAGTACAGGATTCGAGATGATGTAGAATAGAGGTTATTGGCACGGCAGGTTATGTGTGTGTAAATACAGTATGTTTTCACATTTGTATGAGAGGCAGTGACATTCAGTGATATCAAGATCAGTAGGTTTGGCAGATGTGTGAATTAGGAGTGAGGCATATGAATGGCAGAGGTTGGAAATTTAGAAGGAGGGGGGAAAAGAAACAAAACCAAACCAGAAAAAAAAAAACCAAACCAGAAAAAAAAAAGTGAGCAAAAAGTGACCCCTAGCAACACAACTGAGAACCCAGCAGGGGGCGCGCAGGCCTGGGTCAGTGTCCTCCATCCCCGGTCTTGCTCCAATTTCATCTTTGTGCTTTGTGTAGGTTACCGTCTCGTCATGGCTCAAACCACTCTCAAATATCGTAAATACAGCAATACAGAAATAAATAAAAAAAATGTATGTATATAATGTAAGTGTATAACAGTTACATAATAGCACTGCTTTCAATATAATTCATCACTGTAAAAATCAGCATGGTTAGCGCTGGGGGGTGAAGCATGTAAGGAGGTATGAAAATCAATGTCAAGAATGAAAATTTATGGTATGGATGTGTGTCAGGAGTGGGATATGTGGTCAGCTTTGACAATTTCTCATAATTAGGAAATAAGCAGTGTTGTAGGTGTCTGCAGCTGACTTCAATGACACAAAGATATGATCTCACAGCAATGCCTTTTGTGATCACTTCAATGGCACTCTTCAAACTAAGACCTCTGACTCAGTGTTGTTCTTCTTTGGACCTGGTTTGTCCTTCTACTTCAGTGTTGAGAAAACAAGTAGTCAGCTGAGAGAGCAGAGTAAGACAGGTTAATTTGGGTACCAAAGTATCATTATGTCAGGTTGAAAATACAGTAATGGGTAATGTGTAAACAGTCCTCTGAGGGAAAATGATTTTTTTCCCAGATTGTTGCCTGTTTGTCCAGAGATGGAACAACATTGATTCCATTCAATGCACATCTTGACACACATCTTGTCTGACATCCTGGAGGACAAAAAAAAATCACAAGGGGACACTGTTTGGCCATCTGGAGCCTCTTATCTGATGGTTGGCGTGTGGTTCAGTTTCCCCATGACCATTTTACAGGCTATGAGTAAGACCTGTTTTTTTGTCATTTGTCACAGAAGCAGTAGTACAGTAGATTATACTCCACTGAGGAGGAGATAAACTGGTTTTACAGTGTAAAAGTGGGCCGACATTAAAATAAACTAAAGCCTTGTAACAATCTCCTTCAGTTATTAACTCAAAAGAAGGAAAAGTACAAACGCAAATTTTAAGGGAACGGGCGGACTTGATAAGTGTCGCAAATGGACACAGCCGGCTGACAGAAAAATAATTTAACCCCCAAAAGTAAACAGCAAATCTCTCTCTTACACCTATGAAAATGTTGGAATAAATTATAAAGGAACAAAAACACACAGAAGGTTTGAATTACCACTATGTATTAACAGAAAATGAATTAGATTACATCCGACCCGGACGCGCACAACGAACAAAAGAAGGGAGGCACACTCCAAACAACATTTGGCCAAAAAAAACCACAATCACCCCGAAAATCCCAACAGTTCAATCGTCCAAATCCAAATGTTAAGTGTCCGAAAAGAATTAGTCCTGAAAGAAAAAGTGTCAAAATAAAACTACCTTTGACAGGTGGAAACGTAGCGAGCTGCCATAAGTCTTCCTGATGTCTTCCAATGTCTCCTGTTACTCCATATATAAATATATTGGCGATAACCATTACACTTTTTTCAAAAATTGCAGGAGTTTGGGAGGCGTTTTCCCATCCATTCTTATGGGGACATTTTCAACTTTGGCTCTGCGACTGCTCCAGCACGTGCAGCCAGAGAAACTGTTCACCTTTTTAAACTCTTTCAGCCTCTTATTTTTCATCTTTTCAGCCTTTTCAGGTTTTTAAAACATTCAGCTTTCTGATTTTTCAGCTTTTCATACATTCAGCTTTATCTTCAGCAAGATAAACTGCTCAGCTATCAAACCATTCAACTTTTATAGCCCATTCAGTCCACTACTTTTCAGCCTTTCTGCATTTTCAGCTCCTTCAAACATTCAGTTTTATGTTCAGTTATCAAAATGTTCAACTTTTTTAGCCCCTTCAGCCCATTACTTTTCAGCCTTTCTGCCTTTTCAGCTTTTGAAAAATTCAGCTTTTTCTGCAAATTCTTGACCATTCATTCTTATAGTTTTATGCATTTTATGCATTATATTCGGCAGATTTCGCAAATCCATTCAGCTGTTAGCATTCACACTGTATTTTCGCAGGAAATGCAATTTTTCTAGTTTAATATCTGGTACTCTGCCCACACCATAACAATTATTTTGTCAATTTCATTGTCAACCCCTTATCTGGAGTCAGGTTGCAGTAGCCGCTTTATGCCTTTTTTCAAGGGGTCGTGGGGAGGTTACTGGAGCCAATCCCAGCTGTCTCTGGGCGAAGGCAGGGTACACCCTGGATGAGTTCTTCTAACTTCTGAGTATCGCATTCAGCACGCTGTATGCAGCATGCAGCAGGCCACAATTGCTGCACACCACGACGGCAGTACTCGCCGACACGCGTGTTATAAATATAAAAAGAGGGCAATGGCTAAGATGGCCAAATTGTTTAGAATTATAAAACATTATACAACATTATAAAAACAAACAGTTTCTCCTAATGAAAATGGTTTCTGAAATTAAGGTTTTCTTCTTCCTTTATCTCCTTGTAGACTTACTTTAGTTTGTAGACTCTGGGAACTTTTAATGTCTCTTATTTGTCGTTTACTCGCTCCTCAACGAGGAGCGACCTCTGAGGAGTGGAGCGGAAATTCTCCTTGTGAGGTAGAGAGTTGCTAAGTCTCCGAAGAATTTTAGACTCAGTCACCATCGAGTTTTAGATTTAGTTTGTATTCTGATTCCCCACCAAGGTAGGAGAACAGAAGGACCACAAACAACACATTTCTTTTCATGGTCTGTTTTAAACACATGAGGCTGATCACTCATGAACGTCGGGTTTGATATGTTACATCATTTCAGTTTTCCCTGAAACATTTAGCCAGAAGACACCATAATCACATTCAGGGTTATTAAATGATGATTTCACAATCAGAATATCACTGAATACAGAAGCAAATGATGAATAGATACATACCATATGCACATATACCATATACCTCTGACACAGATAGCTGTTCGCCTGCCCCAGTGTTCTCTCTCCTCCTTCTCTCCTCTGGACTCTATTTCTGTTGCTAAGTTGGTCTCCCAGGCCAAAGCCTCCACCTGCTCTCTGGACCCCATGCCAACAACTCTGGTGAAGTCTTCCCTGCTTGCCCTGTGCCCCCTCATGATGGACATCAATTTATCCCTAGAACCTGGCATGGTACCGTCCATCTTCAAAATTGCTTCAGTCACCCCTATCCTTAAGAAGCCAGGTCTGGACCCAGATGACTTACACAACTACCGGCCGATCTCCAACCTTCCTTTCCTAAGCAAAATCCTGGAAAGAGCAGTTGCCGCCCAACTCCATCAGCACATGTCCAACCATGAGCTTTATGAACCCCTTCCGTCTGGTTTCAGGGCATGCCATAGCACAGAAACTGCCCTCATCAAGATCACCATCGCTGCCGATTCTGGCCACATCAGTATTCGGATCCTCCTGGACCTCTCTGCAGCCTTTGACACAATCTCCCACACCATCCTCCTCACCCGCCTATCTGACTACGTTGGCCTCACTGGTACAGCACTCTCCTGGTTCCAGTCCTATTTAACAAACAAAAAACAGTTTGTCACCATCTGTCTATCAGATTCTGCACTTAGAAATAGCATAGCTTGACTATTTTTGGAGATATTAACCCTTTAAAACTGGATTTTTGGCGCAATGAACATATTTAACATTTTGGGGGTTATTGGAGTTGCAATTGATTTACCATCATATTTGGGAAATTTACAGTGTATTTAAAGAGTTTAAGGGCACTCAGACCTTAAATGAGGGAATAGGAGGGTCTCAAAAATGGCTTCGGGACAAAATGATCCGTCGATACCCCCTACATCAGGCCCCCGGTTGACCATGTTGGCACTTGATGAGTGGAATGAGCCTGAGAGACAGGGCCAGAATGAGGGCACATGGCAATTTTAAGGCCTCTGTCTGTCTGAAAACAAAAGATATGGGTGTCCAAATATGCTTACAAATTATGTGTGCAATTCACAGACCTGAAAAGTGGGTGTGGCACCCAAACTTTGAAGGGCCATATCTCCAAAACCGTTAAAGGTAGGAAGCTAAAACTTGGGATTCTTTAATTTGGCATCAAAAGGTACATGTACAAAAAAATTAGGCAAATTGAAGAGGTGTCACACACAATACATAGTACACAGTCTAAATACACGGTACACAGTATATACACAATACACAATCTAAATACACGGTACACAGTATGTACACAACACATGGGACACAGTCTAAATACATGGCACACAGTGTAAATACAAAAGTCACAGTACACAGTCTAAATACACAGGACACAGTCAAAATACACAATACATAGTACACAGTGTAAATACACAGTATACAATACACGGTATATTCACAATACACGGTACACAGTATATACACAATGCGCAGTATATACACAATACTCGGTCTAAATACACAGTACACAGTATATACACACAATACATAGTACACAGTCTAAACACACAGTGTAAGTACAAAGTTCACAGTAGAAATACACTGTATGAGTCTAAATCAGGAGTTCACAGTCTAAATACACAGTACACAAACAGTACAGACCACACAGTACAGAGTACACAGTACACACTACAAAGTACACACAGACTACACAGTACACACACAGTGCAAACTTACACACAGACTACACAGTACACACACACAATTTCAATTTCAGTTTCAATTTATTTGGATAGGGACAATGCACATTGATGAGCATCAAAAACATTTCTGCAAATATGCCGGATTGTAGCAAAACTGCTAATTTGCATCCATTGTCCCTGAAAATAATAAAAGGAAATACAAATATTAAAGACAACGAATAAATAGATAAAATAGAAATAGAGAAGACAACACACACACTACATAGTACATACCAGACCCAGACAGGATATAACAATACAGTAGAAAGTAACGTTCAAGTCGTCGCAAGTCCAGTTAGTGGTCACACTTTTGATATGATCTAAGCCATTGTTTTAGTTTTCCTTTAAAAGAAGAGAATGTGGGGCATTCCCTTATTGTGGAGGGAAGACTGTTCCAAATGTCCCCCCCCACAACAGACAATACGTTCCTCCCATACGTAGTGCGCCTGTGGGGAATCTCACAGTCTCCTCTGTCACAGGCCCTCGTTCTCATACCTCCCAGAGTCTTTTTCCTTATAAATTCATTCAGTGGTGGTGGAGCGAGACCATGGAGACTCTTATATACAAAGCAGGCAAATCTAAAAGTTTTAAAATTATGGAAACTTAAAAAGTTATATTTTTATCTTAAGAGTCTTGCAGATGTGGAATGAGAAGGGTTTTTTATCCAGAGTTTTTAGGGCTTTTTTATAGAGAGATTCTATCGGTTTGAGTGCTGTCGTACATGCCAGTGACCAGCTCGTTAAACAGTAATCTATGTGTGAGAAGATCATACAATGTAAGAACATCAAAGCTGCACTGCTGGTTAATGAATTCCTGATCTGTCTGAAATTTGCCAGATTGTATTTGACAGAGTTAGACACTTTTTTGATGTGTTTCCTGAATGAGAGTGTTGAGTCCAAGATGACTCCCAAGTATCTGAACTCGCTCACTCGGTTTGGACGATGACCAGACTTTCAATTATTACGACAGTCAAGTTAAACAGCGGACGCTGCGACTGCACTGCAGCGGCCATGACCTCTTCTCCAAGCCAGGCCGTTTAGTCTAACACTGTCTGGATGTCACACACCCGAACCATTCATGATTAAATCTACTGTGTTGTATTTTTCACGCCAGACACTGAAAAATCCCAAAGTTTATGATTTTATTAACTTCCGCAAGGCATGACGGGTAGTTGAAGAAGAGCTGTGAGACTTTAGACAAGGCAGGTTTATCTGTATAGAGCCATTCAGACACAAGGAGACTCATAGTGCTCTACAGCAGCGTTTTTCAATCCTGGTCCTCGTGGAACACTACCCTGCATGTTTTAGATGTTTCCTCCTTCACCACACCTGATTCAAAATCACACACCACACAGTACACACACAGCACACAGCGCACAAAGCACACACTACGCACAGTACACAATACACAGTCTAAATACACAGCACATACACAATACATGGGACACAGTGTAAATACTAAGTACACACACAATATGAATATACAGTACACAGTACAAAGTAAACACTACACAGTACAAAGTACACACACACACTACACAGTACATACCAGACCCAGACAGGATATAACAATACAGTAGAAAGTAACGTTCAAGTCGTCGCAAGTCCAGTTAGTGGTCACACTTTTGATATGATCTAAGCCATTGTTTTAGTTTTCCTTTAAAAGAAGAGAATGTGGGGCATTCCCTTATTGTGGAGGGAAGACTGTTCCAAATGTCCCCCCCCACAACAGACAATACGTTCCTCCCATACGTAGTGCGCCTGTGGGGAATCTCACAGTCTCCTCTGTCACAGGCCCTCGTTCTCATACCTCCCAGAGTCTTTTTCCTTATAAATTCATTCAGTGGTGGTGGAGCGAGACCATGGAGACTCTCATATACAAAGCAGGCAAATCTAAAAGTTTTAAAATTATGGAAACTTAAAAAGTTATATTTTTATCTTAAGAGTCTTGCAGATGTGGAATGAGGAGGGTTTTTTATCCAGAGTTTTTAGGGCTTTTTTATAGAGAGATTCTATCGGTTTGAGTGCTGTCGTACATGCCAGTGACCAGCTCGTTAAACAGTAATCTATGTGTGAGAAGATCATACAATGTAAGAACATCAAAGCTGCACTGCTGGTTAATGAATTCCTGATCTGTCTGAAATTTGCCAGATTGTATTTGACAGAGTTAGACACTTTTTTGATGTGTTTCCTGAATGAGAGTGTTGAGTCCAAGATGACTCCCAAGTATCTGAACTCGCTCACTCGGTTTGGACGATGACCAGACTTACAATTATTATGACAGTCAAGTTAAACAGTGGACGCTGCGACTGCACTGCAGCGGCCATGACCTCTTCTCCAAGCCAGGCCGTTTAGTCTAACACTGTCTGGATGTCACACACCCGAACCATTCATGATTAAATCTACTGTGTTGTATTTTTCACGCCAGACACTGAAAAATCCCAAAGTTTATTTTTTATTTTATTAACTTCCGCAAGGCATGACGGGTAGTTGAAGAAGAGCTGTGAGACTTTAGACAAGGCAGGTTTATCTGTATAGAGCCATTCAGACACAAGGAGACTCATAGTGCTCTACAGCAGCGTTTTTCAATCCTGGTCCTCGTGGAACACTACCCTGCATGTTTTAGATGTTTCCTCCTTCACCACACCTGATTCAAAATCACACACCACACAGTACACACACAGCGCACAAAGCACACACTACGCACAGTACACAATACACAGTCTAAATACACAGCACATACACAATACATGGGACACAGTGTAAATACTAAGTACACACACAATATGAATATACAGTACACAGTACAAAGTAAACACTACACAGTACAAAGTACACACACACACTACACAGTACACAATACACAGTCTAAATACACAGCATATACACAATACACAGGACACAGTGTAAATAAACAGTTCACAGTAGAAATACACTGTATTAGTCTAAATCCGCATTTCACAGTACTACACACAGTACACAGCTCTCAGGACTACACACACAGTACACAGTTCTCAGGACTACACACACAGTACACAGTTCACAGTGCACACACAGTCCACAGTTCTCAGTACTACACACACAGTACACAGTGCACACACAGTCCACAATTCACAGCACACACAGTCCACAGCACACACACACACAGTCTAAATACACAGCATATACACAATACACAAGGCACAGTGTAAATAAACAGTTCACAGTAGAAAAACACTGTATTAGTCTAAATTTGCAGTTCACCGTCTAAATATTAAGTACACATACAATATGAATATACAGTACACATTCTAAATACAAGATACACAATATATGTACAAGACACAGTACACACACGGTACACAGTGCACAAAGTACACAATACACAGTCAAAATACACAGTACACAACACAGTCGAAGTACACAGTACACACTACAGTCGAAATACACAGTACACACACACTACAGAGTACACAATACACACACACACACTGCACAGTACACAATACACACACTACACAATACACAGTCTAAATACTCAGTACACAATACACAGTATACAGTCTAAATGCACAATACAAAATACAAAGTCGAAATACACGATAGACACAAACACACACTACATAGTAAACATTACACAGTTCAAAGTACACAGTACACAAAGTACACAATATACAGTCGAAATACACAGTACACACACTACATAGTACACAATACACAGTCTAAATACTCAGTACACGATACACAGTATACTGTCTAAATACACAATACAAAATACACAGTCGAAATACACGATACACACGCACACACACTACAAAGTACATAGTAAACATTACACAGTACACAAAGTACACAATATACAGTCAAAATACACAGTACACACACTACAGAGTACACAATACACAGTCGAAATACTCAGTAAACAATACACAGTATATAGTCTAAATACAAAGCATATACACAATACACAATACATGAGACACAGTGTAAATAAACAGTTCACAGTAGAAATACACTGTATGAGTCTAAATCTGCATTTCACAGTCTAAAGCACAAATACAGTGTGAATACACTGTATATACAAAATACATAGTACACACACCACACAGAACACCCACAGTACATAGTGTACACAGTTCGCAGCACACACACAGTACATAGTGTACACAGGTCCCAGCACACACACAGTACACAGTTCCCAGCACACACACAGTACACAGTTCACAGCACACACACAGTACACAGTTCACAGCACACACACAGTACACAGTTCACAGCACACACACAGTACACAGTTCACAGCACACAGCACACACACAGTACACAGTTCACAGCACACACACAGTACACAGTTCACAGCACACACACAGTACACAGTTCACAGCACACACACAGTACACAGTTCACAGCACACACACAGTACACAGTTCACAGCACACACACAGTACACAGTTCACAGCACACACACAGTACACAGTTCACAGCACACACACAGTACACAGTTCACAGCACACAGTACACAGACTAAATACACAGCATGTACACAATACACAGGACACAGTGTAAATAAACAGTTCACAGTAGAAATACACTATTAGTCTAAATCCGCAGTTCACCGTCTAAATATTAAGTACACATACAATATGAATTTACAGTACATATTCAAAATACAAGGTACACAGTATATAGACAATAGACAGTACACAGTGCACAAAGTACACAATACACAGTCGAAATACACAGTACACACAATACACAATACATAGTACACACACTACACAGTACACAATACACACACACTACACAGAACACAATACACACACTACACAGAACACAATACACACACTACAATACACAATACACAGTATACTGTCTAAATACAAAATACACAGTCTAAAAGCACAATACAAAATACACACTCGAAATACACGATACACACACACACACACTATACAGTACAAAGAAAACACTACAACGTACAAAGTACACAGTACACACACTACACAGTACACAATACACAGTCAAAATACTCAGTACACAATACACAGTATATAGTCTAAATACACAGCATATACACAATACATGGGACACAGTGTAAATAAACAGTTCACAGTAGAAATACACTGTATGAGTCTAAATCCGCATTTCACAGTCTAAAGCACACAGTGTGAATACACTGTATATACAAAATACATAGTACACACACCACACAGTACACACACACACCACAGACAGTCACTACACAGTACACACACAGTACATAGTGTACACAGTTCGCAGTACACACACAGTACATAGTGTACACAGTTGGCAGCACACACACAGTGCATAGTGTACACAGTTGGCAGCACACGCGCTGTACATAGTGTGCACAGTTTGCAGCACACGCGCAGTACATAGTGTACACAGTTCGCAGCACACGAACAGTACATAGTGTACACAGTTCGCAACACACACACAGTACATAGTGTACACGGTTGGCAGCACACGCGCTGTACATAGTGTACACAGTTCGCAGCACACCAACAGTACATACAGTACGCAGTTGGCAGCACACACGCACACAGTTGGCAGCACACACGCACACAGTACACACTCACAGTACACAGTTCTCAGTTCACAGCACACACACAGTTCACAGCACACACAGTACACAGTTCACACTACACACACCCAGTCTAAATACACAGCATATACACAATACACGGGGCACAGTGTAAATAAACAGTTCACAGTAGAAATACACTGTATGAGTCTAAATCCACAGTTCACAGTCTAAATATTAAGTACACAGTATATAGACAATAGACAGTACACACACATTACACAGTGCACAAAGTACACAATACACAGTATACTGTCTAAATACACAATACAAAATACACAGTGTAAATGCAAAATGCAAAATAAACAGTCAAAATACACGATACACACACACACTACACAGTACAAACTACACAGTACACACACTACACAGTACACAATACACAGTCAAAATACTAAGTACACAATACACAGCATATAGTCTAAATACACAGCATATACACAATACACAATACAGTGTAAATAAACAGTTCACAGTAGAAATACACTGTATGAGTATAAATCCGCAGTTCACAGTCTAAATATTAAGTACACAGTATATAGACAATAGACAGTACACACACTACACCTTGCACAAAGTACACAATATACAGTCAAAATACACAGTACGCACACAGTACACAGTGCACAAAGTACACAACATACAGTTGAAATACACAGTACACACAAAGTACACAATGTACAGTCGAAATACACAGTACACAATACACAGTCGAAATACACAGTAAACAATACAGTCAAAAAACACAGTACACACACTACATAGTACACACTACACAGTCAAAATACTAAGTACACAATACACAGTATATAGTCTAAATACACAGCATATACCCACTACACAATACATGGGACACAGTGTAAATAAACAGTTCACAGTAGAAATACACTGTATGGGTCTAAATCTGCGTTTCACAGTCTACAGCACAAACACAGTGTGAGTACACTGTATACATAGTACGCACACCTCACAGTACACACACACACACACACACAGTACATAGTGTACACAGTTCGCAGTACACACACAGTACATAGTGTACACAGTTCGCAGCACACACACAGTACATAGTGTACACAGTTCGCAGCACACACACAGTACACAGTTCGCAGCACACACGCACACAGTACACAGTTCACAGCACATACACAGTACACAGTTCACAGCACACACACAGTAAACAGTTCACAGCACACACACAGTAAACAGTTCACAGCACACACACAGTAAACAGTTCACAGCACACACACACAGACTAAATACACAGCATGTACACAATACACAGGACACAGTGTAAATAAACAGTTCACAGTAGAAATACACTATTAGTCTAAATCCGCAGTTCACCGTCTAAATATTAAGTACACATACAATATGAATTTACAGTACATATTCTAAATACAAGGTACACACTACACGTAGTGTACACACACACACTACGCCGTGCACACTACACACACACACACACACACTACGCCGTGCACACTACACACACACACACACTACGCCGTGCACACTACACACACACACACACACACTACGCCGTGCACACTACACACACACACACACACTACGCCGTGCACACTACACACACACACACACACACACACACACTACGCCGTGCACACTACACACACACACACACACACACACACACTACGCCGTGCACACTACACACACACACACACACACACACTACGCCGTGCACACTACACACACACACACACACACACTACGCCGTGCACACTACACACACACACACACACACTACGCCGTGCACACTACACACACACACACACTACGCCGTGCACACTACACACACACACACACTACGCCGTGCACACTACACACACACACACACTACGCCGTGCACACTACACACACACACACACACACACTACACAGTACACACACACACACACACACACACACTACGCCATACACACTACACACACACACACAACGCCGTGCACACTACACACACACACACACACACTACACAGTACACACACACACTACACAGTACACAGTACACACACTACACAGTACACAGTACACACACACACTACACAGTACACAGTACACACACACACTACACAGTACACAGTACACACACACACTACACTGTACACAGTACACACACACACTACACTGTACACAGTACACACACACACTACACTGTACACAGTACACACACACTACACTGTACACAGTACACACACACACTACACAGTACACACACACTACACAGTACACAGTACATGGTCTAAATACTCAGTATACAATACACAGTATACTGTCTAAATACAAAATACAAAATACACACTCGAAATACACGATACACACACACACACACTACACAATACAAAGTAAACACTACAAAGTACACAGTACACACACTACACAGTACACAATACACAGTCGAAATACTCAGTACACAATACACAGTATATAGTCTAAATACACATACACAATACACAATACACAATACATGGGACACAGTGTAAATAAACAGTTCACAGTAGAAATACACTGTATGAGTCTAAATCCGCATTTCACAGTCTACAGCACAAACACAGTGTGAATACACTGTACAAAATACACAGTACACACAGTACACACACACACCACAGTACACACACAGTACATAGTGTACACAGTTCGCAGTACACACACAGTACATAGTGTACAGTGTAAATAAACAGTTCACAGTAGAAATACACTGTATGAGTCTAAATCCGCAGTTCACAGTCTAAAGTACACACACAGTATGAATACACTGTATATACAAAATACACACCACACAGTACACACACAATACACACTACACACTACACAGTACACACGCACAGTACTACACACAGTGCACAGTACTACACACAGTACATAGTACACACAGTTCACAGCACACACACACAGTCTAAATACACAGCATATACACGATACAAGGGATACAGTGTAAAGAAACAGTTCACAGTAGAAATCCACAGCACACACACACAGTATAGTACACAGTCTAAACACACAGTACACAGTATATACATAATACACAGTATATAAACAATAAACAGTGTGTACTGTTTCTGTACTACGTGTGTACTGTGCAGAGTACACAGTACAAAGTACACAGTACACAGTACACATACAGTACACCACAGACAGTGAATGCTTGCTTGAAATGTTTCAACTCGACTATATTAGTTTGGAGATCGTTTGACCCAAATCCCGAAATCAGAATTAAAATTCGATTAATTGCACAGCCCTACTACACAGTCTAAATACTCAGTACACAATACACAGTACATAGTCTAAATACACAGTACACACACACACAGTATGAATACACAGTACACAGTATATACACAATACAAAGTATATACACAATACATAGTACACAGTCTGAATACATGGTACACAGCATATACACAATATACAGTACACAAACAGACACACAGCACAAAGTATACAAACAGTACACACACCACACACAGCACAAAGTATACAAACAGTACACACACCATACAGAGCACATAGTATACAAACAGTACACACACAGTATACAAACAGTACACACACCACACACAGTATGCAAACAGTACACACACCACACACAGCACAAAGTATACAAACAGTACACACACCATACAGAGCACATAGTATACAAACAGTACACACACAGTATACAAACAGTACACACACCACACACAGTATGCAAACAGTACACACACCACACACAGTATGCAAACAGTACACACACCACACACAGTATGCAAACAGTACACACACCACACACGAGCACATAGTATACAAACAGTACACACACCACACAGAGCACATAGTATACAAACAGTACACACACCACACACAGCACATAGTATACAAACAGTACCCACACCACACACAGTATACAAACAGTACCCACACCACACACAGTATACAAACAGTACCCACACCACACACAGTATACAAACAGTACCCACACCACGCACAGTATACAATTAGTAAACACACCACGCACAGCACAAATTATGAAAACAATACACACACCACACACAGTATATAAACAGTACACACACCACACAGAGCACATAGTATACAAACAGTACACACAGTATACAAACAATACACACACCACGCACAGTATACAAACAGTACACACACCACGCACAGTATACAAACAGTACACACACCACGCACAGTATACAAACAGTACACACACCACGCACAGTATACAAACAGTACACACACCACGCACAGTATACAAACAGTACACACACCACGCACAGTATACAAACAGTACACACACCACGCACAGCACAAAGTATGAAAACAGTACACACACCACACACAGCACATAGTATACAAACAGTACACACACCACACACAGCACATAGTATACAAACAGTACACACACCACACACAGTATACAACAGTATACACACCACACAAAGTATACAAAACAGTACACACACTACACAAAGTATACAATTGGTGTAGGAGCCATTCTTTAGTTAAGATTAAATTTATTATTATCATTATTATTATTATTATTATTATTATTATTATTATTATTATTATTATTATTTAAGTTTAAATATGAAATAAGGGAACATTAATAATATAATTAGCACTTGTATAAGTGTGCATTCATTTTGTTTAAGTTTGTGTATTCCCTAGTGGCGGCAGGATTTTCCTGCGGAAAGGAGGAGTGCTGACGCAGGCCGGAGGTGGAAAGACGCAAGGCATACAGTCATTGACCGTGTTCCTGTGGCCGTGTGACAAAGTTTTAGCCTTTTCTAGAAAGCCTTAGTTATTTTGTTTATTTTTATTTACAAGGTTTATGTATCAACCAACAATGTGAAAGCAATAAATGGTCAAAGGGACCGACTGGATAAAACCTTCTCATCATTTCAAACTACAAACACGCGTCAGGCAAAGTGTATCTCTCCACCAAGGAAATGATTGAAACGGGAAAGTCTTACAAATGCTCATAGGACACAAAGACAACCTATCTTTAACCACTACAATAAGGCAGTGACTACGCTTTGGATTTTAAATGGATTACTACACAATGGATTGCTTTGAGGACTTTTATGAATGAACGGGAACTTTGAGAAGGCCGAAGCCATGGCGCGCATCTCGGCAAACAAAGGACATTGTCGCAGCGAGGTATATGCTTCTAGAAGTTAAATAATTCAAAGGATCGTTGAGTTTCATGGATATAATTGAACTGGAAATTGGGTTCATTCAAGTTTATTTGAACTCATGGACACTTGAATACTTCGTTGGATATGCCGACGTTGCTTTGCAAACAATGGAGCACCTTTGAAAGGCTCAAACATCGCCAACATTTTTGAATGCTTTATTGGAAAGTAAATCTTTTTTGTTATTGTTAGAAACAAGTCGAAGTTGTTTAGGATTCTCAGAATGGCTGAATCCGACACAGATTCGGGCCTAAGGAGGCCAGCATATAATTTAAATCAGACTGTAGAGCAAATGCGCGCATCAAGAAGTGTAAAATTGTCGCATTTAACGCGGCGAATAAACATGATTCATTACCTCATGGCTGACGATGGATTTGTTGATGAAGTTAAGCAGAATTTCGATAAGTTTAAGGATATGCTAAACGAATTCAGAGATCTTCAAACATTCAAGTTTTAAGTGACCAAGAAAGGAACGATGATGTTAAAGACTGGTATGGACCCAGAATGTCGATTATGGAACAATTCCGTTTTTCTGTTTTGCAGTGGATCTCCGATAGAGAAAATATTCCTGGAGGAACAGAGTGGAATGTTTCCCCCGTTCCTGTGCCTTCTATGCCCACTGGGCCTATTCCTGCTTCAATGCCAAATGTGACCAATATCACTGTTCCTTCACAATTAAATGCAAGCGCTCCTGATGAGGAAAATGGAGATTCAGACATATTTTTTTCTGTCAGTAGCCACCGTTCCAGCAGTAGCCGTAGATCAAATGCTTCAAGCTCAGCGCTTATTCATGCTGAGGTTGAGCGCTTAGCGTTACTAGCCAAGGCTGCTGGATTAAAAGAAAAGCATGCTCTAGAGGAGGAACAAGAACGACTTAACAAGCAAAATAAGGAACTTGGAAAAAGAAAAGAAGCACTAGAAATGAATACTGCAATTGCAGCAACAGCCGCAAAAATTGAATACCTTAGGACTGTGGAAAGCTCAGAATTTGAAAATCGTCCAAGAGACCAGCAAGATGGAATGAATGAATATTATGCTGCACAGAAAAGGAATCTCTCACAGCCTCCTCATTTCAGTGGACCTGTTACGAGGTCTAAGCATAACGTTCATGTGCAATTCCCCAAATTCCCCTAAGTTCAGAGTGCATACACCACTCAGTCTTCTGCAGCTTTTAGCAACACTGGGCAGCCACTGTATGCAGAGCCTTGGTGCCGTAATTTTCAGGGTTCTGTAATGCAGTCCACTCAAAGCTCAACTTGCGCACCAGCCGGCACCCATCCAGGTGCTAGCGCTGGAATGCAGGGCTCCCATCGGGCCAGCGCACAAACTCAAGCGAGTGGACAGCCAAGTGGTCGGGATCGGCTCTCAGGCTCCGGATCGATTCCATTACCAAACCCACCTCAGGAGCAGATTGGCCTTTTGGACATCCTCAGAAGACAGAATGAACTCACATTCTTGTCCAACAGCAGATTCTCTCTACTTTACCGCAAGGTAGTATTATAACCTTTGATGGAGATATTCTCAAGTATAGATCTTTCATTCATTCATTTGAACATGCAATAGAAAGAAAAACAGATGATAATCAAGACAGGCTACAATTTCTCATTCAATATACCAAAGGACAAGCTCAGGATCTAGTGAGAAGCTGCAAGCAGATCTAAAAGCAAGAGCATTGTTATAACAACACTTTGGAAATACTTACCGGATTTCATGTGCATATATGGAGAAAGTCCTTAACTGGCCATCAATTAAATCCGAAGATCCAAAAGCTCTCCGTGACTTTGCTTTGTTCCTCAGAACTTGTTGTAATGCCATGGAAGACACAAACCACTTTCACACAGGAGAAGACGCATTATCTCCGCAGCGGCGGTTCGGCAATTCTCCGCCGATAGCGATTCACACAGAGCGAAGTAGCTCCGCATTAAAGACGAACCGACGTGAATTCACACAGAAATCCGGCGCTGCGGCTCCTAAAGAGGCGTGACGGTACACGTCATGATGATGACGTAGGTGTGTTTTCAAGATGTTTCCCCGGTGTCCCCCCCGTCAATCTAAACCCGCGGACAGTTTATAATCATATGGATGCTGTTATGCTGTGTCGTGATTGAGATCCTGACCCACCAAACATCCTGGAAAGTGATGTTGCGCTAAATTACATAATTACATAATCACCATCAATAAACTGGACGCTGTCTGACTCGCGGGGAGGGAGGCTGTCTTCCGGGGGAAAGTTCACCGAAGTCTCGGTCGGGAGGGCTGACCGTCGCAGTGATTTATTTTCATCACAAACACTTGGTGAGTTTAAGTTTTTGCCGGTAACAGACGCTGTTTTTCTGACATAAATGTGTCGGTCAGACAGACAGGAGGACAGACGCTTCTCCGCATATATCTGCGGTATTATTTTCCTCATATAAGTTGCCAAAGACAGTTACAGTTAATACGTTACTGTTGTTTGGTCCTGTAACGTTGCTTTGCGGGACATTTATCTGTATTAAGTTGAGTAAAGGATCTGTGTAGTTCACCGACCGTCCGATCAACACGCCCTCCATACGCGAAGCCGGCTTATTCGTTCACACTGGTTCAGCTCGCCAATAATGCGGCCCTGACACTACCTCCAGAGGCATATCAGCGCTGGAGCGAAATTTCACCCCTCGCCACATCGGAGAAATTCGCACTGGGACGGATGCGGAGAATTGGCGCACAGAAGCCGCACCCAAACGCCAGTGTGAAAGGGGTTACAGAGTACATGGAAGATTTGGATACTATTTCCAACATGAGAGACATTGTTCTTAAGCTCCCATACAAACTAAGGGAAAGATGACGCGCAAAGGCATGTGAGTGGCAACGCACTGGAAAAGTCAGAATGGTGAGTCTTGTTTCTTTCATTGAAAACCAGGAACGTGTCATGTCAGACCCAATATTTGGCAATATACAAGACATGAGTTCAGTTAAAGTAAAACCCATTTCAATGCAGAAACCCAAACCAAAGGGATCTCATGCCACCACTGTGAATGTGAAACCACACCAGGCACCTAGAAACCCAGATAGCTCATGCCTGTTCTGCAAACAGGATCACAAACTGAAATTATGCTCTGAATTTGAGAAAAAAAGCGCACAAGGACAAAATCACATTCCTCAGACAGAATGGAATCTGTTTCGGATGTTTGATGATGACTGGGCATGTGAGCAAGGATTGCACAGGGCGTCTTAGTTGTTCTATATGCAAAAGAAACCATCCAAGTGTACTTCACATTAAGTCAGAGCAGCCAGCAGTGACAACTCCTGTGGGTGTAACACTTACACTGGGTGAGCATTCCGGGGTTGGTGACACTGCCAGCAACATAGACTGCATGCTTTCAATTGTGCCAGTAAAGGTGAAACACTCTAAAGGAAGTAAGGTATTACATACTTATGCATTTCTTGATCCTGGTAGCTCTGCTACTTCCTGTACAAAGAACGTGATGAACAAGCTGAACCTAACGGGAAAAAAAACCAACATCTTGCTCCGAACCATGACTCAGGAGAAATCTGTGAACACAGACATCGTCACAGGACTGGAAGTCACTGCCATTGATCAAAACACTTTTCTCGCATTGCCAGAGCTTTACAGTGAGAGAAAGATGCCAGTAGATACAAGAAGCATTCCCACTCCAAAAGACCTCTCTAGATTTCCTTACCTTGGTGAGGTGAGCATTCCCAGAATCACAGCTGATGTTGAATTGTTGATTGGCAGCAATGTACCAAAAGCTCTAGAACCATGGGAAGTGATCAAAAGCCAAGGAGATGGACCATATGCGGTGAAGACTGTGTTCGGCTGGATTGTCAATGGCCCTCTAAATGGAAATAGCAGGACCAACCACACTTCTGTGACTGCAAATAGAATATCAGTCGAAAATCTGGAGGAGCTGATAGTACAGCAATACAATCATGACTTTAACGAAACCCAGGATGACAAACTGGTAATGTCACAGGAGGACAAAAAGTTCATGACCATTGCAGAAATGTCAGTCAGTCTAATATATGGACATTACACTTTGGACTTACCATTCAGGAGAAAGGACGTAATTATGCCAAATAACCACCAGATAGCAGAGCAGTGTCTTTCGAGCCTAAAGAAAAAGTTCCAAAAGAATGAACACTTCAAAGCTGAATATACAGAATTCCTCAATGGAGTCATCAACAACAGACGTGCAGAGGTGGTGCCACAGGATGAATTGAAGAGATGTGATGGCAAGGTCTGGTACATCCCACACCACGGTGTATGCCACCCCAAGAAAGGTATCATAAGAGTTGTGTTTGACTGTGCTGCTACTTTTCATGGCAAGTCTTTAAATTCTGAACTCCTGCAAGGCCCAGACTTAAAGGGATATTCCGGTGTAAGTTTAATCCATGGTCTAACACATCTTGACACTGAGTAAGACTCCCCCTCGAGAGGTCAAGTTTGCTGACCGCTAGCTTAGCTAGTTTTAGCAACCTCAGAAAAGACCGCACGAAAACAATACACTTATGCCTCCATTTAGAAACCGCCATCAAAAAGCCACAAATAATGGTCAGAACAGCACCAAACTTCAGCAACAGTACATGTACAGTCCCAGCACACAGTACGAAGCATCAAACATCTGCTAGCTTAGCCGGATTTGTATTAAAAACACAGCTCAACTCTCCGTGCTCCTCCAGCAGCCTGCCTGTCTTTGGAAGCCCCGACGAGTCGATTACCGAGTGCAGTAGATTTCCGCAGCTCAAGGGTGAAAATGTATGATTATTACTCCATGGCATGCTCAGTTCTTATTATCGAGAGCTGACAGGGAAAATAAGGGAAGTAATGGAGTAATAATCATATATTTTCATCCCTCAGCTAAGGAAATCTACTGCACTCGGTAATCGACTCGTCGGGGCTTCCAAACACAGGTAGGCTGCTGGAGGAGCACGGAGAGTTGAGCTGTGTTTTTAATACAAATCCAGCTAAGCTAGCAGATGTTTGATGCTTCGTACTGTGTGCTGGGACTGTACATGTACTGTTGCTGAAGTTTGGTGCTGTTCTGACCATTAATTGTGGCTTTTTGATGGCGGTTTCTAAATGGAGGCATAAGCAGCAGTGTATTGTTTTCGTGCGGTCTTTTCTGAGGTTGCTAAAACTAGCTTAGCTAGCGGTCAGCAAACTTGACCTCTCGAGGGGGAGTCTTACTCGGTGTCAAGATGTGTTAGACCATGGATTAAACTTACACCGGAATATCCCTTTAACAAGCTCGCTCTTTGGTGTACTTACCAGATTCCGCCAAGAACCTGCTGCCGTGATGTCTGATATTCAGACAATGTTCCACCAGGTCAGAGTGTCGAAAAGTGACATTGACTATTTGAGATTTCTTTGGTGGCATAACGGTGACATCACCAAGCCTCCAGTTGAGCACCGCATGCTGGTGCACCTTTTTGGAGCAGTATCGTCTCCAAGTTGTGCAAACTTTGCACTTAGACAAACAGCTATAGAAAACAAGAACGCCTACCATCCCAGCATAACAAACACAGTTGAAAATAACTTTTATGGCGATAATTGTTTAAAGTCCCTTTCATCTGAGCAGGCAGCCGTGCAGCTGATGAAGGAGCTCACATCTCTCTGTCAAAAAGGAGGGTTCCATCTGACCAAATGGATGAGCAACAGCAGAAATGTCCTTGCAAAAAACCCAAAGGAGGACAGAGCACGTGAGGTCAGGGAACTAGACCTAGACAGAGACAAACTGCCCATAGAAAGAGCACTTGGACTGTTGTGGAGTGTTGAAGATGACATGTTCAAGTTTTCAAGATTTCTGTGCCCTGCCAGCTTACCTGCAAAGGTGCTGTTACAGGAGCTCTGCAGGAGCAAATATGACTGGGACAGCAGAATCCCTACTGCTGCATCAGAAAGATGGAGAAAATAGATAAATGAGCTTTCTGTGCTGGAAAATTTCTAAGTGCCCCGATGTGTGAAACCACCTGGATTTGGAACCATCAAACATGCTGAGCTACATCACTTTTCAGATGCCAGTGATCTTGGATATGGCACAGTGAGTTATCTCAGAATGACTGCCGACATCATACATGTTTCTTTTATGCTCGGTAAAGCAAGAGTTGCTCCTATTAAACAGATGGCCATTCCTCGCATGAAACTGTCAGCTGCAGTACTGGCAGTGAAAGTTGACAAAATGCTGAAAAAGGAGATGGAGTTGAGACTCTGTCAGTCAATGTTTTGGACTAATAGTCAGTCTGTTTTAAAGTATATAGCAAACAAGATTCCACACATTCGTGGCAAACAGAATTGCAGTCATTAGGGACAACACGGATGTGGAGCAGTGGAGGCACATTGGAACCAAGTTGAATCCAGCAGACAAGGAATCAAGAGGCGTGAGTGCAAGCACACTAGTGAAGTGCAGAGAATGGTTCCAGGGACCAGAATTTCTGTGGAGGACAGAAGAGGAATGGCCTCAAGATCCCATGGAATCCCTCTCACTCACACAGGATGATCCAGATGTGAAAAGAAGTGCTGCTGTGTTCAATGTCACCAAAGCAGAGGAAAGTCCAACAAACCAGCTACTGGAACACTTCTCTATTTGGCAAAAGCTGAAACGGGCAGTGGCATGGTATTTAAAGGTAAAAGACATTCTTCTGTCGTCTATAGCAAAAAGAAAAAACCTTGTCAGTCTTAAAACAACACCACGAACCAGAGCCCAGCATCAATCGCAAGCTTTAAAAAACACACTGGGAAGATGTTCAATTAGTCTGAAGGACCTGTTGGAGGCAGAGAAAGCCATCATTGTTTTCTGACAAAGACAGAGCTACTCAGATGAAATGGCACAGCTGGAGAAAACATCTGGAACTGGAAAAGCTGTGAGCAGACAGAGCAACATCTACAAACTGGACCCAGTGCTTGATAAAGGAGTTCTGCGAGTAGGAGGGAGATTGAGCAAGTCAGCAATGCCCGATGAGGCCAAGCGACCAATGATTGAGCCGAAACACCACCACATCTCCAATCTTCTGCTTTGCCACATCCATTAACATCTCGGACATGGCGGGAGAAATCACATCCTCTCCACACTTCGTCAAAAGTATTGGATTGTGAATGCCAACCCTGCTACCCGTAAGATTCTATCGAAATGCTTTGTATGCAGACACACAAGAGGCAAGCTGGGTGAGCAGAATATGGCAGACCTCCCCAAAGAGAGACTTAGAGCAGACCTCCCACCTTTCAGTAATGTGGGAGTAGACTACTTTGGACCTTTTGAGGACAAAAGGAGGAAGAGCTCGCATGAAAAGGTATGGAGTTTTGTTCACCTGCATGACAAGCAGGGCTGTGCACCTTGAAATGGCTCACTCTTTGGATACAGACTCGTGCATTAATGCTTTGCGAAGGTTTATGAGCAGAAGAGGTCAAGTAACACGCATCAGATCCAGGTTAGTCCAATGGGACTAACCTGGTCAGAGCAAAGAATGAGCTGCAAAGAGCCATCAGTGAATGGAACCAAAACAAGATCCAGAAGGAAATGCTTCAGAAAGGAGTGTAATGGATCTTTAACCCTCCAGCAGCTTCTCATCATGGTGGAGTGTGGGAGAGGCTTATCCACATGGTGAGACAAGTTCTTTATTCCATCCTGAAAGAACAACAACTGGATGATGAAAGCCTTGAAACACTTCTGTGTGAAATCTAAGCCATCTTAAACAGCCGGCCCATAACCACTGTGACCGAGGATGGACAAGACCTCGAGGCTCTGACTCCAAACCACATTCTCCTTTTAAAAGCTCATTCTGCGTTCCCTCCTGGATTGTTCCAGAAGTCGGACATGTACATAAGAAGACGCTGGGAACAAGTTCAGTACTTCATCATTATTATTACCATTATTATTACTATTATTATTACTATTACTACTATTATTATTATTATTATTATTATTATTATTATTATTATTATTATTATTATTATCATTTAAGTTTAAATATGAAATAAGGGAACATTAATAATATAATTATCACTTGTATATGTGTGCATTCATTTTGTTTAAGTTTGTGTGGCAGCAGAAATTTCCTGCGGAAAGGAGGAGTGCTGACGCAGGCCAGAGGTGGAGAGACGCAAGGCATACAGTAATTGACTGTGTTCCTGTGGCCGTGTGACAAAGTTTTAGCCTTTTCTAGAAAGCCTTAGCTATTTTTATTTACAAGATTTATGTATCAACCAACAATGTGAAAGCAATAAATGGTCAAAGGGACCGACTGGATAAAACCTTCTCATCATTTCAAACTACAAACACGCGTTAGGCAAAGTGTATCTCTCCACCAAGGAAATGATTGAAACGGGAAAGTCTTACAAATGCTCATAGGACACAAAGACAACCTATTTTTAACCACTACAATTAGTACACACACCACACACAGCACAAAGTATGAAAACAGTACACACACAGTATACAAACAGTACACACACCACAAAGTATGATAACAGTACACACACCACACACTACACACAGTATACAAACAGTACACACACCACACACTACACACAGTATACAAACAGTACACACATCACAAAGTATGAAAACAGTACACGCACCACACACAGTATACAAACAGTACACACACCACACACAGTATACAAACCGTACACACAGCACACAGTATACAAACAGTACACACACCACACAAACAGTACACACACCACACAAACAGTACACACACCACACACAGTATACACACCACACACAGCACACAGTATACAAACAGTACACACACCACACAAACAGTACACACACCACACACAGCACACAGTATACAAACAGTACACCACACACAGCACACAGTATACAAACAGTACACACACAGCACACAGTATACAAACAATACACACACCACACACAGTACACACACCACACACAGTATACAAACAGTACACAAACCACATACAGTACACAAACAGTACAAACACCACACTCAGTACACACACCACATATAGTACACAGTATACAAACAGTACACACACCACACACAGCACAAAGTATGAAAACAGTACACGAACCACACACAGTATACAAACAGTACACACACCACACAGTATACAAACAGTACACACACCACACAAACAGTACACACACCACACACAAACAGTACACACACCACAAACAGTACACAAACAGTACACACACCACATACAGTATACACACCACACACAGTATACACACCACACACAGCACACAGTATACAAACAGTAATCGCACCACACAAACAGTACACACACCACACACAGCACACAGTATACAAACAGTACACCACACACAGCACACAGTATACAAACAGTACACCACACACAGCACACAGTATACAAACAGTACACACACCACACACAGTATACAAACAGTACACACACCACATACAGTATACAAACAGTACACACACCACACACAGTATACAAACAGTATACAAACAGTACACACACCACACACAGTATACAAACAGTATACAAACCACATACAGTACACAAACAGTACAAACACCACACTCAGTACACACACCACATACAGTACACAGTATACAAACAGTACACACACCACACACAGCACAAAGTATGAAAACAGTACACGAACCACACACAGTATACAAACAGTACACACACCACACAGTATACAAACAGTACACACACCACACAAACAGTACACATACCACACACAAACAGTACACACACCACACACAAACAGTACACACACCACAAACAGTATACAAACAGTACACACACTAAACCACACAAACAGTACACACAGCACACAGTATACAAACAGTACACACACGACACAAACAGTACACACACCACACACAGTATACAAACAGTACACACACCACATACAGTATACAAACAGTACACACACCACACAAACAGTACACACACCACACACAGTATACAAACAGTACACAGTATACAAACAGTACATACACCACACACAGTATACAAACAGTACACGCACCACACACAATATACAAACAGTACACACACCACACTATATACAAACAGTACACACACCACACAGAGTACACACACCACAGTATATAAACAGTACACACATCACACACAGCATACAAACAGTACACACATCACACACAGCATACAAACAGTACACACACCACACAGAGTATACAAACAGTACACACACCACACAAACAGTACACACACCACACACAGTATACAAACAGTACACACACCACATACAGTACACAAACAGTACAAACACCACACACAGTACACACACCACATGCAGTACACAGTATACAAGCAGTACACACACCACACACAGCACAAAGTATGAAAACAGTACACGCACCACACACAGTATACAAACAGTACACACACCACACACAGCACACAGTATACAAACAGTACACACACCACACAAACAGTACACACACCACACACAAACAGTACACACACCACATACAGTATACAAACAGTACACACACTACACCACACAAACAGTACACACAGCACACAGTATACAAAGAGTACACACACCACACAAACAGTACACACACCACACACAGTATACAAACAGTACACACACCACATACAGTATACAAACAGTACACACACCACACACAGCACACAGTATACAAACAGTACACACACCACACAAACAGTACACACACCACACAGTATACAAACAGTACACACACCACACAAACAGTACACACAGCACACAGTATACAAACAGTACACACACCACACAAACAGTACACAGAGCACACAGTATACAAACAGTACACACACCACACACAGTATACAAACAGTACACACACCACACACAGTATACAAACAGTACACTCACCACACAAACAGTACACACACCACATACAGTGCACAATCAGTACAAACACCACACACAGTACACAGTATACAAACAGTTCACACACCACATACAGTACACAAACAGTACAAACACCAAACACAGTACACAGTATACAAACAGTACACACACCACACAGAGTACACACACCACAGTATACAAACAGTACACACACCACACAGAGTACACACACCACAGCATATAAACAGTACACACACCACACACAATATACAAACAGTACACACACCACACACAGTATACAAACAGTACACACACCACACAGAGTACACACACCACAGTATATAAACAGTACACACATCACACACAGTATACAAACAGTACACACACCACACACAGTATACAAACAGTACACACACCACACACAGTATACAAACAGTACACACACCACACACAGTATACAAACAGTACACACACCACACACAGTATACAAACAGTACACACAACACACAGTATACAAACAGTACACACACCACACAGTATACACACCACATACAGTACACAGTATACAAACAGTACACACACCACACAGAGTATACAAACAGTACACACACCACACAAACAGTACACACACTACACACAGTATACAATTAGTACACACAGCACACAGCATAAAAACAGTACACACTCGGTCTGTCCTCCGTCGGTGCTTGCTGTGGCACCTTGATGGTTCGATATGTGGCAGTGTCTGGCGGCCGGTGTTTCGGATTACCACAGGGCCATGTTAACTGCCAACCGTCAGCCGAATGCGTCTGTGGTCGCCGTAGCTGCAACAGATGTTGAAAACGGGTAGAGAAGACGTAGCTGTCCTCCGATATGCCTCTTTGTTCAGGTTGTCTCTGTGAAAGACAAACCTGTTACGTGTTTGGGCTGCCGTTTGATTAAACGTGTCTAACCGTCGTCGCTGTATCAAAGTTGCTGGTTGTTACGGAAGATGTTGTAAACAGGAAAAGGGAGAGTTGCTCTTCCTGTGAATGTGTATCTCTAATAAACCTTTATTTAATACACTGACTCGCCTCTCCTCCCTGTTGAGGTAAACATGCATCACATAGAGGAACTATGGAACCCTTTTAAACAAAAAAAAAAAAATAAATAATTACAGGACTTGAACTCACATTCATTGAGGGGAAAAAATAACAGTGTGGTAACCGATCGATTACGCCAATCAGATCACACAGGTCCTTGGTATAGCCTTTTTCACTCCTCACAGCATACACACAGACACCTCTTGAACGCAGAAGAAGGCCAGATCAACTTCTGACCGCAGTGTCTGTTCATTGTGTCTGTTGTGTGATGGTTTTATAACACAAACAAGATTTTCCCAAAAAATAAGGGCTGTCTTGGTAAAAACCTTCTGTATTGAAGTAAAATGAAATGAAATGCTTGAATGATGGAAAATAACTGAGTCTATCTTAGATGTTGAGCAGATAAAGAGGAGGATAATTTTCATTAATTTTGGTATTGTCCAGTTGTTGCATCCTTTGGGCAGCACTGCTGTCATTCCTACATAATTATTTAAAGTGGCCTAGAACATAATCTTACAGACACTAACATAAATTGATCATATATATTTTTTAAATATATTTTTTGATGCATAGACACTGTGGTCACAAGTTGACCTGGCTACCTTCTGCGACCAAAAGGTGTCTGTGGTTATGGTTATAGGTTATGCCATTAATCAAACTAAGGTATGTCTGGTGTAGTGGATTGGTTATCACGCGGCAGGCTGTTTTTTCACTCAATGAGTCTTAGTTCGAGTCCTGTAGTTTATTTTATTTTTTTCTCTGTTTCGTTTAAAAGGCTTACACAGTACTTCTATGTGAAGAACGTTTACTCAAACAGACAGCAAAGACAAGTAAGTGCATTTCATAAAGGTTATGCTTATTTGTGTTATAAAACCATCACAGTACAGAGACGGTGACCCTAACCCTAACGGACGGACGACCTCCATCCTTCACAGAGGTCCAACAACATTGTATTCGAAATGTATTGCCCCAAACCCATCCGTGGTCCTGAATTTCAGCTGTCTAAAAGTCGCTCAAATGAGCTCTGCTGAGCTCTACTGAGAGCAGGCTGTTTCTGTGCCTGCACCTTTAAATGCTAATGAGCTACGTCTGTCATCGGCTGCCCTGCCTGCTACACGTCCCTCTCAGGGAGACGATGCTGTTTACGCTAGCGGTAGCATGTGCTAATGTTTGGATGTATTGCTATGGCTCGCCGAGATGCTGTCGTTCAACCATACCAGTTTGACCCAGAATCGGACCCAGAAGAAGAGGCTCCTGAAGAAATACGGACATTACATGAGAAACTCCCCACTCCCCAACACAGCCACCCGGCTCCCATTCCCCACTGACCTGCAACAGGTAACATTTAAAAACGGCTAGCGAAAGCTGTGTTTGTCTCCAACACAGTCTCCAAACTCTTGGACACTGTTCGCATACTCCCTGTCTCCAGTCTGCACATGTTTCCAGACTTTTACTGTGACAACCAAGCTCCCTCGTAATATTATTAACATTAAACTAGCTTCAAACGGCATTGCATAGCGGACCGAAGCGGAGCTAACTAGTTAGCCAATTTCAAGCTGGCTTCACCATACTCGTCGGCAGCTGTAAATACTATCAAAACGTGACGACACTTACCTGTGGCTCGGGTGCAGTTGCTTGGTCCCGTATGGTTGGGACTGATCCTTTTCCGATGGTCAGTGTCGAGGCAAAGCCAGCTTTGTACTGACCCTCGTTACTGAAGCAGTCCGATGTGAAGTGGTTAGCACACACAAACAAACTTACAGGAACCGTAGCCGGCACGCTGTCGTTAAAAATGAAACGCAACCACTGTCTCTTGTGTTCTTCTGTAGCTGGGACAGAATATAGGCACTTATGTTGACTTTTACAACCAACAACAGAGTAATTTGCGTGTCTAGCTCTGAGCGACGACACACCGAACTTCACCTCCGGGATGAACGCAACGCCCCCCTCTCGATATCTCCTATCATCGCGCAGAGGAGGCCGGCATATGAAAATCTCTCCTGTCCTGACGTAACGACAGGAGCTGAATCTGAACAGCCTGTAGGAGCGCAGTTTTACTAGTGGGTGGACTGCAGAGACTATGCAGGACTCGTTTGCTTTCCTCATTCTGTGAGTTGGTAGGCTCAGAGAGGACCAGTTTATACATGTAGAGACCAGAGAAAACGTGTTTTTCATAATATGGGGCATTTAAGGCTGCATGAGTTGTTTATTCTATCATATGTCTGCAGCATTTGACACTAGAGCTGCAAAAAACAGAGATAAATATCAGGGGCCGTATTCACAAAGGATCTTAGGGTTAAAAGTAGCTCCTAACTGGCGAATTTAGGAGAAACTCCTAAAAATAATGGGCGTGTCAGTCTTAAATTTAGGACTCCTAATTTTTTTCACTAAGAGCAATTCACAAAGTATTTTATGCCTAAAAGTAGCACCTAAGTCTGGGAGAGCTTAAAAGTCCTCGAGAGGACTCCTAACTCAGTAAGACCTATTCACAAAGAATCGGAAAATGGCTGCGAGACGAAATGTTTTGGAGACAATGGAAGAATGTGGATTAATCAAGAGATATAGGCTAAATCGTGAGGGTATAAAACTTGTTGTGGAATTAGTGCGGGATGCAATAACAATACAAATAAAAATAAATTAATTAACAAATAAATAATTGCGCCATCAAAAGATGAGGACGTGTTCGTCAATAGAAAGAAAGTACATTCCATCAACACGCAGATTGTTTCTGATGCAACTTTTAACATTCTTGATGTTGTTGCAAAGTGGCCTGGATCTACCCATGATCGCATATTTTAATGGAGAGCGGTCTGAGGCAGCTTTTTGAGAGGCTCCATGTACCAGCTGGGTGTCACTTGCTGGGTGACAGTGGCTATCCCTGCAAGACGTGGCTCCTGACACCCTATCTGAATCCACAACCGGGAGCACAGTTAAAGTATAACATGTAAGTGATTATGCAGATTACGGTTAGTCCAATGCGTAAAAAACATCGTATTGTCGTCTTTTATTTGTTGAATCCATATTTATTATTGTTTACTGTTTTCCTCCATATATGTTAGCGCACACAAAAATACACAAAATGTTGTGGAGAGAGGAATTGGGCAGATGAAACGTCGATTTCATGTCCTGCACGGCGAAATACGCCTCAGCCCAGAGAGGGCAAGTACAGTGATCACTACGTGGTCTGCACAAACTTGTCAAGCTGCATGAGTTCGGTAAAGTTGGAAATATATTCACAGATTTGAACTTCACAGATCAATAACTCACAAGCGAAATATTATTAAAACACAAACGACGACTCTTATCTACCGTAGTAAGGTAGACAACGAGCTACAACCGTATGTTCATCCAAACGAGCGCTCCTCCGGGCTGGACACATAACACTGTTCTCTGTGGTCAGCCGTCTGTGAGACGAGGGCGCAGGGACCGTCTGAGACCAGTGTTATGTGTCCAGCCCGGAGGATCGCTCGTTTGGATGAAAATACGGTTGTAGCTCGTTGTGTTTTAATAATGTTTCGCTTATGAGTTATTGATCCATGAAGTTCGACTCTGTGAATATATTTCCAACTTTACCGAACTTCATGCGTGTATTCTGCTAACTGCACTGTCCATAACTACTTGATAGGAATTCATTTCTAGCCTAGGCTATTTCCTTGTTTTTCGGTGATTTAGTGGGCTCGTTTGTGGGATGGTGCGGATGAGTTTCACCGAGACCGCCTCGCTCTGAACAACCAATCACCGTACTGACCGCTTCTAAAGTCGTGCACGAGAATCGACGTAATCCATAGCAACGGCGCGTCACTCTTAGTTCACTCTTAGTGATTTATCCTTAGTATGAGTAGGTCTCAGCGGCTTTGTGAATAACTTTTAAGAAAAAACTCCTACGTAAAATGTTTTAGCGCGAGTTAGGAGCACTCCTAGCGGTAAGATAAAATGCTTTGTGAAAATGGCCCCAGGGGCCGTATTCACAAAGGATCTTAGGGCTAAAAGTAGCTCCTAACTGGCGAATTTAGGAGAAACTCCTAAAAATAATGGGCGTGTCAGTCTTAAATTTAGGACTCCTAATTTTTTTCACTAAGAGCAATTCACAAAATATTTTAGGCCTAAAAGTAGCACCTAAGTCTAGGAGAGCTTAAAAGTCCTCGAGAGGACTCCTAACTCAGTAAGACCTATTCACAAAGAATCGGAAAATGGCTGTGAGACGAAATGTTTTGGAGACAATGGAAGAGTGTGGATTAATCAAGAGATATAGGCTAAAACGTGAGGGTATAAATCTTGTTGTGGAATTAGTGCGGGATGCAATAACAATATAAATAGAAATAAATAAATAAATAAATAATTGCGCCATCAAAAGATGAGGACGTGTTCGTCAATAGAAAGAAAGTACATTCCATCAACACGCAGATTGTTTTTGATGCAACTTTTAACATTCTTGATGTTGTTGCAAAGTGGCCTGGGTCTACCTATGATTTGCATATTTTAATGGAGAGCGGTCTGAGGCAGCTTTTTGAGAGGCGCCATGTACCAGCTGGGTGTCACTTGCTGGGTGACAGTGACTATCCCTGCAAGACGTGGCTCTTGACACCCTATCTGAATCCACAACCGGGAGCACAGTTAAAGTAAAACATGTAAGTGATTAGCCTATGCAGATTACGCTTAGTCCTATGCGTAAAAAACATCGTATTGTCGTCTTTTATTTGTTGAATCCATATTTATTATTGTTTACTGTTTTCCTCCATATATGTTAGAATACACAAAAATACACTAAATGTTGTGGAGAGAGGAATTGGGCAGATGAAACGTCGATTTCATGTCCTGCACGGCGAAACACGCCTCGTCTCACAGACGGCTGACCTGAGACCAGTGTTATGTGTCCAGCCCGGAGGATCGCTCGTTTGGATGAAAATACGGTTGTAGCTCGTTGTGTTTTAATAATGTTTCGCTTATGAGTTATTGATCCGTGAAGTTCGACTCTGTGAATATATTTCCAACTTTACCGAGCTTCATGCGTGTATTCTGCTAACTGCACTGTCCATAATTACTTGATAGGAATTAACTTCTAGCATAAGCTATTTCCTTGTTTTTCGATGATTTAGTGGGCTCATTTGTGGGATGTTGCGGATGAGTTTCACTGAGACCGCCTCGCTCTGAACAACCAATCACCGTACCGACCGCTTCTAAAGTCGTGCACGTGAATCGACGTAATCCATAGCAACGGCGCGTCACTCTTAGTTCACTCTTAGTGATTTATCCTTAGTATGAGTAGGTCTCAGCGGCTTTGTGAATAACTTTTAAGAAAAAACTCCTACGTAAAATGTTTTAGCGCGAGTTAGGAGCACTCCTAGCGGTAAGATAAAATGCTTTGTGAATACGGCCCCTGACCGTTATTGGCAGCAGCTTCACATGTCCACGATTGGATGAATCAATAGACAGGGACACAAATTCGACAGGGATACAGAAATTCTTAAGTTGAATTTAATACCTTTTTTAATACCTTCACAATATTTTTTAATACCAACACGACTTCGAGCTGCAACTGTAGTGGCAACCTTTCGAACTTCAGTGTTGGGGATAACTAATTATAAAGTAATGGATTACTGTCATTTTGTTTCCTAACTTTCTGAGTGAATAAGTGTAGTAATGCTTACAATTCAAATCAAGTACCTATTATTACTGGATACTTTGTTACTTTTTTGCCTCAATAAAAACACTGACCTATACACAATATTTGTTATTTAATCCAAACCCAAGACAAAAAATTATTTCATTGTTATGTGTAGGAAGAGCACACACCACTTCTGCAGCGCTACACTCTTTCTTTCATCATTCTATCTCAATGAAGACAAAATGACAAATGAAAATCAGAAAAGGTTTAAAAAGTTTAAAAACAGAAATGTTTAATTAAAGGACTTCTGTAAAAAGGAAAGTGACGAGTATATAAAATAATAATTCCTTTCCAAAAGGAGTAAGGTAGCAGTAAGGGGAGGGAGAGAGAGAGAGAGAGAGACAGAGAGAGAGAGAGAGAGAGAGAGAGAGAGAGAGAAAGAGACCTGCCTACCTACCTACCTTTGAGTTAGGCAGTTAGGCATAATCTCTTCAAAAGGAATAACACATTTCATCAAGTTCCAGCAACTAAAACTGGACTCAAAAACTGTCCAACACAGAGAACATCAGAGATGAATAGAGGTGTATTTGTGTGTGTGTGTGTGTGTGTGTGTGTGTGTGTGTGTGTGTGTGTGTGTGTGTGTACCTTTGATGCACAAATTCAGAGAGAGGGAGAGAGAGAGAGAGAGAGAGTTACAAGTGCCTCAACTGTTTGGCCTTTTCCTCTATTATTTTGTCAAGTTCTAGCAGTTCAGCTTTTTTGTCTTTGAAGAGTGTTAGACTTCATAATTAGTTCATAATTTGTTTCTTCGTTCCTGCCTTTCCCTCAGCCATCTCAGCTAACTTGTCTGCGTCTATTGTGGATTCTATATCCCAATATCCCACTGATACAGCAATACAGTAATACCGCCATATGATATATTATTCGCTGATATGCATTCATCTGCTTGTGTGCCATAATGATGTGTAACTAGGCCTGCTTGTCCCAAGTATGGTTTAACTCATCATGCATAGCTTGCAGAGTGCATCCAAAGGGCAGATACTTCGGACACTGGGTAGTGAGTAGAGAGCCAGAGGAAGACGAGGAGGGGCTAGACGGGGCTGTGGGAGAAGTACAGATAAGGGAGGGATTAGGGGAGAGATTACAGGAGTTACAGCAGATATTAACTGCACATTTAGGCGAAGTACAGGAAAGAGTTAACCACCTCCGTCCCTCAGGTTGATTACTCAGCTGAAGGTAAATCATACAGAATCAAACTTAATGCGTTAGACACAGGCACCCTTGAACACGCGCAGATCACCAGACATCACGGCAGGGAAAGAACAGATCACCCATTAGCGCAGAAACTGATCTGCCTGAGCATCTGTGGGCCCAGGGCCCCACAGATGTAGGCCTTACCCCGTGCAAACCAGTCACATTTTCAGTTCGAGCAGATGCTCCCATTTGGAGACCACAATACTCACACAAACCACAGGCAGAGGCAGGGATACAAGACACAATTGAAGGCTTGTTAAAGGTAGGGGTGTTGGAAGACTCAGCGTCTCCATGGAACACTCCCATTTTGCCTGTGGAAAAGAAAGGGACAGGTAAATATCGTATGGCGCATGATTTGCGTGTTATCAACGACATTCTGATCACTCCCACTGTACCTGTACCTAACCCGTATGTTGCATTAACGAATCTGGACCCCTCACAAACTTGGTTTACATGTATTGATCTGGCTAACGCTTTCTTTTGTCGCCCTCTCGCGGAGAGCTGCAGAGATATCTTCTCTCTCACATACAAAGGCAGGCAGCTGTGGTACACCCGGCTGCCTCAAAGTTTCGCACTCTCACCTGGCATCTTTAACCAAGTCCTGCGGGAGGCCCTTGTTGACTGTAAGTTACCTGACAACACAACACTCATCCAATATGTTGATGACCTTTTGATAGCTTCCCCCACAGCCGACACCTGTTTAGAAGCTACAAGGAGTGTTCTCACTCATCTCGCAGAGAAGGGTTTCAAGGTCAGTAAATCTAAACTACAGGTGGCCCGGAAACAAGTTTCGTTCCTGGGGAGGGTGATATCACAAAAGGGGGCGGGAATGTCACTGTCCCACAGGTCAGCCATCCTCCATCATCCGAAGCCACTGAAGGTAAAAGACATGCTTTCCTTTCTAGGACTGACGGGCTGTAGTAGAAACTACATAGCTGATTACACTGGACTGACACAGCCGCTCAGAGCGTTGGTGAGAGAGAAGGGCATGCGCAACCTCAATGCTGACTTAGAGTGGACACAGGCTGCTGAACAGACTTTCATCATACTGAAACAAAGACTGGCGCAGGCCACTGACTTGGCGATTCCTGACTACAAACTCCCTTTCTACCTTGACGTTTCTGGAACAAATGACGTCACAAACTGCATTTTGTTCCAGAAAAAAGGGGGAGCGAGAGTAGTGCTAATGTACATTAGCACCATGTTAGACCAAATGGAGAAACGACATCCAAAATGCACACAACATGTAGCAGGAGTAGCTAAGCTAATCCAAAAAACAGCACACATCGTGATGGGACATCAGCTACAGGTACTGACCTCACATAGTGTAGTGGCATATGTAAACTCGCAAGCGTTCACACTGACCACACTGAGACAGCAGAGACTGAGCAAAGTCTTAGAAGCACCCAACATCACTTACACCCACGAGGGCATTAACATGACTGATAGGGTGGGAGTTGGGGAACCACATGAGTGTGAAGGAAGTTATAAAAGACACCAAAATAAGACCAGACATTAAAGCAGAACCAATTGAGAACGCCAGAGACTTGTACACTGATGGCTGCTGCTTTAAGCATGACACAGACGGACTCAGAGCTGCCTACGCAGCAGTAGAGGACACAGGACAAGACCACGTGACAGTGACAGCAGAAAAGCTCGAGGGACAGCAGTCAGCCCAGAGAGCAGAGGTGCTAGCACTTATTGCAGCACTACGAGAGGGAGAGGGACAGGAAGTGAACATTTACACAGACTCAGCATACGCAGCAGGCGCAGTGCATGTAGAATTAGGACAATGGCTGAGGGCAGGATTTGTCACCGCTACAAACAAACCAATCAAACATGAAGCCGAGATGAAGGAGCTAGCAGGAGCCCTCATACACCCAAAACAGGTAGCGGTGATCAAGTGTAAAGGACATGACGCAGGGGATTCAAAGACAGCCCAAGGTAACAGAGCAGCAGATCAGGCAGCTAAGGACAAAGCAGGGTATCAGCCGAAATTAATACTGATGTGCTCAGAAACTGAGATCCAAGAGGAAAAGGACCTCGACAGACTCAAAGGACTCCAAAAGGGGGCCTCACCGCAGGAGAAGACAGTATGGAAGGCGAGAGGAGCAATGGAGGTGGACGGACTGTGGAGAGGACCGGATGGGAGACCCATTCTGCCCCCAGGTATGAGAAAAACAGCATTAGAAGAAGCTCACGGGGTGGGACACGTGGGTGCAGCCCAGATGATGAGGAATCTGGACAGTTGGTGGCATCCCTTCCTGAAGGACATGACAACAAACTGGGTGAAAACATGCAAGCTCTGTAACCAATACAACCCCAAACCAACGCTCAGACCAGAAGCGGGTAAGTACCCTCTAGAGGCCAGAGTAGGAAAAGAAATAATCATAGACTACACAGATATGATTAACTCTGTCCGAGGTTACAGGTATTTGCTTGTGTGTGTGGATGTGTACACAGGATGGCCTGAAGCATATCCAACCAAAAAGGAGGACAGCAAATCGGTGGTAAAGTTTTTGATTAATCAGTACATTCCAAGGCACGGGTTCCCAGAAAAAATCAGGTCAGATAACGGAGCTCATTTTAAAAACCACGACCTCCAACAGGTGGAGGCAGCGCTGGGTTTGAAACACGCATTTGGCACAGTGTATCATCCTCAGTCACAGGGTAAGGTGGAGAAAATGATCAGACTCTGAAAAACAAACTGGGCAAAATCTGTGCACAGACAAAAATGAATTGGCTTGATGCATTACCACTTGCACTCATGTCTATCAGAAGCTCAGTGAATCAGAGCACTGGCTTCACCCCGCATGAGTTGCAGACGGGGCGGGCCCTCCCAGGGCCACACACAAGGGTTCCAGGAATTAAAGGTGACGAACAGAATCAGCTGAACACAAAAGCATATTTTCGTGAACTGCAGGCTCTCGTTTCAGCTTTCTCCAAACAGGTCACTGATCAGCAGTCTCCCAGCTCTACACCTACCGTTCCGACGGCTGACTGGGTCCTGCTGAGAGTCATCAAGCGAAAGTGGTCTGAGCCCAGGTGGACAGGACCATACCAGGTGACTGAGAAAACATCACATGCTGTGAGGCTGAAAGGAAAAGGAGAGACCTGGTATCATTGGAGCCAGTGCGCAGCAACAGGGGGACCTGAGCGGTCCCTAAGACAGGTCCAGGAGGATCTGGAAGCACAGAACCCTGACTCGGCTGGGTCAGAGAAATAAGGTTCACTGATCAACGGGGCAGAATAATCCCCCAGTGAACCTGAGTAGTAGGGGCAGTCTACACCCTCTACTGAAGAAAGAAGGTGATCGAGGACGACAGGGAGGAGGTGAAATAGTGCTCCTCTCCTACAAGTGGCGTGCCAAGCCACCGCTGTGACTTCGTGGCACCAGAGAACATGAGTAACATACTGATTGTCTGCTGGTTGTTTGTTACTATTATTTTTATGCTAGCTTTGTTAAAATTGCTCCTCACAGGTACCACAAGGTTTTGAATGTCATATTATATGTTATTCTTAATTATCGCTTGGTTATTGATATTTTCCGTTCTCATTTATTGCCTCATTGTTCTACATTTCCTAGAATAGGGGTGTGCAGGTAAAACATGCACATGTTTGGTAGTTGGAAATGGGCAACAGGCCTAGGATGCCTGTCTGCCACAGTAATTGTGATTGTTTTTCTGTTAACAGGTGAAATGTTTCACTCATCCAGGGAACACACGCGGGGTAGACGAGGGTGGCGGCGCAGAAGATACCCAAGTGTTTTAAAAGGTTTGGCGGCCTTGAGTTGAATTATACGCCAGGGCGGGTTTGTATTTCTATTGCGGGGGTAGTAGATTGTTCACTCGTATACCAATCGGGGGCACGGGCCTGGGTGCCATGGTGAGGTTGGGGACACCTCTTATATTGGTGGGCCGGAGCCTCACTCAGGCACACACAGCAACAACATTGTCATCTCTCACTAGGCGAAGGCGACGTCACGTCCTTCTCAAACGCTCAACAGGTTCCGTCGATTCCTTCGACCTCTCCGCAGGCTCACCAACGTACATCGACGCCATCGGGGTGCCTAGGGGAGTCCCAAACGAGTTCAAATTAGCCGACCAAGTGGCAGCTGGGTTTGAGAATATTCCCATTATATCTGCATTCTTCCCGGTAACTCCTAATAAGAATGTAGATAGAATTAACTACGTGCATTACAATGTTCTGAGACTTGCTAATTTGACTAGAGATGCCGTGGAGGGCCTGTCTGAACAGCTGGGGCCTACCTCCCTTATGGCTGTTCAGAATCGGATGGCTCTGGACATGCTCCTGGCAGAAAAAGGTGGGGTGTGTGCCATGTTTGATGATATGTGTTGCACTTTCATTCCCAATAATACAGCCCCCGATGGATCAGTCACACGCGCGTTAGACGGCCTTCGGACTCTCTCCAAAACTATGCACGAACACTCGGGTATTGACAATCCCCTGGATGAGTGGTTCACTAATGTGTTTGGTAAATGGAAGTCTTTTATCTGGTCTATTTTGATTTCTTTGGCTGTTTTTGTAGATATCCTTGTGACGTGTGGGTGTTGCTGTATTCCTTGTATCCGGTCGCTCACAGTCAGGCTCATCTGGAGGATGAGGAAGAGGAGTCTGACAAAGTGATGAGAAGCTCAGTGTGATTTTCACGTAGATGATCTCTCGTTTGAGAGATCAAAAGGGGGAATTGTGGATTCTATATCCCAATATCCCACTGATACAGCAATACAGTAATACCGCCATATGATATATTATTCGCTGATATGCATTCATCTGCTTGTGTGCCATAATGATGTGTAACTAGGCCTGTTTGTCCCAAGTATGGTTTAACTCATCATGCATAGCTTGCAGAGTGCATCCAAAGGGCAGATACTTCAAGGGCAGATACTTCTCTGTTTCAATTCCAAGAAGAAGCCCCCACGCTACAGGCAAACTCAGGAAGGGGCCCAATCTCACTCCCACAGGTGGCTGTACTCTCTATCGAAACCACACAGCTATGCACGATAGAAGGGAGCTTACTGAGACAAACACCCTACAAAGGTAGAGCACTAGAGACCTCCCTTAATGAGTTCCTATTATACATAAGTGGATGCATTTCCTTGTTTAATCAGATCTCACTTGGCCATGGCCTGTAGCAGACTTTTACTCTGTGAGTGACGTCTCCAAAGATCTTTGTTCAATAAAATAGCATGCTTAAACTCTATCCTTGTCTCTGGCTGAACTTCTTCACATCCTGAACACGGGTGGAGCAGGTGAACTCCAACACTATTTGGAGTGACTCAGTCACATTGCTGAGTACCCAGCGCTGGTACCAGAGGTCCTCCAGCTCATCCTCTTAAGTTCTTGTGTGGCACTCTCCTTCTTTTTTCTTTCATGCTCCAGGCTGAAGCAGCAGAGGCCAGGAGCTCCTTGGTCAAAAGCACTTTGAGAATGCCACCACAGCCACTGACCTATTCACAAATTCATCTCAGTGCTTCGTCAAGAAGGTTGCACGTTTCCACCTCCTTGTTTACTGAGAAGCCTCTCTCTACTGTGGCTTGTCCATGGGACAGGAGGAGAACACTCTGGCAGAACCTTAGCAGCTCAGGGTGGGACGTGCTGTGTTTAGAGTGCAGAAAGACATCCACACGCTGCTTCAGTGGTCGATAGGACACACATTCTTCATCTCTGCCCTCAACAGAGAGGAAGGATGTGAACTGCTGAATGATGACATCACCTACAATATTAACAGGAAAACTAAGATATAATTATTCATGCCATTAATACATTCCAGTCAACAGCTTCATCATCCATTTGACAAAGTACATACATCACAGCATCACATAACAGTTTCCACATAGAGCTACAAGTGCATTTCATTTGGCAAAAGCAAAACACTTTCATGCTTTTAAGAGTAAAAAGGCAGAAAATCACAAATTAAATCTCTAGCACAAGACCTTAAGCAATTTGGATAACCTATCTGTCCCTATACAATATTTTCTTACCAGCTGGAATGCCACCTGCCAACTGCTTTCCCTGGATGAACGTTTGCACTATACTCTTCCATACTCATACCATGAGCTTGATATTCTGTTCCTTATTGAAACCTTGGCTAAAGCCTGGGGAGTGCTCCCCGCTAGTGGAGCTCTGCCCACCCACTTACACATTTTTAAATTCACCAAGACTAACAGGCCGGGGTGGGGGTATTGTCTTATTGTCTTGGGGGTATTGCGAAATTGGAAAAAGCAAAAACTTGAAGTACACTGCCTCTACATGAGGGAACTACTTTTTAACTTCAACCAGACTATTAAAGAGCTGCCTACTTTTCTGAGCTGATTGTTAGCAATAAACATAACCCAAGGTTTTGATTTACTACCATCAACCAACTTGTAACTCCATCTCCTCCATGCCTCCTCGCCTGCTGACTGAAAAATTCCTGTCTTTTTTTATTGGCAAGATCGATGGTATAAGGTCTCCTTTTCCTCTAACTATTCTTCCCCCTGCAACGTTCAGTCGTTCCTATTTTACTGTCTGATTTTGGTCCTATCTCTCTACAGATCTTTTCAAAAACTGTCGATAATATGCGTCCCTCCTCCAGTTCCTGTGACATAGTTCCTACAACATTTTTAAAAACCATACTCCCTGTCTTAGGTCCTAGCCTGCTTTCTATCATCAATTCCTCTCTCACATCAGGGTCCGTACCTGACCTCTTTAAAATTGCCAGTGCTCAGCCACTTCTTCAAAAACCCTCTCTCAATCCAGACCAGTTAGAAAACTATAGACCTATCTCCAAACTTCCATTTTTATCTGAAATCCTTGAAAAGATTTTCGCGAACCAGCTCCTGAAGCTGGTAGAAGGTCATAGAATCTTTTACAAATTCCAATCTGGTTTTCGCCAAAAACATAGCACCGAGACAGCATCACTGAGAGCATCTAATGACATTCCTATGCATGCTGACAAAGGTGAAAGCTCCATCCTTATTCTTCTTGATCTGACTGCAGCCTTTGATACCATCGATCATACCACTTTTACTGGATAGATTACAGAACTGGGTTGTCATTTCTGGTACAGCCTTCAATTGGTTTAATTCCTATTTGACTAATAGAGTCTTGCACAAGAGATTTGCACAGAATTTTTCGCACAGCATCTGTGGACCCTCCTGACAAAAAGTTATCAAAAGAATTTTGATATTCTAAACAATACTTAAGTTATTGAATAACAACTTACTGTACATTTTGCTCAAAACACAAAGTGTTGACATGAAAACTCAGGTGACATGAAATGCAGGGGGGTATTCCAGAAAGCGGGTTTTGTGAAAACTCTGACTTTGTTAACCCTGAGATGAGAGTTTTCAGTTCCAGAAAGAGAGGTAACTTAAACTCTGGCTCTGTTACTGCGGTAACTTACTGTGTGAACCTAACCTGCTCACTGGCAGGTTTACCTGACGAAACCCTGAGTCTGACGGAGCTGTCTGACAGTGGCTGTCCTTTCCTTCTCAGTCCAATCATGTTGAAGCTGAAATAATTCGCATAGTTTTACACCAGGAGGGGATTTTGATTAATTTAGATGAGCTCTCACTCTCTGACGAGGACTGAACCAAACAGTAGAGCGCTTCTCATCGGTCCATCATTTATATTCTCCGGCCGCACAGTGAATATCAGGCTACACGTCATCGCTGATGTGCTCTCAGATCTGAACAATCCTCTTTGTTTTTTTAATCACTTCGCAGATTAATCAATCACTTTCCAGCAGCCAGAAAAAGAGAAATAACTCACATTTCATTTGGCTTTTCCCACAGAAAGCTACAAAAGTAACCATCAGTTTAGCCTACTGTATTTTTTCCAATACAATTTCAAAGTCCGTGTTTCTAGTTTGCCGCTGCATTGAGTATAAGATTAAATGCCTTCTAGTTCAATCTGTAGACAGTAAGTGTGTGTCTGCCTCCAATCTTAAGTGCTCGGGGTGAGTGACGCCCTCAGCCTCTGGTCACCCAGCGACCTGACTCAGGACCAGCTCCTCTGCCTCTGTCGGATGTGGTGGAGGTGGAGGTGAGCACCACTTCATGTTCATCTACTCAGCAGGATGTTAGGACACAGATGTGTGTTAAACAGCATCTGATGGTGGTAAAAGCTACTACAAGTTAAAATATCCACTGAATAAACTTTTACTTTGTTTAATAGGCTATGTGAAATAAAAACCAAAGTGAGGAGCCAATCGTGAGACTGTTTTTATATTTCATTTTCAGCCGATTTGAATTAAATGAAATAGCCTAAAATAAAATAAAATAAAACATTGAACAACGTTCAACAACTTCCTCAAAGGCTAATATAAAAGAAAGTGATGTTAAATTCAAAATGAAAAGATGACCGCATCTAAAACTCTTTCAGTGATTTTTATTACGCAGCCGTGTTACTTTTTTTTCCCCCAGAAAATGTCTGCTTCCTGTTTTCTCCCCTGTTGCCATGGTAATCATAGTATCAGAGCTCCATTGATGATGGCTTTTTACTAGTCGTCAGGCACGAGCTCAACTCAGAGTTAACATACTCAGAGTCGACTTACCTAACTCAGATCAGCTGTTCTGGAACCGGATACTCAGAGTTTCTCATCTCAGAGTAAGTCAACTCAGAGTTCAGGGATAGACTCAGAGTTTGTTGAACCTCCTTTTTGGAATACCCCCCTGGAGGCTGACTTGGGACCCCTCCACTCACTGGGCACTCCTGTCTCTCACTCTCTGAATCTGTCTCTATCTGCTCACCCTGTCTTTCATTCTGCGCCTCAGCTGGCTTCTTCTTCCTGACTGCTCCATTACTGTAGAAGGAAGCGATGTCTGCTGTCTTTCTCTTAATGTCTGTGCTGCTCTGACATAATACACCAATGCTAAATGCAGAACATATCAACAGTACCACCTGCATCATAGCTAGTACTAGCAAAGTTAACTAAACAAATACATTAATAAAATTGACAGTCCAACTTATTAAACTATGACATGTTTATTATGTTTGATTTAACTTATTTGGGGGAGTTATCTAACATTAAAAACATGTACCGACAAAGATGTTAGTCAATTTCCCTGTTATTGAAATTATTTGAAAAGTAATGTGACTTTAGTTGGAATGAGTCAAAAATGTGACGGTACATCGTTTTTTGCCTCATTTAGCTTACTTAACACTTTAAGGATGACTTCACCGATGCATAAAGAAGTTGGCCAATGCTTATACTTTTTGCTATTTTTTCCTGTTAGTTAGCTTGCTAGCGTCGAAACGCGAATCTCCCCACTGATATTATTGCTTACCTGTGATTATCTGTTGTTCAGCTGCATATGGACAACCTCGCCAGCACTCAGTGGTGACTGGCCTATGGATGTGACTCTGGTCGCGCCCAAATATCCAAAACATAGGATGTGTGCGCATCTAAAGTGTCCGATAGTGCTGTCGCAGTGCAGGAAAGGTTCTGCACGCCGGAAAGTAGTGACAGCTGTGATGCGGTGGTTGCATGGGTGGTTGGGGTCAGGCCAGGGTGGCCAATAGGGTGGCCAGGATTTAGCGTGAGGTGGCCACGGCCACCCCCTGCCACCTCACCCCTCCGCCATTGGTTGCCCAACTCCTCAGGTCAAGACTCTGCTGTCCACTTACATGAAGGAAAAAAAATATTCCTTTGAGGACAACAATGTAAACATCTTGGCCAGACAAGACAGATGGTTTGAAAGAGGACAGAATCCATCTGAGTCTAACAACTCTGGAACTCAGAGTTCATACGTGACCTTATCGACTCTGTAAGGACACTCCCAGACAGACAGAATTTAAAAGCCTGCAACTCCCCTCCAGTTAGTTAGAACTGAAAAAGCCTCATGGATGAGAGGTGAAACGCTAACCCTTCAAGAAACGGAAACAAGTCCAGGTTCCCACGATATTGCACATATAACAACTAAGATATTTAGGGCTGGTAGTGTGTGCCATAGATAGCTGAAGTAATGACTTAGTGTGACAGATGTGAATATTTTTCACGGTGCTCCATAATTTCTTTGTATGATTCAAATTAGTTTATTGTCCTTGTGGGCCACTGTAGCTTCTGGAGCTTCTCCAATGTGTTCAGAAAGGGAGGGTGAGTGAGGGAGTGTTTCAATCTAGAACCTTACCACTAGATGCCACTTAATGCTCCAGATACAAACAAAATACATACAATTTACATACAATACACCATTTATGGCTTGTTTCCACATACAAATATGTACGGGGCGAGTCAACCGGAAGTCCATTAATTCCTATGAGAATCTCAGTGATTCCCCTCCATAATATTTCAGTTTGGAATTTCATTGAGTACGTTCAAAACAAACTCAAGGAAATTAATGGAAATGCCAGCAGCGCAGGACAGGGGTGTGTCAGTCTGATGGTGTTCACAGTCTGACAACTAAACAGACCCTACACATACCAAATAAAAGAGAAGTGTCCCACACTTCCAACATTTATTCTGGTGATTTGATTGGTAGAAACATGGTTGTCATGATTCAGGATTCATGTCTTCTTGTTGTGTCTTGTTTTGATTCTATGCCTTCTTGGGTCTCTTCTGTCTTTTCAGTGTCTCCTCTGTGTTCTTCCCTCTGTCTTTCCCCTTCCTCCTTTTTGCATGTTTGTCTCCCTCTGTCTGTCAGTATTGTTTGCATGTTTGTGTCCTAGGGCTGTCACTTTTTCAAAAAGTGCTTTGGTGCCATGATTGCTAATTAGTGTCCTCCATTTTCGTTGCAAACAACATAATATTACAAGCTGAATTGATAGGTCAAGGGTCAAAAGGGCGTGCAATAGGTCACGCTGATAGTGAAGTTTTAGAGCGCCCTCTGCTGGATCACAAGGCAAACTACTTCAAACAGTCTGTTGTGCTTATAGACTGTACATTTTGACTTCTAACATGTCATTACATTCGAATAAGAATGAAAATGAACCATATGATTTTCAACAACAAATAAATTCAACATCACAGATAAACAATATAATTCACCTCTCAACACATAAAGAATACCCAATTAAGAATGACCGTGTAATGACCACTTTTAGCTTAAAGGAGACATTTAATTAATGACTAACCTTTCCCCCCTTTTTGGCTACTCTTTACTAGAACCACTAACTTCTGAATGAGTCTTTGAACGATGGATGGCTGATGAGTCCTTCTGGTTGAGGCACTGTTTATTTTCCAATCTAATGTGTCTAACAGTTCCACAGATAGACAGATAGCGACAAAGCATCGTAAGGCATTGATGAACGCATCGGCCGTCATATCCTCCAACATCTCTATGTGCACTTTCTCTTTGCTCAACAACCTGATGTAAGAGCTACTGGCCATATCCTTGACTGCTTGCATCAGAAAAATGATGCAGTTCAGCTCTCTGGACCTCACCAAATCAAAGTTTTCCACATCCTTCATCCAAGTCTCCCACCTTAGCTTCAAATCCCTGGGTCGTGTTTCGTCCCACCCTGTACCTCTCTGACACATCTCCTGCAGCACTCTTTTTCCTTCAAGGATAAATGGAGCTAGAAACCCTAAAGTGTCATAAAAAAGAGGCTACAATTGAGAGAATCCCTCGTCGTGTCTTTGGTTTCTCATCAAGTGTCACCTTAAAGGAGAAGCTGTCGCTTTCAATGTTCCATCTTATACCGAGCACTCTTTGCACTGGTAAGTCATCATGGTTGAGATCAACATTTTTTACCTCCACAGCGTGTTTTGCAATGTCGATGGAAGCCAGTACCTCTCCATTATTGGAAAGGAATTTGTGAGGGTGCAACTTTCCTTTAGCACACGCAGCTTGGGCTTCCTTCACTAACTCAATTGCCTCACCAACCGATTTCACGCTTATGAGGCCATCATCAATGTAGAAATGCTTCCTGATGAAGCTAGCTGCAGAGGGGCACTCTTTCTCATTTTGACTAGCAAGGTGTTTCATGCTGGGGCGGCTGTAGCTCAGCGGGTAGAGCAGTTCGACCAGTGTTCGGGAGATCGCTGGTTCGAATCCCGGCTCCCCGGGGCGGAGCTGAGCTACTTGACGAAGTATCCTTGAACCCCAAAATCGCTCCTGATGTGCAGAATCAGTAAAGGGCCCTGCGATGAGCTGGCGACTCGTCTGGGATGTACCCTGCCTTCGCCCTTAGATACCTGGGATTGGCTCCAGAAATCTCCCCGCCCGCAAGCCCTTGAAAAAAAAGGGATAAAGCGGCTACCGCGACCATCAGTGGTTGACAATAAATGAAAAAAAGGTGTTTCATGCCATAATTGGCGCAGCCAGGGGAAGATGATGCTCCAAACAGATGCACCTTCATACGGTATACAGTTACAGTATACAGTGTGTCCCCGTCTCCATCTTCTTTGCTGACATGAAACCTGTGGAACATTTTTTCCACATCGCACATGACTGCAATGGGATGTTTACGGAAACTGCACAGTACAGCGGTGATTTGTAAGGTCGGGTCCTGTTAGCAGATGATCATTTAATGAGGTGCCTTCGTACAGAGCAGTTGAAAACCACCCGAATCTTGTCTGGTTTCCTGGGGTGGTAAACCCCTTGATGTGGGATATACTAGATTTTCCCAGGCTCTGGTTGGGTGTCTACTTTCTCTGCATCATCATCCTTGAAAACACCTTCCATAAACCTCACATAGTCGTTTTTGAACTTGGGATCTCTGTCCAGCTTCCTTTTGAGGTGCTTCAGCTGAGCCAAAGCCAGCTTCTTATTGTCTGGGAGGTGAGGATGTACCTTAAAGGGAAGAGGCATCTCAAGGTGACCATGCTTGTTTTGCTGGATTCCTCCCTTTAAAATCTGCTGGAAGCAAATATCCTCTTGAAATATGCTTTTGTCGCCTGATTTGGTGCCTGCAAAATCGAACTCAAGAGCCTTAATTACAGAAGATGGTGTTGTAGGTGGTAGCCCTCTGACAGATACCCAATAAAAAAAAAACAGTCATGTCCTTAGCATTCACACGCTGTGGTGCGCTTCCCACAATGCTCCAACCGAGGTCAGTTTTAATGGCATGGGGCTCATAGTCACCCCCAGTGTTGACCTTTCTTGGAAATAGCGCTCTGGAGCAGTCATAGCCAATCAATAATCCGACACCACAGTGCATTAATGGGGGATTCTCTTGGGCTATGTTGACAAGGTGTTTCCATTTGTTGAGTGTTTGACAAGTGGGGATGTGCGCGTGGTCAAGAGGAATGAAGTTACTTGTGTAGCCTGGAGGTAAGTTGATGGAAATGTTTAAGGAGAGACCTCTGACTTTGAGAGCACATACTCTTTGACTTTTCACTATTGAATCTTTCCCCATCATGGGGGAGTTCTTCAGCTTTACTGGTTCCATTGCTGCCTGTAGCTTTTCACACACCTCTTGATCAACAAATGTGTGACTGCTTTGTGTGTCCAGTAGGGCGTATGCTAGGGTTTCATTATCACGAGCTTTAGGAGCTGAAATCCACACTGGCACAATCATAGATGTGCTCCCACCTTCTCCTCCATTCACACAGCATGATAATGAGGATGTACTTTCTTCAACTGCACTTTGCTTTGATTCTGCTGTGAAACAATCTTCCCCAGAGGAAAAGAAAATTCAAAAAGAGATCTCAAAAATGTTTCATTTACTTCTCCTAGACAACTATGAGATCTGTGTGACACCAAACTGAGACTAAGGGTTATTTCTCCTGAGTCTCATCTTTTTCTCCTGAGCAATAAGATGCCCTAAATCTCAATTTAGTCTCCTTTTAAGTCTCAGAAGAGATCTCAACAAGCTCTAATATAATTCTGAGAGTTTCTCAACTTTTGTGTCTCTCTGTGATCTCATGCAGAGAAATCAGAGAGCTCTCTCTATAGACTCAATCTATTCTCATCCCAGCTTCAGTTTATCCATCTCATACTAAGCTCAGACAGAGCAAATGAAGAGCTCTCCACAAGCACTCATCGATTTCTCAGACTTAGATCAATGTTTTGGTTGTTTTTAATCATGTATTGTAATCATGATTTTTTAAAATTATGTATTTGTACCCTAAATGAATTGACTGAAAATGTATGATTGTAGGCTGCAAAGACCCTGTGCTTTTATATTAATTATATTTTCTATGAATAATTTTCCAATGCACATAATCCAGGTTTTTTTCATGAACCACATAAAACGTAAAATAAAAACAACAGTAATTTATTGGTAATTTGAGAGCAATAAAGTTACTATTTCAACAAAGTGGAATATCAGAATAGCACTTTTTATCACTTAAAAATACTACTACCACTACCATTGCCTCCAATAGCAAACAGATTTGTGAAAATAGTTAGGAAAATAACTATCAAAACAGTAAACAGAAAGCCACACTTTTGACATTTGCATTGCATAAATTTATTTTACAAAATGCCAACAAAAACCAGTATAAAAATATGTTTCACTGGACATCTCAAAATCAATAATGTAACAATATTAGTACATGGAAGATTGCACTTATGCACTTATCACAGTCTTCTCGTGTTCCCTCCTCTTGGTTTAGCTCTAAACCGTCCTCAAATAATAGGTCATCGTCAAATAACACATTTTCATCTAAAGTCCCTTCTTCAACAAATTCAGGTAGGTGATCAACAAATGTATCTTTGTGAAAAGGCTGTTCAGGCTCTGATTCAACATTAAGTCCAGAGTTATGCATCTCACTTGTGTGTCCATTGCACTGGGATGTAATGGTTGGTGTTATGGAGGTCACACAAATTTGTGGTCGAAGAGTCTTCCAGATCTGCAACGTCATCAGCTTCCAGATTAGCGGAACTGGTCTCTTGCTCGGTGCGGCAGTCATCTGACCTCGAGTTTGTTGATTCTAGAAAAAAAAAAAGTCCCAATGTATTTAGCAAATTTGTTTTCTTATAGCAATGACTCATTTACACCAATTATTGAAAAGCAGTTCACTATACTTCTGCTACACACATGCCAGTAAAACCTTGACAAACCAAGTGAGGTTCACTAGTCTCACATAAGTAACAGTGATTTATTGGATACATTAACTTTTCTTTGAAATAACACTGCAGTCGATCAAAATTTAAAGATTTACAACATGCAATTTCTTACATGTCTAACAGAGTTGTTTACATTTTTGCATTCATTACCTCTGTTCTCCAGTCATAATAATAATAATAATAATAATTTATTTATAAAGCGCTTTACATCAAAGTGCTGTACAACACATGAAAAAATAAAAATAAAAATAAAATAATACTAAATAAAAGCAGTTCAACACCAAAAATACAAAACACACTTAAAAAGGTAAAACACATGACATTATTGAATAAACCTAAGAGTGATAAACAACAGAAAATAAATGAGTCTTAAGACTTGTTTTAAAAACCTCGATTGAACTAGTCTGTCTGATATGTAACGGGAGGTTGTTCCAAAGTGTCGGTGCTCTGTAGGAGAAGGCCCGCTCACCAACCGTCTTCTTTATGACCTTCGGGACGCGCAGATAAACACTGTCCTGGGAGCGTAGAGACCGTGTGGGCACATACACATTGACTAAGTCACCTAGATAAGAAGGGGCCAAGCCGTTTAAAATTTTAAAAGTTAATAAAAGCACCTTAAAATCTGCTCTAACCTGGATAGGGAGCCAATGAAGAGAGGCCAGCACTGGTGTAATGTGCTCATACCTGGATGAGCCAGTCAGAATACGGGCTGCAGTGTTCTGAACCATTTGTAACCCGTGAAGACTTTTCTTGGGCAGCCCTGATAGGAGGACATTACAATAATCGAGCCTGGAACTGACAAAAGCATGAATGAGGATTTCGGCGTCTTTCATAGATAGGATTCGTCTGATTTTCATGATATTCCTTAGGTGAAAAAATGCCACACGTGTCACCTCTCTTATATAGATGTCAAATGAAAGGGTCTGATCCAAGACAACACCAAGATTCTTGACACTGTCTTTGGTGTGTATGGTGTGATTGTCGAGGGAAAGATTAAAACTGTCAGTCCTTGTGTCTCCTGCTGAAAACAGAGAATAATACATTTAACATATTTAATACTCGCATGCAATTTTATTAGGCATACCTGGGTAAAACCAATGCAGTATATGACAAATCATGCTATAAATCCCCCTTTCATGTTGATTAAAATGTTAATATTTTATTGAATCTGTTTGAGAGGTGATACTTCAGCATCAAAACTATCAGTAAATTACATTTACATGTATTGTGTACCGGAGGTGGGCTGATTATTGACATGGCCAATTACCAGATCTGATATTAACCATTTCTCTGACTATCTGCATCAGTTAAATCATTTAGATAAATTAATTGAAAAATGTGGTGCTTTGGCTCTGATGCTTCATACAATCTGTAGGGTAAATAAAAACTATGGTAATCAGATAAATGTAGTGGAGTGAAAATATTAAGTGGGAAGTTAATTACCAACACTTGAGTAAATGTACTTATATTCAATCACTGCAAGTGACAATGAACAAATAATAAAATGTAAATTTCCTCACCTTTCTTCTGTCTCTTCTGCAAGTATTTTGCTTCACTTTTCTCCTCCAGCGTGAGTTGTGCCTCTGTGCCATTTTCAAATGTGTCCAACTGTTTGCCTGAAATAATTAAAACAGTAGAGAGATACGCGCTTGAAAATTATACATATACAAATTACATATATTAATGGTACAATATAAAAAGAATTAAGATTAAAATAATTAACTAAACCTCTAAGATATCTTCTAGAAGATTCTCTTATTTGATAATGGTGGTAGAAAGTGCTGTGAGTATTGGTGTTAGAGTGTGAAGCTTGTGTTTTACTATGTGGTGTAATAAAGACTACAATGAGGCTTTACAAATTTCACAAAATAACTGAAATATATTGTAACTTACATGTAAAACTAACTAAAACAAGCTAAACTCATAAAGAAAATAAGTAAACTTTATACACTCACCACTTACAGGAGCCAGAGCGGTTCAGGAGCTAGCTGCATCTTGGTTTTCTTCAACGAGTTGCATTTGGCGCAAACAAGTTGTGAACTTTGAACCCAGTAGATGATGCAGCCCCGACGTCAACATTTCATTGGGTGAGAGCGCCATCAGTCACAAATGCTGCATCATGATTGGTCAATTGACATCGTTCTGACTGACGTCTTACGTCAACGGTTGGAGTGCGGGCAGGAGAAGAAGTGGGCAGGAAGAAAAAGAAACGGGCAGGAGTCGGAGAGATGGAGGAAGGCGGGCGTAAAAGAAGGTAAGTGACATTTTTGTCAAGCGTAATTTGGGTATAACTTTGTAAAACATTTAGATGGCTATTGTTTATGTTGGTACATATACTTTCTTTGAAGAAACTGGTCGGCATATGTGGCAAATAGTGAAGCTAGCTAGTAAGGCTATAGGCCCTATGGGCCCGGAAGATGAACTTGTTATGATTAGCGTTAACGCTAACGCTACCGCTAACGTTAACTGGTAACTTATTGCAGTGATATCTTTACGTAAAGAATATGCACTTTGGGATTTTTTTTCCACAAACAGTGAAGTGAGTAAAATAAAACTGAACTCCATTGAAAAAACATTCAAATTAACACAACAATGACTGTGATGGATCGCCTGCTAGCTGGTCATTCAAGTGAAATTAGTTCACATTTACCTACAAAATATGTGCCGAATTACATTGAAGTGGCTAATGAATGTTATTTTTTCAGTATTATTATCCTAAGACTGCTCTAACCAAGGCTTGTTGTAAATGATTTATGTTTATAAGGGAGTTCTGCAGGCAGCTGGACAGAGTTCAGTATCTCCAGCACACACCTCCAGAGTTTCAGAGCAGACCATACTGCTTATTGACTTAATGACTTAAACATATTTTATATACTTATTCATGTGTTAATTCTTCAGCTTTCTGTGGGTGGTTAATCATATTTTATTATATATATGTATATAATTAGCAAACGAAGACAGCAAGTCTGATTTGGTGATCAAATCTTACCATAAAAGTATGATTTTTGGCAATTAAGATATTTACATTGGTGTCTCATGCATATATAAAGTGCTTGCTGTAGCCAAAATTGTTATGTGCTGAAATTTAAGGGGATATATCCTCTTGAAGACCATGTTTTTCAGTTCCTGAGTTGTCTGATATGGTTATAGTAACTCATCTCTGTATCCAAATGTTTCAACAAGTGGCTGTATCAAATTGACATGATAAAACTAAATAAGACATTGAACCACCTTTTTAAATAATTAAAATGTATTGTACTTTTATGTATTTAACAGAATGGATGGTCCAGCAGGAACCAAAAAAGAGATGCCCAAAAGAGCACGAAACCCACCGAAGAAAATGAGTGCTTACGAACCGGAACCCGGCTCACCAGATGGCTCTGATGGTAATTGAGTTATTATTTCACTACATGACAGTGTGTATATGGAGGATATTATGACCAGCCCTGTCATGTCTGCATGAAAGACAATAAAGCTTAAAGGACAATTCCAGGCAAAAACAACCATGGGCCATATTTTCCTAATATTTTACCTCTAGAATAATGAATGTGCAGATTTTTCTCTCAATGTCTCCTGTTATGTAGCAGATCTCTCTGTCCCCACCTCCGAGCAGCAGCAGAAAATGGAGGTATTGCGTTCTACCGCTGTTTAAGCTATTTTTATTCCACAGACAACAGCAAATAGTTATTCAAACATGCAACCAGGTGTTTGTTTACCTGGAGGAGGCGGACATCTTGGAGACATTAGTAAAAATAACCGCATCGCATTGATCTCGTTGATAATAAAATACATAAAGTAATCATTAAATAATGAAATAGAAGAAAAACTAAGTGAAAAGATAGAATACATGATTCAAATCAAATACATTGTTATTGTAAAGTGTCACATGAGTGAAGAAGTGTGAAGCAAATGCAAAAAGAATAAAGTTAATGCTAGTTTAAGGCTAAAGTGAAGAGATTAATTTTATCTTTGCTAAGGTCTAAGAGGATTAGAATTGAGACCAATAGGATATAGTAGCATGTTTAAGTAAGATTGATTTTTAGCCTGTACTGGTTGACTCAAAATCTCCTTTATTTACTCTGTTCATTTTCAGGACTTTTTGTATTTTTGACCTTTGAAGATGGATACACGGCAAAGATTTTTAATGCATGTGATATATTAAGCAAAGATGATAAACCCACCGCCTGCCTTAGAAATCTGAAGCCAGGGGATGAAGTACTTGCAAGATGGTCCGACAAAAAGTTCTACAGTGCCACAGTGGACTTCGTTGGAACAGCTAACAAGACAGTGGATGCCAAGAAGGCCACAAAAAAAGACATGAAAAAAAATAATGCAGCTGCTCAAAGATTCATGCGCTGTAGTACCCTGGATGGATGGACACCGGTGGAGAAAACTAAGGTCAAAAAAGCCTTCATAAACAAATGCTGCATCAGGGCCACAACGCTGTAAAGTATTGGATGTTGCAAGCCCCTGTATACTGTACAAATGCTGCATGAGGGCTTTAAAGACTTGAAGTTAAGTTAAATAAACTGAATGACTGAAGTTAACTGTTAACTGAAGTTAAATGTTGTGCAATGTGCACTGTTGTAAAGTTGTACTGATACTGCTCAAAACACTGTTTGAGACCTTGTTACTGTTTTAAAAGCATAGTTTTACTGAAAAGACACATTTATAGTTCAGGTTTTATTATGACAGTGTGAGAATATCTTTTGCTGTCTGTCAATGTTTCAACTTTCTTGTAAACATTGTTATTGTTAACATTATTACAGCTTGAAATTCGAACTTGAACTCAAAATACTCAGTCATTGTACTTAAAAATTGAGTCCTGCTGTTTTGAATTTGAATAAAGATTCAGATTATGATATTCATTCCAAAAGGGAAATCAATTTGTCTGTCAGCTCATTTGATATAGAATTATGGTATGTACTGTACATTATAAGTGCCTCAGAAATTAATGTGTAGTTGCTGCAGTATTTGTAAGGGGTGTGTGCGTGTGCCATATTGCTCCATAGTAGCTCCAGTATTGCTCATTTTCTTCTCCAAGGAGAGATAAAGGAGCCATTAAAAACACTGAATTGAGATTAGCAAGGTATCTCCCTTAAATCTCTAGTATGACTCCCTCTAATTACTCAATTCAATTCAATTCAAAAGGCTTTATTGGCATGACATTTGACATGTGTTGCCAAAGCACAATCACAACAATCAATATACAACAATCAATAACAGTATATCAAATAGAATAAAAACAGATAACAAGCAAATAGTAATAATAGATAAGTAAATAGGGTTATATAATAAAATGATAATAAAAATTTTTTAATAATAAATAAATGAATAAAATTAAACAGAATGAAAAAAATAAATAAATAAAAGGAGATGGTGGTAGTAGAACATTTTACATATCAGGATATTTGTACATGTATTTCCGACATTCTATGACTTACTGGTTGTCTCTTGTTTTGTGGCAGGAAGTGACATATTTGGTCGCTAACACTGCACACTCTTTCTTTTCCCCCAGAATGAGGGGTAATTTCTCCCTTTCTGTCAAGCCTCCGAAATCAGGGCAGTGTTTTTTAAATTGTGGAAAGAACTCCTCCCTAATGTTTATGTATTTGTGACATTGTGTGAGAAAGTGTAGTTCTGTTTCTACAACTCCCTCATCACAGTTACAGCACAGCCTGTCCTCTCTGGGCAGCCAGGTCTGACGGTGTCTGCCCTTCTCTACTGCCAGACTGTGGTCACTCAGTCTGTACATTGTCAATGGCTTTCTCAGGTTCTGATCAGTTACTGTGGTCAGGTATTCTGCCACAGCATACTGTCTGTTTAGGGTCAAATATGTTTCCAGTTTGTGTTGTGAGCGTGTAATATCACTCCAATAGGTTATGTATTTTTCTTTTTCTTTAGTTATAATTTGGTTAGGTCTAATCTTCTGAGTGATGGTGTAACTGCTCTGAGGCTGACCGGGGTTTGTGATGTCAGAAGGTGAGAGGTCAGCCAGCCTCAGGACCAGTTGGCTGAGGGGACTCCCTTCTATGTTCAACTCTTGGTAGGCAAGGGCTTTATAATGGTAACAGGCAGGGTCGCTCGTTTTAATATGGCTCCAGAACTTAACAGATCTTTTTTGTATATTTAGAAGTAAAGGATATTGGCCTAATTCAGCCCTGCATGCAGAGTTGGGGGTTTTTCTTTGTACTCGAAGGATACTTTTGCAGAACTCTGCATGCAGGGTTTCAATTGGATGTTTGTCCCATTTTGCCCAATCATTTTGTACTGAGGAGCCCCATACCTCACTGCCATACAATGCAATCGATTCTATAACTGATTTAAATATTTTAAGCCATGTCCTAATTGGAATTTGGATTTGAACAGAACGCTTGATGGCATAGAAAGCCCTTTTTGCCTTCTCTCTGAGTTCCTTCACGGCAGAGCAGAGGTTTCCTGTGGAACTTATTTGTAAGCCCAGGTAAGTATATCTATTAGTTTGTTCTATGGGGGTCCCACCTATTTTAAATGTTGGGTCGTTTCTCTGCAGCCTTGATCTTTTTTGGAAGGTGATAATTTTGGTCTTCTTCATGTTTACTGTCAGGGCCCAGTTCTGACAGTACTGATGGAGAAGGTCCAGGTTCTGCTGAAGACCTTCTTTAGTAGGAGACAGTATGACCAGGTCATCTGCATAAAACAGACACTTGATTTCTGTGTCTTGAAGAGTGAGACCGGGTGCTGGTGATTGTTCTAATAACAATGCCAGTTCATTAATATAAATATTGAAGAGGGTGGGGCTGAGGTTGCAGCCTTGCTTCACCCCTCTACCCTGTGGGAAGAAGTCTGTGTGTTTATCTCCAATTTTGACAGCCAATTTGTTTTTTTCATATATTGATTTAATTATGTCAAAAGACTTCCCCCCTATACCACTTTCTATTAGTTTAAATAGTAATCCCTCATGCCAGACTGAATCAAAAGCTTTTTGGAAATCAACAAAGCATGCATGAATTGTCTTTTTATTTTTATTTACATATTTATCAATTAGTGTGTGTAGGGTGAAAATGTGGTCAGCTGTTCTATAGTTTGGAAGGAATCCAATCTGACTTTTGCTTAAGACACTGTGCTCGGTGAGGAAGTCTATAATTCTTGAATTTAAAATACAGTGAACCCTCGTTTATCGCGGGGGTTACGTTCCAAAAAGAACCCGCGATAGGCGAAATCCGTGAAGTAGAAACCTTTATTTTTTTACAGTTATTATACAATGAAATACTCCATAAAACATTGAAAGCAAGGAACAAAACCTTTTTACAGGCCCAAGCATTTGTTTAACAAATAAAAGTACTGTATAAACGTTTTTTTTTTTTTTTTTTTTTACAAATAACTACTGTACTGTACTGTAAAATAATATAGTTATAAATAAATAATTAATAATTTTAATCATCAATACGAGCTGAAGGGTTAATATTGCGGGGATCAGCACCGCCCCACCGTGACGGATTGGAACGGGAGAAAATGAAAAATGATTATGAAAAAAAATACAAAGTACAGTAGGACAAATAGTGACTCACGTGTACAGTACAGTATTTCACTGCTCTTCTGACTGAGCCGCTGCATCCTGACTCCGCTCTGTGGCGTTTTTTTCTTCTAAAGCCTGCGGTGCAGGTGTGTTTTTTGGAGAGAAGAACATAGTTATCGGTAGTTGTTGTCGCTGTTTTACGTACGTGTACATATTAAACCATAACGTTATTGACACACAGGTAGAGAAGACGCGGAGAGACTGTTTAGCCAATCAGAATGCAGAACACAATGCATGATGCAAATCCGTGAAGCAGCGAGACCGTGAAAAGTGAACCGCGTTATAGCGAGGGTTCACTGTACTGCCGAATAACTTCCCCAGGTTACTACTCACACAGATGCCTCTGTAGTTGTTGGGATTGAATTTGTCTCCATTCTTAAAGACGGGTGTGATCAGCCCTTCACTCCAGCTTTCAGGGAAATGACCCACACTTAGTACCAAGTTGAATATCTTGAGTATAGCCAGTTTGCATTTTCTGGTAGTATATTTCAACATCTCATTTAAGATGCCATCAGGCCCGCATGCTTTTTTGGGCTGCAGAATCTTGAGTTTCTCCTCCAGTTCTAATTCTGTGATAGGGTAATCCAGTGGGTTTTGATAATTTTTTATAATTCTTTCAAGATCTTTCAGTTTTTCTGAAATTTGCTCTTGAGCTTGATTCTTTGGATGTTTCCTATAGAGATCTTCGAAATGATTTTTCCATGAATCTCCATTTTGAATGGGCTGTTCGTTGTACCCTTTTTTGGTAAATAAGTTCCAATTTTCCCAGAATTGATTTGACCCTAGAGACTCTTCAATTAGTTGTAATTGGTTTTGTAGATATTGTTCTTTTTTTGTTCTCAGTGTGTTTTTATATTGTTTTAGAGTCTCACAGTAACTCAGGCGGAGCTCCTGGCTGTCTGGACTCCTGTGTTTTTGATTTGAGACTTTTCTTAAAGTCTTCCTAATGGTTTTGCAGTCTGAATCAAACCACCTATCCCTGTTCATTTTCTTCGGTTGTTTTGTTTTGCATTTTAAGTTTGATAATGAGGCCAAATGATCGAATATGTGGTTAATGTTTACCAGACACAGTTCTACACCTTCTGTGTTCTGAGGGTAGCTCTGGACCAGGAAGGAGTCTAGAAGAGACTGGATTTCTTCGCTGATCATTGCGTCCTGGTACTGTGCCAGGCTGTTTTGTGCCCATCTGTATCGCTTCTTTATTTTGTACAACTTACATGGCTGAGAACATGTGTTACCTGTGTCTGCTCTTTTCAGATACAAAGTGATCTGAGAGTGATCTGATAGAGGTGTTTGTTCTTTCACCGTGAAGGCTCTCAAAGAGGTTTGGTCTAGATCTGTGATAGCATAATCAACAGTGCTGCTGCCAAGGTTTGAACAATACGTATACCGTCCAAAGGAGTCCCCTCGCAGCCTTCCATTGACAATGTACAGACCCAGCTCTCTGCAAATCTGTAAGACTTGTTTTCCACTCCTGTTTGTGTTTTTGTCATAATTATACCTGTTGGGAAGGATAGGGAAGTTAAGGTTAGATCCAGTGATGTAACTGTCACCTTCAGTACTAGTAAAGTCTAGCTCCTCACCAGTTCTAGCATTTAAATCTCCAGTGATCAGCACAGATCCCTGGGCCTGGAAATGACTGATCTCTTCTTCTAAGGTGGAGAAAATCTCCTCATTGAAATATGGAGATTCTATTGGGGGAATATAAATTGCACATAAAAAGATTGTTTTCTCAGTGGATATTATATTGTTTTTAATTTTTAACCAAATGTGATATTTCCCTTTTTTCATTATTTCTATTGAGTTTGCTAGTTCTGACTTGTACCATATCAACATTCCCCCTGAGTCTCTACCCTGGGTGACTCCATTTAATTTAGTTGATGGGACTATAAACTCTCTATAGTTAGGGGGACAACCAGTGGGGGCATCTCCTTTGCACCAAGTCTCCTGTAAAATAACAATATCAATATCCTTAACCTTGTCTAAGAAGTCAAGGTTTATACTTTTTAAACCAAATAAATAAGAGTTTAAACCCTGAATATTCCAAACAGATATGCTAAATGATTTCATTGCAACTGTAACATATTGCCATTTTAAAAGAGAAGAAACAAATAACTGTTCTGAACATAAAATAAATTTACAATGTGGTGATTACATAGATCATAAATTTTCATACCATAAAGTGTTTAACATATACACAGTGTTTAGTTTAGTTTGTGGACATTTTGTTAAACAACCACTACTTGCTCGTTACCACTGGCCGCGACTGCGGCCCATAAAATGAGAGCATAATGTACTCAGCATGTCCTGGATGGCTCTCAGTTCACTGTGGGCGGGGCCTGCTGCTCCTCTGACCACCTCAGCATAGGATGGTCTGCCTGGCTGGGTCTGTTCCTGCCGCTGTTGTGGAGGAGGTGGTGGTGGTGGTGCGAAAGGTCTGGGAGGTGGCGGGGTCCTGGGTCTGGGGTTGATTTGTGTGGTGTTTAAGTGAAAAGCACAGCAAATGTACTGTGGGATTAAAAGGGTGTCAGGTTAGACAGCGCCCTGTTGTTCAGAGTGTTGTGCATTGCGTGTCCCGTAGAGGGCGCAAGGAGTATGTGGTAACCAGAGTTACGGGGTTTCCCCCCCTCAGGCAAGTGAGGGCTGCTGGTTGTAGTTGCTAAGTTGTTACCTGTCGGCTCAAAATAAATGGCTGCTGCCGCTGCACTACTCTCGTCATTTTTCCACCCATTTTCCCACTACGTCTGACGACACGACAGACTTTTGGCGACGAGGATGGGATTTCCTGTGGGTGAAAAGAGTTTTGTTCAGTAAAACTCCGTCGAGACGAGAGGACGGCGAGGAAAATGGCAGGCGCGTTCGGGAAAAGTGAAGACCTTCACTTCGACGAAAACGAAGAAGATTTCGAGGCCTATGTGGAAAGGCTAGAACAGTTCTTCGTGGCTAATGGACTAAAAATGGGGGAAGAAAAGTCCAAAGCCGTGTTCCTCACTGTGGTGGGTAAAAAGAACCACACATTGCTAATGGACTTGTGTGCACCGGAGAAACCGTCTGAGAAAGGTTTAAAAGAGCTCATTCAGGTAATGCGCACACATTTCGTGCCAAAGACAAACTTTATTGCTGAGAGATACAAGTTTAATACCAGAAACCAGAGAGAAGATGAGTCAATCAGTGAGTACATGGCTAGCTTGAGGAAGCTAGCGGCGACGTGCCGCTTCGGGACTTTTCTAGAGGACGCTCTCAGAGACAGGTTTGTGTGTGGAGTGAAAAGTGCGGAGCTGCGGGATCGCATGCTGACTGCCGCTCACACAAAAGACTTGACATTGTCAGCAGCTTATGATACGGGATTGGCACATGAAGTAACGACGCAAAATGCGCAGCAGTGGTCACACAAAGCTTTCAAGACTAACGCCATTTCCAAGGCGGCCATATCGAAAAAGGAAGAGCGCGGAAAACCATGTTACAGATGCACTGGTAAAGGACACGCGCCTGATGAGTGCCGTTTCAAGGAGGTTGACTGCCGGGTGTGTATGAAGAAAGGACACATCGCCAAGGCCTGCAGATCCCGACAAGAGGGGAGAAAAGATAAACCGACCAAGTGGACCAAGCACCTGGAGGCTACAGCCCGACCAGATGACAGCGACCGGGATAAAGTTCACGAGACGCCGACTGGAGCGTCCTACCCGCCGGACGATACGCCGAGTGATGCCGCTTCACCAGAGAGAGAGACGCCGACATCAGCTGGGAAGCCGGAGCAACAAAAAGCCAGAGCAGTGGAGACTACACCGGAGCCTGGCTTTGTCACACAGTACCGAGCGGGTAACGTCAGAGATGTAGAGCTGTTTTCAATAAAGACAGAAAGTGAAGACACTGCATCTGAAGCAGGTACAGAGATTGTGAAACCTTATTATGTGTATGTAAGGGTAAATGAGAAACGGTTAAAAATGGAAATAGACACAGGTTCAGCCGTGTCTGTAATTTCAGAAAACTTGTACAAAAGAAGGTTTAAGAAGGAAAAGCTAAGGCCTTCAAACTGTGTGTTGAGAACCTACAGTAAGCAGTCACTGAGACTAAGGGGGAGTATTTCTGTTAAGGTAAAGTGTAATGGAAGTACACGCACACTTACCCTCCTTGTTGTGAAAGGAAATGGTCCAGCCTTGTTGGGAAGAGACTGGATCAAGCAACTGAAGCTAAACTGGTCATTTGTAAACAGAATAGCACCTGATAGCTTTGAGGAGCTATGTGACAAATACCCAGAAGTGTTTGAGCCCAGCCTAGGAAAAGTGACAGGCATTAAAGCTAAACTACATGTGGTCTCAGGGGCTGTTCCAAAGTTTTGCAAACCACAGCCTGTGCCTTATGCACTTAGGGATGCCGTAGAAGCCCAGCTAAACAAAATGGAGGCTGATGGGGTTATCACACCTGTGAATTTCAGTGAATGGGCTGCTCCAACAGTCAACATCCCAAAAGTTGATCAGACAGTGAGAATCTGTGGGGACTATAAAGTGTCTATCAACCCCTGGCTTGAAGTAGACCAGTACCCCATACCAAAGCCACAAGACTTGTTCACAAAACTGGCAGGAGGGAAGAAATTCACCAAGCTTGATTTGTCACAAGCATATCAACAAGTAGAGCTAGAAGAAAGTTCTAAACAGTACTTGACCATTAATACACACAAAGGGCTCTACCAAGTAAACAGACTGCCCTACGGTGTAGCCAGTGCACCTGCTATATTTCAAAAGTTAATGGATCAAGTTTTGCAGGGCATAGATGGTGTCATTTGCTATCTGGACGACATACTGATCACTGGTCCGGACACAGAGACACACTTGAAACATTTAGAAGAGGTTTTGAAACGACTGAAAAGCCACAACCTCAGGGTGAACAGAGAAAAATGTGCTTTCTTTCAACACAGTGTATCTTACTTGGGACACGTCGTTGATGCAGAGGGGATTCATCCCATGAAAGAGAAATGTGAGGCTATTGCTAAAGCAGCTATTCCCACAACAGTCACAGAGCTAAGATCATTCTTATCACTGTTAAGTTATTATGGGAAGTTCATTCCAAACCTTTCCACTCTGATAGCACCTATGACAGAACTGCTACAGAAAGATGTAAAGTGGGAGTGGTCACCATCATGTCAGAAGTCATTTGAAGAAGCTAAAAAGCAGCTTCTCTCTAACAGGGTCCTTGTACATTTTGATCCAGAACTACCACTTATACTTGCTTGTGATGCTTCACCAGTGGGTGTGGGAGCGGTCATATCACACAAAATGCCTGATGGTAGTGAAAAACCGGTAGCTTTTGCCTCTCGGATGCTTACAAAAGCTGAGAAAAACTACTCCCAAATAGAAAAAGAAGCATTAGGCCTGGTTTTTGGAGTGATGAAGTATCATGAGTATTTGTTTGGTCGTAAGTTTACATTGATAACAGACCACAAACCATTACTTAAGATCCTAGGTCCAAAAACAGGAGTACCTCCTTTAGCGGCAGCTAGGATGCAAAGGTGGGCCCTGATATTAGCTGCCTATACCTATGAGATCCAGTACAAACCATCTGAACAGCACGGAAATGCGGACGCATTATCAAGGCTTCCGATGGCGGATGACAGTTTTCCCAGGTCAAATTCTGTGTTCCGAGTGTCTTACTTAGACAGTCTGCCCCTGACAGCAAAAGATGTGGCTCAAGAAACTTTGAAAGATCCTGTACTGGCTAAAGTGAAACATCATATTATGTCAGGTTGGCCAAAACATGTTCCAGATGAGGCTCTACAGCCATATGTGAAACGCAAATACGAACTTACAATGGAAAATGACTGTGTACATTGGGGTTTCAGAGTGGTCATCCCAGACAAACTGCAAAACAGGTTACTGTCAGAGTTGCATGATAGTCACTGGGGAATGGTAAAAATGAAATCTCTGTCCAGAAGTTTGTTTTGGTGGCCTACTTTGGATGAAGATATTGAGAGTGTGGTAAACTCATGTGACATATGTAAACAACAGCGCAGCATGCCAGCCACAGCACCTGTGCATACATGGAAATGGGCTTCCGGTCCATGGGAGAAAATTCATCTGGATTTTGCAGAGGTTAATAAGCAGATGATTCTTGTGGTTATGGATGCGTATGCTCGTTGGCCAGAAATATTCCACATGCAAACTACCACGTCCAGCAAAACCATAGAGACCCTTAGAGGTCTGTTTGCAGCATATGGGTTACCAAAAGAGGTAGTAACAGACAATGGACCTCAGTTCATTTCAAGGGAATTTGAGACGTTCCTTAAGATGAATGCTGTAAAACACATTAAATCTCCAGCTTACCACCCCGCATCAAACGGGTTGGCTGAAAGGTTAGTCCAAAACTTCAAAAGATCTTTAGCCAAGAACAAAGCCATGGGTGGCATGACGTCACAACATTGTATTGCTAATTTCTTATTTAGCTACCGCAACATGCCACACACAACCACCAAGAAAACACCAGCAGAGTTGTTCCTGAAGAGGCAGGTCCGTACTAGACTTTCTCTAGTGAAGCCAGACTCAACTCAGTCATTTCCTGCCAGACGTCTGCCAGATAGGAAGAGGAAGCTCAGGTCTTTCTCTGTGGGTCAGGCTGTGCTTGTGAAAAACTACAGGGGAGGAGAGAAGTGGTTGAATGGTGTAATAACTGATGTTTTGGGTCCTGTAACGTACATGGTGTCTGTAAATGAAACATGTGTAAAAAGACATGTAAATCAGATGCTGGATGCAAAGAGAAAAACAGGAGAACAGACTGTGACTAACACTGATGGATACTCGGATTACTCTGTTGATCCTGCAGATGACTTGAGAGACACTGAGACTGTTACTGGAGTGTGTGAAACACCAGAAGAAACACTCCAGGAGCACCAGAGCTCAGGGAGAATGGACAATGCTCTGGAGGGATCTCCAAGTTCAGGAGGCAAGGAGCGCCCTAAGCGAAATGTGCGCCCTCCTCAGCGTTTGGACTTATAAAATGTCTCAGAAAGAGACTGTGTCAAATCAGTATTGATTCTCTTTTTGTTGATAAGCGCCATTGTTGTACTCAAGAATGTGAAAGAGTTAAGTTGTAATTTTTTTTTGTGTGTGTGTTTGGTGCTGTAGGAAATATCCTTGAGAAAATAACAAAGAAGAAAATGTGTTGGTTTAAAGCTACAGGGGAGGAGCTGTGGTATTTAAGTGAAAAGCACAGCAAATGTACTGTGGGATTAAAAGGGTGTCAGGTTAGACAGCACCCTGTTGTTCAGAGTGTTGTGCATTGCGTGTCCCGTAGAGGGCGCAAGGAGTATGTGGTAACCAGAGTTACGGAGTTTCCCCCCCTCAGGCAAGTGAGGGCTGCTGGTTGTAGTTGCTAAGTTGTTAAGCTCTAAGAGACAGGGCCACTCTCTCCTGTTGTGCCATCAGGTCATTTGTACCTGTGTGGATTAGGATGTGGCTTGGGGAGCCAAGGTGAGACTCAGAGAGAATATCCATGGCTGCTTTTGTGTTTGGACACCAAAGTTTTGCCACTTTCTGCCTGGGGAAAAGCCTTTTCTCATCAATGAATCTTCCATTTGAGTCGATCAGTAGCACGATATCTGCTTTTGCAGTGGGGCTATCTGATAATGGGACCATCAGAGTGTGTGGTGTGGCTGCTGGACTCTGGCTGCTCTGGTTGAGAGAGGGGATCATCCTGCTGGGTGTTCTGGGAGGGGCACACTGCTGTGTTCTGGTCAGTCCTCAGCGGCTCAGACTCGGTGAGGGAGTTCACCTGTTCCTTCAAACCATCCAGTGCTCTGTTCCTCTCTTTGAGTTCCTCTGTCAGAGCAACACGTTGACTCTTGTGGCTCTCTCTCTCCAGCTCCAGTTCTCCCAGAAGGTCTTTTAGAGCAGCGATCTCTCTCCTGTGACTCTCTCTCGTGGTTTAGCTCTTTCACCTGTTCTGATAGTGTAGCAAGTTCTCTCCTCTGGCTCTCTCTCTCTCTTGCTGCATCTCTCTCACTTGTTCTCTAAGAGTGGACAGCTCTTTCTTGTGGCCTTCTCTGTCTTTCAGTAATTGTTTTTGATGGGTTGTTTGTATCTTTTCTTGCTCTTTTCTCATCTGTTCCATTTGTTGTTGTTGTGACAGATGAGCTGAGTTTTGGTCTGTCTGATTCAAGACCATTTCCCTGAGCTGCACCAGCTCTCCTTCTAACTGGGTGAAGTGTTCCTTCAGGTCTGTAAAGGAGGTCTGATGTGGAGGGGTCAGGGTCCACTCTGTGTCATGGTGCTCCTCCTCTGTTGGGATGCTAGAGACAGTTGGGGGGTCTGTTTCACTGGCATGTGGCTGAAGTTCAGTAGGAGAGGTGTTTTCTTTCACTACCAGATATTTAAGTGCCTGGAAACTGTCCTGGAAAGGCTTGAGATACCCCTGTACCATGACTTTACCACTTTTATAAACATTGACAGTTGTCATTATGCTGTCAAAGTCATCTGGGTCTCTGATCTTCAACTGCCAGTACTCCTTGTTGCCCCTTTTTGCCACAGAAGGGTGATGGTTGATAATGGCCCTGTGCCAGGCTTCAGGTCTTTCAGTGTAGAAGATTAAATTACTTATTTCTCCACTTTTAAAAAGATCAGCAAAAAGGGTTTCTGGCTGTCCCTTAAGAAGCTCCTGTTTGAATGCGCTTCTCCCTGTGTCATTCTTGATGTTTGGTGGGTAGTGTATGTGGATGACGTCACTCATGCTCTGCTCTGGACAGTGAGGGAGGGTTGACTGCTGTTTAGGATGGCTCATTGCTCAGGTTTCTTTGCATAAATGGTCAATAAAAAATATGGAACAAAATGGCTGTTTTCCAACTGCTACTACTATTAGCATGCACTGTTAGCTTCCAACTGCCATAAGCTGCCACTAGTTCCAACTGCCGTTTTTGAGTTCCAAATATTATTGTTTGACCACAGCTCCAACGGTTTATCTGGATTATTCTTTGTAATCTCTTTGTAAACCTTAAACATACAACTATAAATGTAAGTTGTCAACAGTCCAGTGGTGTTGTTTCTTCTGTTAGTTGTATGTAGGTCTACTCACTCCCTTTTGATTATCTGTTGTTTGTTGATTTTGTTGATTTCCTCCTGTTTCCTGTCTCCTAGCAACAAGCTCCTACAGACTCCTGTTAGCTCCTGCTAACTCTTGCTAGCTCTGTCACTTTTTCTTTGGTGGATTTTCTTGTTTTCTCTTGTTTTTCCTCTTCTCCAGTTCGACTTTTCTGTTGTCCTTGATCTTGTCTTTAAGTTGTTCAAAATGTAACTTGTTCTTCTCAATTTAAAATGACAAAAATACATGCATATCTAGGAGCTCATGTAGAACATGTAGAACATGTCTCATGTAGAACTCTCTCTCTCTCTCTCTCTCTCTCTCTCTCTGTCTCACCTATTGCTCCTAGTGAATTTTAGGAGAAACATATGAGAAACATTTTAGACAAAATAGAAACTTAAATGAGGCTGAGATGAGAATCTCAAATTTGTCTCCTGAGCTATAGAAGAGCAAGCTTTGAGCAGTAAAATTTTCCTCTGGGTCATGCAATGGAGTTGGGTGACTCTTTCTGCATATTCCACACATGGCTCTGTTTCTACAGTCTTTAGAATTGTGACCTTTTCTCAGACATGCAAAACACAGCTTATTTTATGTATGCATTTTTTCTTTTCTTCTGCAGACATTTCTATTAGCTTTTTGCATCTACACTGCCTATAAAAAGTATTCACCCCCCTTGGATGTTTTCTGTTTTTATTGCTTTTAGAAATGAAATCACGGTCAATGTAAGCTGTTTTTTTTTTTACAAGAATTTGTCAGGCATGGTGGTAGTTGACGTGGTGGAAGGACCCAGATGCACGGACATCGGACTGCGGTTGCAGGGATTCATAATGATATTTTAATTTTCTTCAGAAACAAAAAACAAAACAATCGATCCAATACAGAACAAAACAATAATCCGACAAGGAGTGAAGGGGAACAAAGGCTTAAATACACACACACTGATGAGGGAATGAGGAGCCGGTGAGGAGAGAGAGGAGGGACGAGGGCAGGTGAGCTAACGAGGGGGAAGCACAGAGGAGAAATAACACAGACAATGGCTGCGTTCGTGATCGCATGCATATGCGCATATGCATGCACGAGACTTGAGAGGATCCGCCGGAACTCGTCATATACACGTCAAGTTCCCACCACCTCAAGTCGGACACAGGTGCACTTCACAGACTTTGCACAAAGTATATGGCCAACCCACTACACTGATGTCAGAGACATTACCGAATGGTGTGTAGATAGATAAGTAATCACAATGGAAGTCAACCAAGGGATTTTGTTTGCCAACTGTAGTTTCATTGAAAACAGTCTGAAGCCCCTTTCCCTTATAACAAATTGGGTGACGAAGTGAAAGGTCACAAAGTCGTGTAATTTTATTAAGCATAGTTTGGGAGAGGACACGCCTCTTTGGAAGGAGGTATTTCATTTCTCACGTGGGATATTCCACGTGGTAATTCTAACCAACTAGGGCAACGTTGAGGGGAGTGTCTTATGTCCGCACTTATTTGAGACCATCTGCACAGAAAAGCGAACGGAAGGAGGTACCCTGGAGATTCCGTGAGATTTTAAAGTCATGTGACATGTCGCAAAGGGAAGTTGTCACCAGCATTTCTGACGTTTTTAATCCCAGAATGCGCGGTTATGCGAGGCAAATGCATGCGCATGCTTGATCAGAAACGCGCCTAAAGACACAAGAGGGCAAGGAAATCAAAACATAAGACACAACAGAACACAGAACCATGACAGTACCACCCCCCCTTAAGGGACAGCTCCCAGATGTCCCAAAACAAGGCCAAAAAGTCCACACAAAGCTGTGAGGGTGGAGGGGGGTCTGGGGAAGGGGCCAAAGTCCAAACAAGCTTGGAGGGTGGAGGCGAGGGCTGAGACCCTCAGGAGGCCGGCGGCGGGGGCGAAGGCGAAGGCTGTGGGGTTCCGGAGGCCGGCGCCGAAGGCGACTCAACACTCAGGAATCCACATTCTGAGCTTCAAAGCAAACAGACGACGGTTTCTTCATAAAGATGTGATGATGGACCAGCCTTTATAATTGTAAATTAGGTAAAGGCAGCTTTTGGTCCGTGAGTCTATCTGTTTTGCATTAACAGATACTCTCCAGGAAGATGCACTAAAGGGGGCCTTATCTGGTCCTTCTCCTCTCACTGTCAAACTCTTGTTTATGACTGTGTTGTTGTAAGAGCTGTGACATTCCATTCTATTATGTCGCTGTGTTCTTACAGATTTTCAACAAGTTCTAAATAACCGTTAGGCCAGAATCTAATCTTCTCAATTTTATTAAATTAGGGAACACCAAAAGAAATGCATAAAACTGATGTTTCTCCCTTTTCTCTATGTTAAAGTGGAGCTAAGATAAGAAGTTTCTGTGCTCAAATGTGTTTGATGTTTGGTGGAACCACAGCACCCCCTGATGGTGAGTCCTGGTATGGTTGGAAAAGACTTTAAGTAATCTTTCATTTGATATTTTTGCTTATTGTATTAGTAAATGTCTCTGACATGTTTTGTTAACAAGTGCTAAGTTAGAAATAGAAGACATACGTATAAGCCATAGGTTCTTCAAGTGTTTTTCTTTTGTTTAATGAAGTTATCAAGAATTTTAAGTAATTTCAACCCTGCCATGTTATTTCATGTAGACATAATCCATGTATTAAGCCATGGTGAAATTCTGGGAAAGGTGAAACACGATCGCGAAACATTAAAGAAACAAACATTAAAAGTTTACCTTAATTAAAGTCTTAAGTAAGATCAAACTTATCTTCGGAGGTGTGAACACCGCCACCCCGCCACCTGCCCTGCTGGCTCCGCCCATCAGACGGGATAACAAAACAGAGAGACTTCGCTCTTTCTCGCTCTCGTGTTATATTACTCTTGTTTTATGTTTACTCTTGCAGTCTTACTCTTCGCTTCTTTTTAATTTTCAACTTTTACTTTTACTCTCACTTTGCAATACAGCGATCTCCGGTAAAACCCAAGAACGTGTTGATTTTTCTCAATTTTATAATTTGCGGTTTTGTATCACTTCGTTAAGTGCTTTCACTTTGAAAACTCTAGCTGAATGAAGTTCTGTTTGTTTTTGTTTTAATATATCGTTAAGTATTACCACTTGATTCAGAGAAAGTGGATTTAATAATAATTTAATTTAATGGTAATACAATACAACATGGTGGAAGAGAACCCACTTCCTCTGTGGATATAAAAGGCTTATTCTAAGGTAACGATACTTAGCTTCAGTTGATTAAAAATTAATGAAAACATAAAAGAACCAATGAAACCCCCCTAAATCCCGCACAATGGACCTTTTAAGAGGACCTTATGCCTCCACCTAGGCCTGATAAAATCCACAACTAATGTGTGAATTTTATCATTTTACTGTACTGCATCAAAGACAGAATAGTTACATTAAGAAAAGAGAAAGTTTGACCTGCAGGTGGCTCTAGATATAATTTTTCTGGAGGGATTAAGGTGCAAAGTCAATTTCAAGTTGTAGTCAAGGTCAATTCAAACCAACAGAAAAAGATGATCATTTAACCTCTGCTCCGTGGCAGAGGGTCTTATTAACCTATTAGTTCAAATGAATCGATCAAAACAGACTGTACTTATTGGGACAGTAAGTAATAGCTACTAACATATAAATAACTACTAATCCTTGAGTATACAGGGTTGAATATAGTCACTACAAAAGGTGTGTGGCTCCTCTCAGCTGGGTCAGGACTGACAGATTCTCATGGTGCGCAGGGCAGGCGGTTTCCCCTGATACTTGTAAGGGATATTGCAGACCATGCCGTGTCCATTATCAGGAATTAATTCCTCTGCAAAGTCCATTAATTCCTGATTATGGACATCTCGAAGGGCATTATCTGTCACGAATCCCAGGCCATGACGTCTGTTTTTGGGTGTTTGTTATCTTGTGGTGTTGTGTCACTCTTCTGGCAGTGCTCGGGGGCGTGTCTAACTCTGGCTGCTCACACACTTGGCTGAAGTATTCTACACACCTGCTCCTCATCAAGCTTCAGCAGTACTTAAGGACACACAGCCAGTCACCACCGGATCATCTTGAAGTATTGAGTATGCTACTGCTTTCCAGCCAGTTATTTTTCTTTACAACTTCTAGTTACCTGTCTGCCTCTGCCTGCCTGAGCTGTTCTCTGGTCGTCTATTTTTGCCTGCCCCTGGATCCCCACACTCCAGGGCCCAGTATTTCAAAAGTGATCTGACAGGATTATCCTGGTCGGATTGGATTAAATCTAGATCTGATCTGAAAACTGGGTATTTCAACACAGATCCAGATAATCCTGATCCTGAAGATTCGGATTCTGCTCCGGAAATCCAATCCTCCCTTGAATCCAGATAAAAGGCTGGATTTGGGTATTTCTAAAGCTAAGGCAGATATCTGGATCAACTTGATACCAAAATTTCAGGATCATTTGGATCCCACCTCAGAGGTGGATTTCACTTAGATTGATTCAAGTAGATTAAGCCTCAGCTCCACTTCTCCTAGATATAGTTACTCAAGATGTTCATTACACTTAATCTAAAGTGATAGTGTTTTACTTTAAACATTAAAGCAGCCTAATTGTAAGAAATTTAAAGCATAGTAAAATATATGACCCCTTTCTGAAACTGCTGTAAATAAGAGTAACAATTACAGACCTATTTCTCAAATTCTAGTTTCAAACATTGTAACTTGCATGTACCAAAACATCAGAGAAAGACAACAGGAATGCAGGGTCCAAACCAACTTTAATTCCAACAAAACAAAGACATTTCAAATAATGTGGCCACTAACTAAAACAGGACCTAACCCAGCTCAGAGGTCAGAAGTGAGCTGTTTATCTAATAGCTTTATTTTCAGTTCTGTTTCTTTTTGCTGAAGCAGCGTCAGCTTTATTTGTTCATTGGCCAGTTAAATTTGTTTGAATAGCTTGAATGTGATTTTAAAACATGCAGCAATGTATTTCAGTAAGTGTTTGTGTACAAACTGATTATTTTACTTCATCAAATCAGAGGCTATTTTCCTATAAATGACCATAATTATGTTTAGTGAGAGCCTTCTATATAAGGGAAACAAATTAGGATGAAAAAATGTTTCTAATTGTGTCACTGACCAAGCTACATACCATGAAAGTAATGCAATTACAATTTCAAGCACTTTATTCAGAATCCAATAACTTGAAAACCTTGAATGTATCAATACAATTAAAGCGTTTCCAAGGATTTCCAGCACTCATACGGACCGGTTGTCTTTAATAGCTGAGTGGTCCATGGCTGTGAGTGGACTCTGAAAGTAGAAGAAATAGAAGGTGTATGAGTATATCTTTGTTTATGTACACAAAGCATGATATCATCCCCAGCATTACTACAGCATCCTGACGCTTCTGAATGAACCGTATAGTTAATACTGTACCGTGTAACGTTACGTTTCCAGAGTACTGCAGCAGTCTGCTCTGTACACATGGAGCCTAGTTCTTTTAAGTCTGCTGTGTTACCAATGACGTAACGCTAATAAACTCTGAACAGGTTGGTGTTAGTTTAAAAAGTTACGGTATGATGTACGTCCGATTAATTCCCTTTTAAGTGAAACCATAGACCGCAAAATTCATCAACAAAGCAGCTTCCTCGCGAGCCCGCTAGCTGCTTAACACACAAGTCAATGGAGCCAAGTTAGCTACCGTTAGCGCGGCCGCGGCTCAATTAGAGATCGCTACAGCCTGGTTTTAATTAGGTGACGATTCAAGAAGTTGGCTCGCATGATATGTTGGTTGGCGTTCATATGGTCTTAAAACCGCTACACATTAGACGACGGTAAACTTACACTTTTCGTGCTCCCAGCTGCTCCTTGTGTGAGGTAGTCCGCCATGTTTCGATCCGGAGGCGGAGAGACGATTTGGAAATCCGTATCCGCCCAGATCGGGATCACTGTGATCCACCCTGCCAGTGTTTTGAAATACTCAGATAAAGTCAGCAGGATCACCATGATCCAGGACTGAGAAAAGGAGGATTTCATTATCTGGATTATCCTGATCCAGATTAAAAGTTTTGAAATACTGGGCCCAGGTCTACCAGCCTGCCAATCTCTGAATCACCTCCACCTCTGGACTCTGCTCTCGCCTGCCAGCACTCCCTTAACTCACTCTGCTGACTGTCAAATAAACTGTTAAACTCAACCTCTTGTCCGAATCTGTTTCTGGGTTCCCCTCTGAACCCTGACAGTACGATCCAGCCATGACGGAACCAGCGGAGTTGGACAAAGTACGTCAAGCCATAACCCATCAAGAGCCTGTGTTAGGACGACATGGAAAGTATTTTTGTTGTTGCTGCGAGTCGGTCCTTTGCAGTCATGTGAAAGCTAAAGCTAACCAGCCCTTCACGTAACATTGCTCGATGTAAAACTCTGTAAGGATATTGTAACATTTAAGGATAACTGGAGTTTCAGCAAACACAGCGTGCTTATTGACAGTTTAAAAAGCAACTGTGCTGATCTTTTAGGGACAGTCTTCAACTTCGCAAGCATGTAATAACAAACAACAAAAATACGCCACTCACCTAAATAAACATTATAATTTCGACTAGAGAGTCCAAGGCATGGCTAAATCATTAAACATAATGTTAGCCTCCAAACCTGGACCTACGGATAAATTACATGGCAAAGATAACTACTATAAGTTTGCTACATGGAAAACCAGCGAAACTTACTGTGACACTACTTAGCTGCAGCAACCACCTTGTTGTTGACGGTTTACCGTTTCATTCAAAGCACGTCGTCACTCGTCAGTGGGCAACTGCGCATGTGCATTCAACGAGAACTGGCGAATGATGCCGAGTTTCTGTTGGTTATGCAGATGTGTCTTGCTCACTCATACCTCTAAGTACAGGTTACTTGCAGATGATGAGTTTGATTACTTGCCTCAGTAGAAAGTTGTCTTTACTAAGTTTAAGTGAGGATAGTCAACAGAGTAAGCTGGAATGAGTTAAGGTCACTTTTTTTTAAGTAAGATATACAATTACATTTTAGAGTGTATGTCAGGCTTGGGACAGGAATTAGGACTCAGATGCAGATAGGCAATGTTTAAGGAAGGCTTTATTTTCCTGAACAGATCTCCTCTAGACAGAAGTGACAAATTAACAGGCTGTGAAAACTCTCTTGGTCCGAAGACACACTAAGCAAAACAAAATGAACACAGAACAAAAGGCGCTCCCGAAGGAGGGAAAAATATAACTACACTGATCTAGATAGAAACTCTATATAAATTAAATAAGAAAACAAAATCACTCCGAAGAGGAAACGCACTCAGGCTATGAAATTATCTACACTATTCTTCAGTACAAAATTACAAACAAAAGGCGCTCCAAAATGGAGGAAAAACAAGGCTATGAAAATTTAATCTAATCTTATAAGACAAACGCTAACCAGAAAACTATGAAATCAAAATCACTCTGACACAGAGGACAATCAATTCAACAAAAAAAACTTGACTTAACTTGGCTCGGTAATTCTGTGGACAAGGCTGGACGTATACAACAGGACGACGAAATACTCTGGCAACGCAGACAGGGGAAGACAAAGACTATATACACATGGGGGAACACAGGTGGAAACAATCAGGAATCAGGGAAGACGTCAGACCATGACACAGGAGGAAGGGCAAGTGACCTGGAACGAGAGGAAAGTTACTTTTCAAAATAAAACCGGAAATGGACAAGACAAAAAACCCAAGACAAGACATCCCTCACCGCGGTGTGACAGTGTAGCGACCCGCGCCTCTGTGTCCCAAGCTTCCCGTCAGCGGGCTCCAGTTCACGTTTCTCTCTCCCATAAAGGTCAGTCCATTACACTGCAGGCATTAATCGATTCTGGAGCAGACGAAAGTTTCTTGGATTCTGTTGTGGTTAAACAGCTGGGCCTCACCACGGTACCTCTGGAGGTCCCCTTAGAGCAGTGTTTCTCAAACTTTTTCAGACCAAGGACCACTTAACCCATAGAAAAACACTCAAGGACCACCTAACTCAAAATAGCCCCAAAATAATATGTTACTGAGGGTTGTAATAAAGGACTGTATAAATTGCTGTTTGGTGATTTCCTGATCTCTAGCTTCGCCCTAGGTGTGTCTAACTTCAGTTCACAAATTACAACATAAAATGACAGTTTTACCAAAGATACAGTTACTTTATTTTTGTCACACAGCTTGTACAGTGACATTCTTTGTATTTAACCCATCCCTCAAGGAAGCAATATCTTACTCACTCAGTTTTTTTGCCATCTTAATGAGAAGAATGGTGCTGCTTTTTTTTCTGGGCCATGAGTGAAGCAATGTCTGGCTCCAAACTGGACAGTTTCAGTCTCATATCATAGTCCACATTAATCCGGTTGCGCTGCTTTGTTTTCAGACCAACAAGGGAGGAAAATCCAACTTCACAGCTGTAGGTGGTTGGAAATGGCATCAACAGTTTCAGAGCAGAGTCAGCCAGCTCAGGGTGCTCAGGCTGGATGTGGAGCCAAAAGTCAGTCAATCCTTTCTCCCTGAAAGTTGTCCTCAGTGTCCCATCTGATGCAATGTCCACAAGGCTGTCAACTTCTTTTGGTGAAAGTTTGGAACTGACTTGCTCAATGTGCCTTTTGTCCCCAAATGGATTTCTGATCCACTCAAAGCTTGTGTCTAATTCTGGGAAATATATTCCCAGCTGCAAGTGGAGGTCTTGCAGATGTTGGATGCAACTGTGCTCCTATCCATGTCCTCTCCAGCAGTGAGGAGAAAATCAGCAAATGTGGGAAAACTGTCGAATTCTCCGCGATCGAGATGGCCACGCCATAATTCCATTTTCATGCGTGTGGCTTTAATTTTGTCTTGGACATTGAAGATGGTGACCGTCTTCCCTTGCAGCGCCACATTCAAAGTATTGAGAGTGCTGAAAACATCCGCCAAGTATGCCAACTTTGCGAGCCACTGGAAATCATGCATTCTGTCATACAGTCCATCGCTGTGGTGCATTAATAACATTACCTCGTCTCGCAGTTCAAATAGACGGGTGAGAACTTTGCCACGCAACAGCCAGCGAACTTCGGTGTGGAACAGGAGTTTTGTGTGTTCGTTCCCCATTTCTTCACACAGAGCTTTAAAAAGACGTGTGTTCAGTGCTTTACCTTTGATCTTGTTGACTATTTTCACAGATTCATCCAGTACTGATTTTAGGCACTGTGGCATTTTTTCACAGCCAGTTGTTCTCTGTGGATGCAACAGTGTGTTGCTGCTGCAGATGGCGCAACTGCGCGAATGTGCGCCACAAGTCCTTTATGCTTTCCTGTCATTGCAGTTGCACCATCTTGACCAGTCCAGATTATTCGTCATAATGAAATCATTGAGTGAGTGAAAAACTGCTTCACCTGTGGTGTTGGTCGGCAGGGAACGGCAGAAGAGAAAGTCATCATGCACTTCACCGGCATAAATGTATCTCACAAAACACAGCAGATTTGCTTCATTCCCAATGTCGGTGGATTCATCCAGCTGTAGTGAGAAGAACTGGCTTTGGCGTAAACGTGTCACCAGCTGATCTTCCACGCTTTCAGCCATAGATTTGATGCGCCGCTGGACGGTGTCATTGGAAAGAGGAATCCTGTTAATTTCATCGCTGGCTTTTCCCCCAAACAATATGTTAGTCATCACCTTTGCAGCTGGTTTAACTAAATTTTCACCTATTGAATGAGGTTTTCCAGCTTTAGCGATCAAGAGGGATACCTTGTATGAAGCCTCAGTAGCCTTAGCATTTTCTCCGGGTGCAAAAAACTATGCAGCCTCTTTCATCATATGCTGCGCGAGTTCGTCGTGTTTCCTATCAAAAAAAACAGTAGGTTTCCCCATGTACTCCTTGTGTTTAGTTTCCATGTGTCGCTTCAACGTTGCAAGTTTCATACTCTCGTTAGCTAACTTTTCATAGCACAACACACAGTGTGGTTTAGGATCCTCCTCGTCGCCAGTCCAAAAAACCCCGAACTGTATGTAGTCGCTGTGGTACCTCACGTTTCACCTTAGCAGTGTTTTTTTCACGTTCATGACGAGTTGGCGGCGGGGTCTGCTTTGACGACGTCGCGGGTGTTGGACCAACATCCTGGGACTCAGAAACTTTTCGAGTCAGAATTTTCATCTGCTTTTCTTTTACATGACCCGGTCCTAAGCCACTTATCCATTTATAACTTGTTCGCACCATACATCCGTGCTTTGCACCGCTTTGCACAGTCACATTCCCACAGTTACGGCAGCAGCTGCAGGGTCACACTTAATTTGACGTAAACCGGTTGCGGTGTCGCAAAATATTTTGTGACTTTATATGCTAGTTTATTTGATATTGAAAACAACACATGTGTCACAGACAGTTTGAGAAACACTGAAATTAAAACACTGACATTTTAAATTTTAAAACGTGATATGTCACCTGTCACGTCGTGGACCACTAGGGGTCGCTCACGGACCACCAGTGGTCCGGGAACCACACTTTGAGAAAGTCTGCCTTAGAGGCTAACACCCTGGACGGCAGACTCCTGGCCAGAGTGATCACCAAGATCTGCCCAGTCCGTCTCCAGCTCTCTGGTAATCACATTGAGGATTTCAGTTTCTTTGTTTTAGACTCACTTTTTATGCCTGTTATCCTTGGTTACACTTTGCTTGCTAAGCATAATCCCCTTATAGACTGGTCTGCGGCCAAGGTAATTAACTGGAGTTTGTACTGCCATGCTAACTGTCTCAGATCAGCTCAGCCCCATCCCAGCGCTAGCTCTAGCAATAGCTCAGATGTTCCAGATCTTAAGCATGTGCCCTCAGTTTATCACGATCTAAAGGACTTTTTTAGCAAGCTTCAGGCCTTGTCTCTACCGCCTCATTGGCCATATGACTGTAGTATTGACCTGTTGCCTGGCGCCCCGTTGCCTGGCAGTCGTCTACATAACATCTCCAAACCCGAGAGGGAGGCTATGGAAACATATTAAGGACTCCTTAGCAGCTGGCATCATCAGGCCATCCTCCTCACCACTGGGGGTAGGTTTCTTTTTTGTAAGTAAAAAGGATAAGAGCCTACGACCTTGCACTGACTTCTGGGGCCTCAACAACATAACCATTAAAAACAAGTACCCTCTACCTTTGATGTCTCCTGCCTTTGATTCCCTCCAGGGGGCAACAGTCTTGTACCGTAATGCCTACCACCTGGTATGTATAAGACAAGGGGATGAGTGGAAGACGGCCTTCAATACGCCATTAGGACACTTACCTGGTCATGCCTTTCGGGCTTACTAATGCTCCTGCTGTTTTTCAGTGTCTAGTTAATGACGTTCTCAGAGATATGTTGGGCCGTTTTGTTTTTGTATACCTGGATGATATTCTTATTTTTTCCAAGGACTCCACTGAGCATGTCCGGCAGGGGTTGCAGAGACCTCTGGATAATCGCCTCTATGCCAAAGCAGAGAAGTGTGAGTTTCATGCCTCCACTGTCTCTTTCCTCGGGTATGTTGTCTCACACGGATAGGTTAAGATGGACTCTGCTAAGGTCCAAGCAGTCCAGGAGTGGCCTCGTCCTGAGTCCCGAAAACAGCTACAGAGGTTTCTAGGTTTTGCAATTTTTTATAGGAAGTTCATCCGGAACTACAGTCATGTTGCTGAACCTTTGACCTCACTCACCTCTGATAACAGACCCTTTACCTGGACCACTGAGGCAGAAAGCGCGTTCCAGGGACTTAACAACCTGTTCACCTCGGCTCCTATCCTCACTCAGCCTGATCCCACCCGTCAGTTCGAGGTCGAGATGGATGCCTCCAACATCGGGGTAGGAGCAGTCCTCTCCCAGCACTCCCCTAAGGACGGTAAACTGCATGTGCCTATTTTTTTGTCGTCTGTCTTCTTCTGAGAGGAATTATGATGTGGGTAACAGGGAGTTGCTGGCAGTGAAGATGGCCTTGGAGGAATTGCAGCATTGGTTAGAGGGGGCTGAACATCCGTTCATGGTTTGGACAGACCATAAGAACCTGGAATATATTCAGACTGCCAGATGTCTCAATTCACACCAGGCCAGGTGGGCTTTGTTTTTTGGTCACTTCAAGTTCTCTCTGACCTACAGGCCTGGATGCCAGAACACCAAACCTGATGCCTTAACCCGAGTGTTTTGTAAGGAGGAGGATTCGGACGAAGCGCCGGATACCATTGTTCCTCATTCCTGTGTTGTTGGCGCCATCACCTGGGACATCAAGAAGGAGGTCAGCGAGGCACTAGTGAACCAGCCCGATCCAGGTAATGGCCCCCCTGGCCGTCTGTTTATGCCACAGTCTGTCCAATCTGCTGTTTTGTCATGGGCCCATGCTTCTAGGTTGACATGCCACCTAGGGATTGCTTGCACCTCAGCTTTCCTCCGCAGACGTTTTTGGTGGCCCTCTTTAGAAGCTGACATTAAGTCCTACGTCTCTGCCTGTCATGTCTGCGCTCAGAACAAGAGCTCAAATCATCAAAAGGCTGGACAACTATATCCCCTGCCCATTCCTCAATGTCCCTGGTCCCATATTGCCTTAGATTTTGTAACTGGCCTGCCGCCATCTGAGGGTAAGACAGTGGTTCTCACTGTAGTCGATCGTTTTAGTAAGTTTGCCAGGTTCCTACCTCTGCCGAAACTTCCTTCTGCCAAGGAGATGGCTGATATTCTTGTCAGGGAGATTTTTTTGTGTCTACGGTCTGCCCAGTGACTTAGTGTCTGACAGGGGTCCCTAGTTTGTGTCATCTGTATGGAAAGCATTCTGCCTTGCTATCGGGGCCTTTGTCAGTTTAACATCTGGTTTCCATCCTCAGTCCAACGGCCAAGCGGAGCATGCCAACCAAAAGATGGAAATCTCCCTCCGCTGTCTGGTCTCTTCCAACCCCACCACCTGGGCTACTCAACTCCCTTGGGTCGAATATGGCCACAACACCCTGCCTACTTATGCCACAGGTTTGTCCCCGTTTCAGTGCCTCTATGGTTATCAGCCTCCCTTGTTCCCCTCACAGGAGAGAGATGTTGCTGTGCCCTCTGTCCAGGCCTACATCAGGCGGTGTCACCACACTTGGCACCGAGCCCGCACATCCCTGCTCAGAGCCTCAGAACGGTACCAGCTCCACTCTAACCGCAGACGCATCCCTGCACCTACATACGCCATGGGAGATAAAGTATGGCTTTCCTCCAAGGATCTGCCACTCTAAGAAACTGTCCCCTAAGTTTGTTGGCCCATTTGTCATCGAAAGGGTGATAAATTCTGTGGCTGTCTGCCTTGAGCTGCCCCGCACTCTCCAGGTCCATCCCACTTTCCATATCTCTCACATTAAGCCTGTTCTCATCAGTCCCACCCCCTCCTCTACCTCGTCCTCCTCAGATCATCGATAACAAGCCTGCCTATACTGTACGTCGGATCTTGGACTCTCGCTGCCGGGGGCATGGCTCCCAGTATCTGGTTGATTGGGAGGGGTATGGACCTGAGGAGAGGTGCTGGATTCCACGGCACCAGATTCTGAATGGTACTCTGGTGAGGGGTTTCCACTGGCTGCACTCTGGGAGGCCGGGTGGGGTGCCAGGAGGCGCCTGTCGGAGGGGGTTTGTTATCTTGTGGGGTTGTGTCACTCTTCTGGCAGTGCTCGGGGGCGTGTCTATCTCTGGCTGCTCACATACCTGGCTAAAGTATTCCACACACCTGCTCCTCATCAAGCTTCAGCAGTACTTAAGGAGCAGCCACACAGCCAGTCATCGCCCGATCATCTTGAAGTATTGAATATGCTACTGCTTTCCAGCCAGTTATTTCTCTTTACAACTTCTAGTTACCTGTCTGCCTCTGCCTGCCTGAGCTGTCCTCTGGTCGTCTATTTTTGCCTGCGTCTAATCATGTCTCTCTGCTTCAGAAATCTTCAGTGGATCTCTGTCTGGGAACTCAGTCCCCTCAGCCCACGCAACCTGCAAGCCTGCCCCTGGATCCCCACACTCCAGGTCTACCAGCCTGCCACTCTCTGGATCACCTCCACCTCTGGACTCCGCTCTCGCCTGCCAGCATCCCCTTAATTCACTCTGTCAAATAAGCTGTTAAACTCAACCTCTTGTCCGAATCTGCTTCTGGTTTCCCCACTGAACCCTGACATTATCCCGCTTATACCATGGTCACTTGCCAAAGAAAATAAATTAAGACCATTAATTTATATTTTCATGCGTTTTACAACCAAAATATAGAGTTTTTCACAAGCAATAACTTAGTTTCCCTGGTAACGCCTGAGGGTTTGACTAATACCTGGAACAATCATTACCCTCCCGTAAGGTTCTTATGCATGTTGTTCACTCCTCCAGTAAATAGGACGGACCTTAGATACGACTTGGCAACGGGAGATATTCTAGTCTGCTCAGCGATGAGCCAGAAAGCTAACGCCATACTAGCAAGATTCAAAGTCAATAACATTGCGTACGGTTGACAAACAGTAAATATAATTAGACAGTATGTTTAACAACAAGACTAGCTAGCCAAGTTACCAGTCATTTCATTGTCCCCAAATCAATATCAAGATTTTCACGAACAAATGATCGGCTGTGTGTTACGTTACTGTGGCCACAGCTTGAAGTAGACTTGAACAGCAAACGGGATGTGAGATTATTCACTTATGTGATATAAAGTAAGTTTAAACTGTACTTTCTGCAGCTTGTGTGTTGCAGTCGCCATGTGGTGTTCAAAGGATAAGGCACTGAAGGACTGACAGACTGTACTTAGTGTTGGAAATAAATTCTAAACAGAGGCTTTGACTGCGTTCCTGTTGCTACGGTTACGCCAGCTAGTGCATTAATTTAGACGGTGAACAGACAATTTGACCGGAACTACTTAGTAGGTATCCATATATACGGTTTTAATGAACACCCTGCAGCCAGTCAGAACCGAGTATTCCCCCAGACCATGGTATAAGGTGTAATAACCTCTACATCGCCTTCACTGACAGTTGCAGCTGTGGTCTTCCTTTTCTTTTTCCAAGTTTGACATTAATAACACTTGACATGCTAGCACACCATGAGCAACACACTGTGGCTTTGCCTGAAAAAAACACATCAAATGGCAAGAAATGCAGGGATTTAACTTGACAAAAGACCGAGCTGTTATTTTCTTTTGGCCCTTATTCTTCAACTAAATGTAACATAAATATCCATCTAAGGCGCTAAAGTACATACACAAAACGCTGCAATGATTTTCTTTACCAGCCTATCTGATAAACTGTTTCAAATTCCACCTCTTCAGACCCAGAGTTCACAAAGAAATGTGAACTGCTCTCTCGAGACCACAGGACCTTGGACCCCAGGGTGCCTTGGTCTGTGTAGATGCTGCTCTACATGCCTGTCTGTTAAAACACACGTCCAAGAGAAGTCACACTGTGGTGCAGTGTGGATGGATCAGTCTGTTGCTGAATGAGCTCCTGTAGCTGATCAGCACATTGTGGAGAGGGTGTGAAGGAGAGTCCAATATTTGGTGATATCACACCCGCATCCACTTCTGCATACTCCTCTCTGATTTGACCCTTGGTGCTGGGCATGTGATGTCTCTTGCCTCATCAGCACAGAAAGGCCTGATTTTATCAAAAAGATAGGTCTGCCTGTCAATGTTCAGTCCAGGTGGGGCCAGGACAGGAAGACTGTCAACAGGGGGCAGAACTCCTTGATTGTGCAGTAGCTGAAATTCGACAGGTTCTGCATCACTGTGAGTTCTAGCAAGCACCACACATGGTCTCTTGGCATCAAAGCTGTGACAGAATATAAGCACATAAAGGATATTTAAAACATGGCTCACTGTTTTCTCATAAAACACTATCATGTCCATGAAATTATTTTTTATATGTACACAATGTGGAAGTTTAAATATAAATACCTGAAGTGCTGATAACTCTTGATCTGTGGGAGCCTTCGGAAGTAGGGACTCAGATGCATCTGCCAGTCGAAGGTCTTGACTATCACTCTGCCATCTGCCGTTCCAACAAGCTGTGGAATATTGAGGTGACTCTCAGGAGAGCTGTTTTCCACGAACTGTTGACAGCAAGGACCGCAATGGAAATATTCTATAACTTTTCATGTTTTTTTTTTTTTTAAATGCATGTTTTGCACATTTACAGTAGTCAAATAAAATAAACTAACCACGGCGATGTCTGCCAAAGTGTTGACTCTGGTCCTCATGAATGCTTGCTTGATTAGTCCAAAGCCACAGTCAGGGGCAAATTTGGTGTGGCCAGCAATAAGGAAGTGGATGCTAAGTGTGGAGTGAAGCTTGTGTCTAACCCGCCAGGCACCGTTCCACAGCATGAAGTTGTTTTTGTTTTGCCCACTGCAGTTGTCACAATGAAGATCCACATCTGTTTCTCCAACTCCGAAGTTACTGAAGAAATGATGCATGTAGCTGATGACTTCATTGCTCCCCTTACTTGATGACATGCCTTCATCAATCAGGAAATTCACCTGTTTTTGCAGCCCTTCACAGGAGACACCAAAAAGGCCACATTTCCGTGGAGTCAGGAAGTACATTGGCCCAGGCTGAAGAGGGTTAGAGGGAAAGCGCATCTGAAGAAGACAGAGAGGGAAAGGGGATTATATCAAATGAAAGACGTTTGTGTGTAATAACAGTCTAATAAATCAAACACTATAAAAATTATAGAAATAAAAAACTTTCATTCAACAAAATAACCGTGATTGATATATTTCTGCTATTCTGCATTTAATAAAGTGAAGTGAAGTAAATAACGTGTGATAAATAGTACCTGCTGTGCAAAATCAAAACTGTAATGCATCCCGATCTTCTTGCTTGCTGATGGGGAGGGTCCAAAAGACAACTGAGAGTCAGCACATGTCTTTCTGCAGGCAGCAGTCATCTCGATGTACACAGCCCTCTCTTTTTGCACAAGGGCAAGATGATGTTGTTGCTTCTTGACCGCTTCAGACCTTCTATTATCTGGGAGGTTTGCACTTCGTACCAGCTGCTCGTTATTGTTTTGCCACTGCCAGCAGAGATCTGTACGTGGTCTGCAGCTTCTGATGTGTGGGAGGAGCTGGTTCCACAGTGCTTTGAGTTTTGATAAACTGCACGCTCACCTGAAAAAACAGATATTACTTATGGTTAATTATACTTTAATTACTAAATAAATATAATATAAATTTATATATAAATATACATTTTTACACATACCAAGCTCCTTAGCAGACTTCATGTAGAGACGCCACACTGAGGCCTTAGACACATGGGTTGGCAGCAACTTCACATGCCAATCCCGATGCCCATGATGTCAGCCAGGCAGCATGATGGCATTGTCTTCTGCATAGTTTTTTATAAATTCCACAGCTTTGTTTTTTTTTTTCACGGCTGATGAACCTGGCTGGCTGTGGCTGTGAGCTCTTCTTCCTTAACCGTGGTCTTGCACCATTCCCACCAAAGTTTTGATGATGTCAGTCAGAGTGTCTTTGTCAATTCTGAAAAAGGAAAACAAAGAAGTTTCAGATCATGGGTCATGCTAACAGGCACCTTGTCACCTGACTCTGGATGTATTCATCCAAACTGCCCTCAGGTAGGCTAGTTGCTAAATCATCACAGTCAATACTATTCACCCATGGGTGTGTGATTCATGCACCCAAAGGTGTTTTATTCACCCAAGGGTGTATGATTCACACATTATTCAAGCACATCATCAGGTTGGTGTGTTATTAAAATTAATAGCAGATGTTGTATTTGTATATGTTGTTGTGTAACCCTTAGTTATACTCGTGGGTCCTTATTCAGGTTATGTTAAACAATACACACGGAGGCAAGGTTACAACCGGTAAACTCTTTACTCAGCATTCAGCTCCATGACAACAGACAAAAGCAATCAATCACTGCGCATCTCAAGTGCGCAGTCTAATAGTCGAGCACCGAGTGCCCGATCAGATACACCACATCCCCCTTTTCCAAGAATGAGATGTGTTCATGCAGCTAGTTGCATCAACTTCAATATAACATGAAACTGTAATGTGCTCAATATCAAATATACCAAATCTAGTAACACATATTTCCTTGAAGAATAGCACTTACTCAGTATTAACAGATAGCTTTCCATTCTCTATGTAAACATATCAACTAGCCATCTCTCAGGTTTAACTCTTAACAGAACAACCTGTTTTCTTTGAAAACATTCGTTTATAAACATGTCAATAAAACATTTAACAATAGATTATCATATCTTGCCCTTTTTTTTTTTTTTTCTTGAACTCTCAGTCATGAGACCATGAACTAGTCTCTGAATCGGATAGGGCGTCTCACTTCTCTGCCACTTCTGGTGCAGTATGCAGGTGAACTGCTCACATTCAAAGGCGGCACAACCTGTGGTGGTGGATCTTGTGGTGGCAGGTCAGTAGACTTGTGTGTCTGAGAGCTTGTGACTTCTGAGCCTTCATCTAAGTCTGCGTCTTTGAACAGACTCGGATGTAACCTCCTCAGATGTCGCCTGTTCCTCCTTAAAGCCTTTCCTGCTGGAGTCAGCACATTGTACGAGCATGGCTCATGTCTCTGGTCTGTCACTATGGCTGGCTCCCAACCACGTCGTGCCTGCATGTGTACAGTGGTACCTGGGTCTAATGCAGGCAGTGGCTTGGGGTTTCGGTCGTGGTATAGACACTGGCGTGACTGCAGATCCTGTATCCTGCTGTGTATGTGCTGTGGGGTTGACAACTTTAATGAAGCACTGGAGCATGGAAGTGTGCTGCGCAGAGCTCTTCCCATCAACATCTGTGCAGGTGTCATGTTCAACCCTGTCACTGGTGTGTTCCTCAGTGACAGTAGTACAAAATGTGGATCTGTACCAGTCTGCATTGCTTTCTTCAGTGCGTGTTTTACAGTCTTTATGGTCCTCTCAGCGAGTCCATTGGACTGTGGATATCCAGGGCTGGAGTGCGTGAGCTTGAATTCCCATGAGGCTGCAAACGACCTCATCTCATAGCTGGCAAAAGGAACGTGATCACTCACCAGCTCTCTGGGAATCCCGTGCCTGGCAAAAACAGACTTCATTTTCTGGATTACTGTTCGAGCTGTTAGATCAGGCAAATTCAGCACCTCAGGATATTTCGTCAGATAATCCACTAACAACAGATAGGACTGACCTTTCAGTTGAAAGATGTCAGCTCCAACTTTCATCCAGGGAAGCTCAGGAACTTCATGTGTGATGAGTGGCTCTTTCTGCTGTTGTGGCTGAAACTGCTGGCACTGCACACATTTCTCCACTGTCATCTCTATGTCACGTGTCATGCCAGGCCAATAGAGGACTTTTCTTGCTTTTGCTTTTGTGCGCTGGACACCCTGGTGAGCTAGATGAAGCTTCTCCAAAATCACTTTTCTGAAGCTCTGTGGTATGATGATTTTATCTCCCACCATGATGATGTCATTCTGGATGCTGATGTTGTGTCGCAATGGCCAGTAGCTGTGAAGGCTTTTATCCAGGCTGTGTCTCCTCACAGGCCAGCCGTTCAGATGTTTCTCACACACAGCTTGTAGTACACTGTCCGCAGCAGTGGCGTTTTTCAGCTGGTTGAGTGTCTCCTCACTCAATGCATCTGTGGCCTCCATGGCGTACACAACCTTCTCATCGCACGGGTTTTCACTCACATTGTCTTCATCTCTGCTCACCGTGGCTCGTGACAGTGTGTCTGCAATGTACATGTGTTTGCCTGGGGTGTAAGTGATGTTCAAATCATACCTTTGCAGTTGCAACAACATGCCTTGCAGTTGTGCTGGTGCTTTGTTCAGTGGCTTTCTGACTATGGCTTCCAGAGGCTTGTGATCTGACTGCACAGTCACTGGTCTGCCAAAGACGTACTGATGGAACCTTTTGGCTGCAAAGACTATGGCGAGCAGCTCCTTCTCGATCTGAGCGTACTGTACCTCTTTTCAGTATCTGTGAGCGCTCTTGAGGCATAGCAGAGAGGCTGTCCTTCTTGTAGCAGACATGCACCGAGTCCATCCTTTGATGAGTCCGCTTGCAGTGTGAGTGGCTTCTTGTGGTCATAATACCTCAAAACTGGTGCCTGTGTGAGAGCGGTTTTCAAGGTCTTTAGCGCTGCACTGTGGTGTGGACACCACTGCCACACTGCGTCCTTCTTGAGCAGCTCTCTGAGCGGTGCTGTCAGTGAAGCTTCATTTGGCACATACTGTGCTAAGAACTTGGTCATTCCCAACAGGCGTTGGAGGCTTTGTTTATCCTCTGAGGGCGGCGTGTCAACGATTGCCTTGATCTTTGCATCATCAGCCCTCTGTCCTGCTGAAGTGATGATGTGCCCCATGTATTTTACAGTGTCTACCTTGTACTGTATTTTGTCTTTGTTGAACTTCACGTTCGCTGCCTTTGCCCTCTCCATCACTTCGTGGAGGATTTTGTCATGTTCTTGCTCTGAGGCCGCAGCTATGATCATGTCATCTGCAACAATGTGTACACCTGGGATGTCACCAAAGGTCTCACAGTTCTTTTGCTGGAACACTTCGCTGGCTGACTTAATCCCAAAAGGAAGCCTGAGGAAACGGTATCGGCCCCAAGGTGTATTAAAGGTGCACAACTCTGAAGATGGCTCGTCCAGCTTAATCTGCCAGTATCCGTCTTTCTCATCCAAGATGGTGAAGATGGTTTTTCCTGCAAGTTTGCTGCGCACATCTTCAGGAGTAGGAATGGAGTAATGCTGGCGTTTGACAGCTTCATTCAGGTTACAAGGGTCCAAACACACCCTTAGTGAACCGTTTTTTTTTTTTGTGGCAACGAGACTGTTCATCCATTCAGTCGGCTTGTTTACAGGTTTTATCACCTCTCTCTTCTCCAGATCTTCTAGTGTGTGTTTTAGTGAGTCCATGATCGAAAGAGGTATGTTTCTGCAACCATGAATCACAGGGGGACAGATGAGTCAACGTGTATGTGATGTACTCCAGGAAACTCACCCAGTCCCGTGAAGACCACAGCATACTTTTCAATCAGCTCCTTTTTGGTGGATGGAGGTTTTGACGGCAGCGGGGTTGTTGTTGTGAGTGTTTCAACTCTCCTCACCAGCCCGAGCTCTGTACATGCTTCACCTCCCAGAATCGCTTTGTCTGCCTCTCTGGTCACATGGAACACTATGGTGGCTGTGTGTCTGGTGGTTTTTACATTGCAGAGACGCAACACCACATGAAGGCAGGCGGGCTCCACCAAAAGCGATTAACACAGTCTTTGTGGGGCGCAGTTGAATGGGACCTGGCAGCTGCTTAAAAATGGACATAGGTAGCACGCTGGCATCAGCGCCTGTATCAAGTTTGAATTTTATTGCTACACTTTTGATGCTGGCTGTTTCAAACCATTTACTGTCCTTTGTGAGGCTCGCTGCTTTTTGTCCATTACCGATCATGCCAATATATAAGGAGTCGACTTCACTCTCAATGTTATTTACATTCTTTGTTTTAAAGTTGTCACGTTTCTCACCAACTGTGCGACAAACCTTGGAGAAGTGATTATTTTTTCCGCACTTGTGACACACTGCTCCGTAAGCTGGGCATTGGCGTGGCTCATGCTGTCTTCCACATTTCTGGCAGCTCATTGTTGTCTGTTTCTTGGACTTGTTGAACCTGTTGCTTGTTCGTTTGTGTCCTTTTGCTTTCTCCACAGCATCAACCGGAACATCACATGTGACAGGGGTCATCTGCATCGCCTGTATTTGTGTCTTGGCAAGTTCTGTTGACCTACATATGTCAATGGCTCTTTGAAGTGTAAGTCCATTTTCACGGAGTAGTCTTTCTTTCAGACGAGGATCATTAATGCTGAACACTAGCTTGTCCCTCAGCATATCATCTTCACTTCGGCCAAACTCACAGTCTTTACTTTTCTGACGCAGCTCTGTTATGAATCTGTCCACTGTAATTCCTGATGACATCGCATGGGACCAGAACTGATGCCGTTCAAACACAACATTCTTCTGCGGGCTGCAGTAGTCTTTGAATGCTGTGATCACATCCTCCATCGATATGTCATCTCCAGATGGAACAACATAGAGTGTGTTGTACACTTCCAATGCTTCCTCGCCTATAGTATGAAGCAGGATGGCTATTTTAACCTCCTCCTCTTTCTCTGACGCACCTGAAGCAATCATGTACAGGCGAAAGCGTTGTTCCCATCTGCGCCAGTTTTCAGCGACATTGCCGGTGAGTATGAGCTGTGACGGTGGCTTGAACTGCTCCATCTTCCCGCCGAAGCTGTCCGGTGTTAGCAGAATGCTAACGCTTTTAACTTGTCTAGCTCGCTAGCACAGTCCCTCGGCTCACTCCGTAACTCCGTCTTCTGACACCATGTTGTATTTGTATATGTTGTTGTGTAACCCTTAGTTATACTCGTGGGTCCTTATTCAGGTTATGTTAAACAATACACACGGAGGCGAGGTTACAAACGGTAAACTCTTTACTCAGCACTCAAAAGCAATCAATCACTGCGCATCTCAAGTGCGCAGTCTAATAGTCGAGCACCGAGTGCCCGATCAGATACACCACAGCAGATGCTCACATTACCCTATATAAACTTCCCATTACAGCTTAGTTTCGATGTGCATATCATTTGCATTTTAAAACGACAATACTGAGCTAGCTAATAACAATGTAAGGTATAGCCATGAAAAAAACATGAAAAAACTGTTTCTAATCCCTGTATGTGACTTCGAATGAACACTAACGTAACGTAGATAACTTGGACGTTAATGAAAACTCACCCCATAAGAAACTGAAAAGTATTCCTGCAGACTTCATTGCCTCTGATGAAATAAGTGGTTCAGGGGTGCTTTCTTTTTGTTGGCGGCTTCTTGGTGGATGTAGTCATCTCAGAAGTAACTACTGTACATCTGTAAGCCTCGAGGTGTCCAATTATTCTCATGTCCTGCCACTCTCTTTCGGCAGCTAAAGAATCCATCCGTATGTTGTACATAAGCTCTGGAGAAAGTTTGTGGCTACATGACTGTGTCCCAAGGAGAGAATTCTCCTTTCTCCTTCCGTAGCATTTGCAGTCAAAGTTACGGATCTTCTCCATTTCGCTGTCTTTATCCCCTTCAGATGTTAGATATAGCTTCTGATATCTTACGCTTTTATTTTTTGTCTGTTTTTTGGAATAATTATTTCTGTTTTTCTGAGTAATTTTTTTTCTGTTTTTCAGAGTAATTTTTTTTCTTCTGTTTTTCGTGGTAATTTTTCCCCCTCTGTTTTTCGTAGTAATTTTTTTTCTGAAATATCGAGATACTTCGAACTCCCGCGAGAACATCCAACCTGTAACAGACTCCCGTTCTCCCGTGGACCATGTTGTGGACCTATGGTGACTCCTGCCCGCGCATACATGCCTTGACAAACTAATGATAATATCATCTATATGACTTAAAGACAGGACTATCACCCAGTGTCTTAAACCCAGATCAAAGTAAAACTTGATTAAACTGAACAAGTCGGTCATGTTTGTAACCATAAAGTCGAGCTCTCAATGAATGAATGGATCTTCAAATGCTCTGTAAACTCAGGAAAAAAATTAGTCCGAAAAACAGAAAAAAGAATTATTCAGAAAATCAGGAAAAAAATTACTCAGAAAAACAGAAAAAAAAATACTCAGAAAAACAGAAATAATTATTCAAAAAAACAGACAAGAAATAAATTACTCAGAAAAACAGAAATTATTATTATGAAAAACAGACAAAAAAAAAACGTCCCCTCTTTCCTCTACATCCTCTTAAGGTATAACAAACTTTCCAAGAGTTGAATAATATGGTTGATGGCTAAGTTCAAACTTAGATTTCCTGGTTTATTCTGGTGTTACTCTCAATACTTGAACAATGCAAGCACAGTCTGTTTTAGGTTCCACTATACAGTATTATATTGTTTTGCTGAACACAGCTCCATTTACACCATGTTGGTCTAAACCACCAACCTCTTTGTGTTATGTATTGTAGCTAGGGGTGTAACGATACACAAAAATCACGGTTCGATACGTACCTCAGTTTTGAGGTCACGGTTCGGTTAATTTTCGGTACAGTATGGGAACAAAATGCAAACATAAATTTGCTTGTTGTTTATTTGGAACTTTTGTAAACCAACAATTTATTGTAACATCATACAAAATATGAAAATAAAATTTTAAAAAATAGAATACTGTTTTAAAGTGCTGCAAGATAATAAGTTAAATAAATTATTCTCAAATAAACAAAATATATATAAAATAAGCTTTCCAATAAATAAAATATTCTCAAACAAAAAAGTTATTTTACAGTAAGGAAATAAGATTTGCACAAATTGTAAAAACTAATTATATAAAAATGTGTGCATGTGTATGTGCGTTTTTGTATTACTATGTTAATAATAGAAATTAAAACAACATTTTCAGAAATATTGAATTTTTTTGTAGTACATGAACCTGTAGTGGCCCTCCTATGAGATGACAATACTTGCAGTGGCCCCAAAATAATTTGAGTTTGAGACCCCTGTGTCAGGGAGATAGGAAGAGGAGGAGCCTGCTGATGCTGAGTAGGAGGGAATTAGCAGCTGGAGGAGGGGTCATCTAAAAAACTCAGCCTGTTTCACCAGCAGAATGTCCCTTAATGACCAACACCTTTGGAAGAAAGGCTAACTTCCGGTTTAGCTCCAGGCTTGAAGGGGGGTAAAGTAATTTAATTGTGCGGCTCTTCTAGACTCTCTAAATGTTATTGGACCAAATGGCTCAAATTATGACGATGAAACGAGTCATTTCACTGGGGTTCTGACACTCAAAAGAATTTATCCACCGTTTTACAGACACATCTTTCACAATGGGTCTTTTGTTGTTCTCTCTTCTATTACAACTGTTTCCGGCACATTCGTGACGTCAGTGACACACAATGTAATGCTTCAGTTAAGAATATCAGAGCCTTGCCTGCAGGAAGTGCAAATAGGCATTTTTAGTGGGTCGATCCATGTTTAAAAATCCTGTGTAGACCTGCTGATTTTGGCGGTATGCCTTTAAGATGGGTAAGGTCTAACCCATTGGTATTGAGTACTGATGTATCATTCTAGTAATCACTACCAAGTAGTAGTCATGGATGGAAATGTGAATGAAAAGTTTTTCCTCATAACTCGAATTGAGGGTCTAAGGAGATAGGATGTCCTCTACTGTACAGATTGTAAATCACACTGAGGCAATGTGCTTGTGATTTTAGGATATATATGATTGAAATTTATTTGACTTTGATTTAACATTTTGACAGCTGCTGTGATAGCAAGATGATCTCCAGTTTGGAGTTTCTGTTCAACTGGAAAGTGTATGTAATATCTACTCTGTGAGTGATGCAAGTAGTGTACAGTGGGTTTATGTGAGCTTTTTCCATGAAAACAGCTGCGTGCTGGACAAACGGTTCATGAGAATGGAGAAGAACACTAAAAATGAAGTTGCGTGCAGTGAAACCAAAACTATGAGCTAAAAAACAACAAAACACAAAGCTAAGGGTGGCAGCTGAGTTGGGTCATAAGTCTGTGTAACAATAAAAGACATGAGTCATTTGGCCCCCTTACAGTTTGATACAGATATGGAAATAAATTGACTGCATTTTATTTAACAAAGAATTTTATTGAACAGCTTTCACACTAATGAGCTCATTGGCTCAACGCAAAAAATGTTTATATTTAACCCATGTACGTGAACTCACTGTTTCTGCTAACACCGATGAATTAAGTTTTACCTTTTTAAATGCTGGTGTGACCACACTAACAGAGCTTTAGGCTTTGCTTAAGTGACAAATAGTAAAGCTATTTACTAAATTGTCTACTCAGGATGTCTACACAAAAACAATTACAGTATACAAGCCAATGGAGGAAACAATTTAGATCACCAGTCAGGACTGTACTCAAATTTATCAGCTGGAACTGTATTGGTCTAAATAAGTCTATTAAAGGGATATTCCGGTGTAAGTTTAATCCATGGTCTAACACACCTTGTAAGACCCACCCCGAGTAAGACTCCACCTCAAGAGGTCAAGTTTGCTGACTGCTAGCTTAATTAGTTTTAGCAACCTCAGAAAAGACTGCATGATAACAATACACTGCCGCTTATGCCTCCAATTAGAAACTGCCATCAAAAAGCCACTCATAGCCACAATCAATGGTCAGAACAGCACCAAACTTCAGCAACAGTACATACATGTACAGTCCCAGCACACAGTACGAAGCATCAAACATCTGCTAGCTTTGCCGGATTTGTATTGAAAACACAGCACAAATCACCCCTCTCCTCCAGCAGCCTGCTCGTTGCGGGGAAGCCCTGATTTTCGCAGCTCAAGGATGAAAATGTATGATTATTACTCCATTACTTCCGTTCTTTTCCCTGTCAGCTCTCGATAATAAGAACTAAGCATTCCATGAAGTAATAATCATACATTTTCACAGTTCTACTGTGTATTCAAGCTTGTTGATGCTGTCACCCCGTCTTGCGGGCGGAGCCAGCAGGCGGGGTGACAAAAAGAGAGCGTTCGCTCTTGCCCACTCTCTTGTTTTTCTGTTTTTACTCTTGTTATATCTCTTACTCGCGCAATCTTACTCTTTGCTTCTTTCTAATTTTTACCTACTCTTACTGTGTGATACAGTGATCTCTGCAAAAATGTGTTGATTTTTGCTCAAATTTGCAGTTTTGTATCACTTTGTTAAGTGCTTTTACTTTGAAACTCTAACAGAACGAAGTTCTATTTGTTTTTGATTTTGTTTTGATATATCGTTAAGTATTACCATTTAATTCAAAGAAAGTGAATTTAATTTAATTCATTGTATTGAATAACTACGGAAGATCCGCCCGGCCAGCGTTTCATCCTCCAGTTGTTTAAGTCCAGGAGTTGAATTAGCAAGACGGGGTGACAAAAAGAGAGCGTTCGCTCTTGCCCACTCTCTTGTTTTTCTGTTTTTACTCTTGTTATATCTCTTACTCGCGCAATCTTACTCTTTGCTTCTTTCTAATTTTTACCTACTCTTACTGTGTGATACAGTGATCTCTGCAAAAATGTGTTGATTTTTGCTCAAATTTGCAGTTTTGTATCACTTTGTTAAGTGCTTTTACTTTGAAACTCTAACAGAACGAAGTTCTATTTGTTTTTGATTTTGTTTTGATATATCGTTAAGTATTACCATTTAATTCAAAGAAAGTGAATTTAATTTAATTCATTGTATTGAATAACTACGGAAGATCCGCCCGGCCAGCGTTTCATCCTCCAGTTGTTTAAGTCCAGGAGTTGAATTAGTTTACAGTCAGAACTAAAGAATCACCACTCAAAGTAACAGAAGAGAAATCTTTATTGATAAAGACTTTGCCGTAATTGACTGCTGCAGAAACCGTGCAAACGGTTTCCAACGAAAGAAAGACTTTGCCAAGCCGAGACCGGCTCTGCCCCCAGCGCTCTCAAGCGAACACCCCGCTGGGCATTGGACCAAGAGTTTTTCAACTGAGTGCCGGACCAGTCGCGACCCCCCTCGGGCCAGCGGGCCGACCCTTCAATCAGCAGCTGAGAAAAGGGCACCCGAGGACACCAAGGCTGGACTCCTTCGACTCTCCAACTAAGGTAGGCTGAATCTCTTGCACACAGCTGGATTTACACCCATGAACACGAGTTGGTGTCTATAGGTGCTGACTCCTTTATTTTGAGTTTAATAGAAATTCGGTCAGGGTCTCGTTAGCATTAAAATTACTCTCGTTAGTATCAAATTTTCTCCCGTAAGATTTGAAGGCTAAAAACCTGACCCGTAATTTCACCATCCGCACATGTAACCGGGTCAACCTGTGTGTTGAACCAAATGTGTATATAATTACACAAAATCTGTTACTACCTGACAAGAAAAGCGTCTAAACCTGATATATGAAGACTGTGTGTGTAGTTCGGAGCTCCACCTCTTTAATTTCTTCTTCTGTGGTCTCTACTATAAATGCCTTCTGGGTCCCCCACCTCTGCCCTTTTGTACAATTCTCCTGTGGGAGAGGTGGGTGTCATTGTTTCATTCAGTTGATAATCATAAACCATCCTAATGTTTCTCTTTGTTTATTATATGTATTTCTGGTCTCAATGTTATTACTATGTCTGTTCCTGCCTAACGATGTGTATATGCCAAAGAGTAGCATTTCAAAATAGTAGTTTTAACAGTTGAATGCTGCTAGCTTGAAGTTAAGACAAACCAAACTAACTTCCGGTTTGTTGATATCTTTATTTTATTTGTATAGGAGCTGGAGTGGACAGTATTATTTACATGGAGGTTCTGCTTGTTACTCATTCTGTCAGGTATGTTCTGCTGAATATGTAGTTTATTCACTATTCACTTGAAAATGTTTTTACTAGATACGCGCCCTTTTGTACAATTCTCCTGTGGGAGAGGAGCTGGAGTGGACAGTATTATTTACATGGAGGTTCTGCTTGTTACTCATTCTGTCAGAATAAACGGAGATCATCTCCAAAGAGGCCCGGGTGTCACAGCATTGTTCAAATCAACACAACGCAGAAGCACACCGGTCACACTTGGTGCTGTTAGACCCGTCACATTGCGGACAAGCGATCACCTGTGCAGCGGGGTACAGCAGCTGACTCTGCTCTTCTCTCCCGCTCCGGTCTGCTCGAGCTCCCGCTGCCCACTACGCCAGCTCCCGCTGTCTGCTACGCCCTGCGCTTTGACTGACAGGCAGAGGTGGACAGAGTACACAACTTCACTACTTGAGTAAAAGTACAGATACTCCTTATCAAATATTACTCCAATACAAGTAAAAGTAGCTTAGTCAAAATATTACTTAAGTAAAGTACTAAAGTATTTGCCTAAAAAATTACTTGAGTAAAAGTATTTTAAAAATATCTCAGGAAATACAGGAAAGAAAAGTAGCTTTATTGTCATTATACAATACACTGATGCGATTCTTTGATATGAATTGTATAAAAAACATGAACAGAAAGTCAACTTAATCATTCGACTGCACTGCAACAGTTGCCATATTTTTAAACCGTATAAAAATTATGATACTACAAGCTCATACAGTTACGTTTAAAATGTTCATCTGCCATTTAACAAACATTAAGCTAGCTAACGTCAGTAGCTACTTTACATACTGCAACGTGCTTTTTCAGGTTGGAAGATGAGTTTTTGTAAGCCATGATATAATTTGTTCGCTGTAAGCACAACAAACATTTAATCTGAAACAAATCAGTTTTTGTGACAAAAATCTCAAACATGGGTTTGAGATAAGGCCACGGGTGCTCGGTGGGAGTTTCTCCATGTTTGTTTCTCCAGTTTCTTCCTCCATTGTATGGATTGTATAGCATGACGTAGTACAGGTAAGGCAATACGACTAAGACAAACCATATGCAAATCAGCAGAAACAGTTTATTTTCTCAGAATATTGAAAAAAAAATTATATAAAAAAAAAAAATCATCAGCTGACGTAAGTTCAAAAGTAGTGAGTAACGAGAGCATCAATAGAAATGTAGTGGAGTAAAAAGTCCAATATTTGTCCTTCAAATGTAGTGGAGTGAAAGTAAAAGTATCCCCCAAAAATAATACTCAAGTAAAGTACAGATACTCAAAAACTATACTTAAGTACAGTACTCAAGTAAATTTACTTCGTTACTGTCCACCACTGCTGACAGGTGTTGCTGTCGTGTAGTCATGTGGTGAATTTAAGTTTGGAGAGTTACTGCCATATTGTGTATGTATTTTCTTGCATTTGTGTTATTATATTAGGCCTATTTTTTTTTTTATTAGGCTCAGTTTTTCAGTTGAAGAGACTTAATGCCTGATATTTGTGGGGCTGTTGGTGTTTTATTTAAATATTTTGCCTTTTGATAGGACATTGTAAATGACTATTTGTTTTTTTTTTGCTGTGTTTTACTTGTTTACTGCGCACTGCTGGGTTAATGACCCTTAGTAATATCCTTTTACATTTTTCTTTGTGATGTGTTTTTGACTTACTGGATAAGTTGACTGGGCTATTCAGTGTTATCTCACTTTGAATATCAGGAAAGAACAACACCGTTGTTGTTTGGATTAGATGATGTGGGGAGTTTTGCCAATTTTGGTATGGGAAGAGGTCGGGACATTGCTTCATTATGTTTTGGTAGGGGTAGGCCAAGGCCACCTGGTGATAACTTCACAGCAGACCAGTCAGTGATGCACCAACCATTACTCCCTGCAGCTAGCTCCATGCCTATTGCTCAGACACATTCCCAGCCAGCCCAGGTTATCACTACTGAAGCGCTGGGTAACATAATTACTGATTTGGCAAAACAGATTGGTGATAGTATCACAGCAAATCTCAGCACCATGCATCAACCCTGCTGCAGCCAGCCACAATCTCCTGACAGCCAGTCTTCCCCTCTCCACGATCAGTCACAGCTGAAAGTTGTGTTCAACTTGTGTTCAGTCAGACACCAAAGCACCGCCATACTTTAAAGGTGACCACTCAGATGCATTCTCCATTCATGAATGGGAGGATATGATGAGATGTTACTTATCTAGAGTGGACTGTAAAACACCTGTAGAAAGGTTTGACCTGATGATGTCCAGGTTGACTGGCAAAGCTAGAGATGTGGTCAAAGTGTCACTACGCTGCCGCTCTGAATTGAGTGGGGCTGAGATGCTGACTGCTGTGTTTGATAAACTAAAGTGCAACTTTAGTGAGCTGACATTCTCCAGCCTGCCCATGAAAGACTTTTACAGCACCGTTCCACGAGCTGGTGAGGATGCCATGGATTACTGGATCCACCTGAACAAGTCTATTGATGCTGTTGATGAGTGTCTTCGCAGGCGGGGCAAACTGGTGGAGGATCCCAGTGCAGAAGTTGTCATGATGTTTATTAATCACTGTCCTGATCCAAGTCTCGCTTTGTCATTTCAACTGAAGACTCCCGAGAAGTGGACTGCAACTGAGGTCCAGGACTGGCTGGATAGTCATGTGAGAAAAACAAGAATAATAATGTTTCTGCCCCAGGTCAGGGTCCTGTTGATGTCACCTACCACACAGCGGTCCCAGTGCCTATCCCAGTGACATGTGAGACAGCATCTCACCCTATGCCTGCCCTCTCGTCCACTGCAGCCATTGGCCAGCCTCAGTCACCTGAGGGAGCTGTGAATTTGCGACTGCCTTCAACTTCATGCTCCTTGCCTCCTATGCATGCTGCCCCCTATCTCCCGGTGCAGCTGATCCCTGCACTCAACAGAAGGTGGCGATGTTTGACAATGTTCTGTCCCTGTGCACTGCTTCCCTTTTTCCTGGTCAAAGGCGCACCCACCAGCCCAGCCCTTCCCGTGGCCAGCAGAGTGCTCAACACACGTCATGCAAAGTATGTGGCTCGGGAGAACACACAACCCATGCACACTGTAGGCTGTACAGGCTGTGTCTCAGCTGTTACAGCCCTGGCCATATGAGGCATGAGTGCTCACAGCCTTCAAGAAATCCAGCCACGCCAATGCCCCCTTTCTCCGCACCCACTTTAAACTAGCCAGCCCATGTGACGAGAGGGGCAGCATGGGCAGTGTTCAAGACACCCTCACCAGTGCACCAGATCTTCAGTCTGTGTACATTAACTGTTGCAATATATACCCTGCTGACAAGACAGTGATCCTTGTGGGGTCAGTTGAGTTGTTTTATGCTCTTTATGCTATGTTTCAATTAGTGGCCAGTCTAATCTGAGAGGGATGCTTGATTCAGGGAGCATGTCATGCACACTTAGTGAAGAAGCGGAGTCTAAGCTTAGAGCTGCTGGTGTTGTCTTGACTCCTGAGCCTGTACCAGGCAGTGTGGTGCTCATCGGATGTGGGGGCCTTCTCACACACCCTAGATGTATCTATGATTTGGACATTGAGATTTATGGATCCAGGTTTGTTGTACCAACATTGGTAGTGCCAGGGCAAAGAGACAAACTCATCATTGGGAGCAATCATCATTCAAAGGATGAAGTTGGACAAAAAGTACTGGGAACTTGTTTCCTCAAGCAACACTGACCAGGAATGTGAACAGTTTTTCCAGCTGCTGACCTGTATCTCCCGCTGGTCGGGCCCCGAAATGCCAGACAAGATTGGCACAGTAAAGTTGCGACAAGCTGTCACATTGCTGCCACAGAAAGAATATGTGGTCTCGGGGAAACTGCCACCATCTGCTCCAGTGTCACCAGGGAGCATTGTCATGGTCGAGTGTTCATCCGCCCGTTCCACTCCTAAGAACATCATGGTGGGGCGAGTTCTAACACCCATGTGGGGGGATCACATGCGGGGGTCCCTATGAAGGTCCTCAACCCCACACTGTGCCCGGTAATACTGCGGCGCAATGCCAAAATTTCTGATGTATTCACCTGTGTTGCTGTTGAGGATGTTCCCATTGTTCAAGGGCTGTGCAAATCTCAGAATGACCAACTGACTGGACCTGTTCCATGGTTGGGTGCAGCACCTGACCCGTTGCAGCTGCTTAAAGACTGTGGGTTAACTGACCTTGAGATCATTGGCTGTGAGGTGTCAGATGAGTGGAAGAGAAAGTTGGCTGAGCTGGTGTTGACCTATCAGGATGTCTTCTCTAAAGACAAGCTGGACTGTGGTGAAGCCAAGGAGTTTGTCCACCGTATTCACCTCCCTGACGACCGCCCCTTTCGACTACCCTTTCGACGTGTTCCCCCAGCACACTATCAAAAGTTGAGAGAGATGTTGTCAGAAATGGAGATGAAGGGCATCAAGTCCATCAGTGACTATGCCTCACTATTGGTGATGGTTTGGAAAAAAACAGGGGACTTGAGGATCTGCACTGACTTCCACTGGCTCAATGCCAAGATGGTGAAGGATGCCCACCCTTTACCCCATCAGTCCGACTGTCTTGCTGCCCTTGGTGGAAACGGCTTCTTCAGTACCATGGATCTAACATCCAGATTTTATAACATCCCCCTTCATGAGTCTGACAGGCGCTACACAGCCTTCACTACACCGCTTAGCCTTCATGAATACAACAGACTTCCTCAGGGGCTATGCAACAGTCCAGCATCCTTCATGCGAATGATGCTTAGCATCTTCGGTGACATGAACTTTTCCAGTCTCCTTTGATATCTTGATGATTTGCTGGTGTTTGCACCTTCAGAAGAGGAGGCCCTAAAACGTCTGGAAGTTGTTTTCGCTCGTCCGAGGGCCAGCAATCTGAAGCCTGCACAAAAAAAAATGTCACCTTTTCAGAAGGTCTGTAAGGTTCCTGGGTCATGTGGTAGATGCTAATGGAGATTCAGTTGACCAGGAAAAAGTGAGGGTCATCACTGGCTTCCAAAAGGAAGATATCATGGATGCCGATGGATTTACCCCATCCTCAAAGAAGGTGAGGTCATTCGTAGGCATGGTGATGTTTTACCGACATTTCATCCCAGGATGCTCTCGGATTGCTAAGCCACTCTATGCTTTGACTACAGGCCAGAAGAGGAGAATAAAAGGCCTCCATGGTCGTGGGAGAGCTGGAACTTTCCGAGAGTTGACTCCTCATGATTGGACTCCAGCTTGTGAAAAATCATTTGAGGGACTCAAAAGTGCTCTCCTTAACTGTGTGGTGCTGGCACATCCTGATTTTGAGAGGCCACTCGTCCTTTCCACCGACGCTTCCATGGATGGGCTGGGTGCTGTTCTGTCACAGGTTCCAGCTGGTGAGGAGAGAGCAAGACCCATAGCTTTTGCCAGTAAGTCCCTCAGCCGCAGCCAAGTCAGATATCCTGCACACAGGCTTGAATTTTTGGCCCTGTGTGCGATAAATTCAGTCATTGGCTCAAGGGTCATAAATTCACGGTTTGGACTGACAACAATCCTCTCACGTACATCCTGACCAAGCCAAACCTTGATGTCTGCAAACAGCGTTGGGTCTCCAAACTCACCCCATACTCCTTCGAGTTAACCCTTTAGGCGCCGGGTTTTATTTTTAAAAATACTAGATTTTGACATCTACATTTCAGAAGGCTCTGACTTGAAAGTGCTTTGAGATAGAGACAAAGTGTAAATGAGACAAATATTGAGGATGACCTAAAGTTTATCTAGGTAGTAAATTTTCCCATCTAATTTGCATATTATGACGTCATATGGTGGCGGCCATATTGGATTATGTAATTTCCATGAAATACCTGATAGTTTGAAAGAGAATTGACCTTATTTCATCAGATTCACCCCCTCCATCCATTTGTTATGTTGTCCACATATCAAATGAACAGGGAAAAGGTAAATTGTAAGCCAACAGTCGTAAATTAGAACTATTACCACCACAAAACTCATGTAAACAGTAGGCGTTTTTTATGATTTTTTTACCCCCCTCTGCTCAGACATTGGAGGACACTTTCCTTTTCTTTTTTGTCTTCTTTTTTCTTCTCTTCTTCTTCATTATTATTATTATTATTAGTAGTAATATTAATAATTATTATTATTTCATTTTGCAAAGGTTACTTGAAAGACTCATCATCACTACTTTCAGCCCTATTCTGACCGCCCCTTCGACACCCACCAGCCCTTCTAGGATCGCTTCACCCTCGTCTCCCCCTGCTATCCCCACAAGTGTTAGGAGAAGAGTTGGTCTTGTGTGTGTTTGGTGCTTCGTGAACACCGCTGCATCGTATGGACGCAGCACTGCCGCGCATGGACGCACCTTTACCGGCGCGGTAGGAAGAGTCAACACTGACGCTGGTCCGAGCGCTATTCTCACCACCCCCGCAACTTCTACCACGTCCATTAGCTCCCTTACTGATACTACGAGTTCGTGTGTCATTCCCACTCTCACCTATGTTGGGCAAAGGGTCGTGTTTTCGTGTGTTTTCCTCACTTTGCCCCGCAGCGCCATTCGTCCCCTCTCTGCTCTGACTGCAGGCTGGGACTGCCGCGCGGGGCTGTGAGACTGACCGCCCGTGAGTGCTTTTGCACGGGGAGGGGCTCACAGCAGCACCCGCTGCTCGTTGAGCTCAGTAACTGCAGAGTGATACGTGCTTTCATGTCAGAGTCTCCAAACACCACAAAAGTCTCCAATGACACCCGAAAAAGTTGCTAGATTTGCCGCTAGTCGCTTTTTGTCGCTAGAAAAAAAAAAAAAAAGTCAAGTTTGGATGGGATTTCTTCGAACATTTTGCATTGAAGCATGACGTTTTTCTGAGCTAAGGTCAAAGTAAGGGATGTCTGCCAACTAGTGGGTGGGAGTATGAATGATATATAACACTCTATTAGGAGAAAACAGCTGTTTTATTCAGTACCGCATCTTGTCACAATTTTGCGACTTTGGCGCTTAAAGGGTTAAAGTATGTTCCTGGCAAACTAAATGTTGTGGCAGATGCACTGAGTAGGGACCCGTTTGTGAAGCCCGTGGCTCAGCGGCTCTTGTCAGAGCCATACTCTGAGCTGCTGGAGCAAGTATGTGATGTAAAAGATATCGGTGTCGAGGATGCTTTCCATTTGACCTGCCTGCCCCAGTCATTGGACGGCCCACCTGTCACAGATGCTGTTGATGTCTCTTTGACAGATGAAGATGTCTCATCTCTTTTGTCATCACTCAGTGACTGGGATTTCGCTCCGAGGCAACGTGCTATGTCTATGGCTGATCACCTGACAACATTGGCAACACCTGACCATGATGTTTTCCCTGCTTTGTCTCAAGCTGATCTCCTGTCTCAGCAGAAGCTGGACCCTGTCATCTCCAGAGTTGCCCATTACGTTGAGCGGAAGCGCAGGCCTTCCAGGCGTGAGCGCTGTCATGAGAGTCAACAAACACTGAGGATTCTGAAACAGTGGGACAAGCATACCTTCCTTGATGGCGTCCTCTACAGATTGGTAAAAGATCCACTGACAAGACACAAAAGATTCCAGTTTGTCGTTCCTGATACCCTAAAATCAGAGGTGCTGGCTGGTGTTCATGACCATGCTGGCCATCAAGATCAACCACGTACACTCTCCTTAGCTCGTCAGCGTTTTTTCTAGTATGACATGGAGAGGGATGTGCGCAACCATGTGAGGACCTGTCATAGATGTATTCTGAGCAAAACACCAGAGCCAGCTGCAAGAGCCTCCTTAGAGAACATTAGGACTAGTGCTCCATTGGAACTGGTGTGCATCGACTTCTGGTCAGCTGAGGACAGAAATAACAAGTCTGTGGATGTTCTTGTAATCACTGACCATTTCACAATGTTGGCACATGCATTCCCATGCCAAGACCAGACCACTAAGAGAGTGGCTAAGAAACTTTGGGATGGATTCTTCTGTGTGTGTGGAGTTGAGCGGTGTTGGTAAATCTCGGACGTCACCTTACCATCCTATTGGGAATGGAATGACAGAGAGATTTAACCGTACTCTTGGCAACATGTTAAGATCTCTCCCCCCAAGAGCGAAGCATAAATGGCCAGTGAAATGATCCAGTCCATGACTTTTGTATATAACTGCACTACCCATGAAACCACAGGATTTGCACCATTCTATTTGATGTTTGGGCGGGTTCCCAGACTGCCAGCTGACCTCATGTTCCAAAATGTCCTTCATGACGACACCGTTTGTGAGTACAACACCTATGTGAAGACACTTGTGGATGACTTCCACACTGCCATGCACCTAGCCCAGGTGCAGTGGAGCAGAAACACCAGGCTGACCAGTACAACAAAAGGACCAAAGATGTGCCTCTTGCACTGGGTGACCAGGTGCTGGTGGCAAACAAGGGAGCCCGCGGCAAGCGGAAGCTTTCTGACAAATGGTAGTCTGTCGTCTATACAGTTGTGGACTCTAAACCTGCTCTTTATATCTACCGGATCAGGGATCGGGATGGGCATGAGCGTGTGGTGCACCGCAACTTGCTCCTTCAAGTGAACTTTTTGCCCTTGGATGTGTGTTTAGATGACAATGTTACCCACCGTGCTGTCAGCATAACTGATGGCCCCTCAACGTCTTGTGTACATGAAACTGAAGTGTCAGCTATGGACACTGGAGCCGCAACAGTTGTGACCTCTTTTGCTGATCCCCTGTCCTGTTTTAAGTGAGTGTGATGAGGACCGTACAATGTCATGGGTCCAACAGTCCCTCACCGACACAGACCTTATCACAGATCTTTCACCTCTACCTGAAACATCCTCTTCTGTCCTTGGTGGGTTGGGTGGTGAGAGTGCCCCCCCTTACTCTTCCATTCAGTCACAGCCTCCGTCTGTTGACCCTACTGGCCTCAGGGAATCTGATATTGGTGATAGGCTTGTTTCACGTTTTGGTGGTCACACACATATCCACATAACCCTCCTATTTTTACTCATTACAGTCTCCATATTATTCGTTATCATTGGTTATTGGTTCACATTACTGTTGTATTTGTTGAACTATTGACTGTTAACTGAACTATTTAGTTAATAAATATATTTAACTGTCTGTTGTTGTCTGTGGATGTTCATTTTAATGTGGAAAACTGAGGAAACTGTGTAAAAGAACTACTGCTTTAGATAATGAGAATATAGAATATGAAATTGATTAGAATTGTTACAAGCTAAATTTGTCCGGCCCAGATTTGATTAATCTTCTCCGGATTATTCAATAGATCAAACAAGGGAGGTGGTGCCCCATTTACGAGTGTGTAATTTAATTCCTAGTGATTAATTACATTTATTTAGTAGTGTATCTCCTACAAAGTTCAAAATAATTACTACTCTGTATGTATTTATTTACCCGTATATTCTCCATTGCTCAGCTACACTCTTTTTTTTACACAATAAGTGCTAAATAAAACGTATACATTGGATACATTGATACTAAATTCTTAGAACAGCTCATTCTATTTGCATAACAAACACAGGTCTGTATAAGCAGGCATTCTAAACAAGCACTGTAATCAACATTTGTGTAAAGCTGGCACAAAATCCTTTCCAGCAGGTTGGAATGTTTCATTTCAGTTATCTTCAATAGAAGAAGCCTTTCATGTTTTGACATTTATTACAAAGTTTACAAAATTTACAAAAATATCAGTGCAATAGCGGATACTAAAATGCCACTCTTGTTGTATAATGCATAAAAAATGAAGGCTAATTACTGCACCAGTCAAGACCACAAGTGTCCTACAATCCCAAAGCATCAGCTTTTGACGAGCTGGGAAATAAGACTCAAAAAATAACTTTTCTTACAAACAGCACCTTTAAATTAAGGGACAATTTGAGGTACAAACCACAAGGGTAAAAATAAGTTCCCAGTGTCAAGGGTACAACAGCTGTACCTTAGAGGGTACTGCCCCAGTGACAAGCCAATGTACCCGTAAGTGTACAAATATAAATCTGCTATTCTGACAGTGTAGCTGGTAAGCTTATAGCGTTACCATGCACCCTGTCTGAAGTGGGTGCAGGAGCTCTGCAAGGGTGTAAATATTGTCTTTTCAAGTTATTCAAGGACTGGTGTGTGCCATCCTGCGTTTGAAGCATGGTTCTAGCAGGGTCAAATGTAGTACTCGTCAGATTGTCGAACCACACCTGAAAGCCCTCCTTCCACCCCTCTTAAATGTCAGATTTGGAAGGGATGCATCTGACAATCAGCAGCAATTAGCCAGGTGTGTGGCGGTGATAATAAGTAAGCAATGAGGACAGATTGTCTGAGAAAGAACCTTCTCCTCAGTATTACGGTTACTGCATTTCACCATCCTCTGTGGTCACAGGCATCTCACCTGTTCTTTTGTGGCCAATCAGAACATGTGCCTTGCATATATTGTCAACGTGATATGTCACGTACACGTCAACTTTGGATGTTACTGTGGTTTGCAGAAAGCAGTTAACTGTTGACATAATATCCTGGTGACTGGGCTGGGATGCAACATCAGTGCCCCTGCAAAAAAGTGTCAGGGGTAACTTGATTTGCATGTGGGGAGCAGAGTGGGAAATTCACGGCGGCCACGGCGGCCATGGCCGTTGCCCTACACGTTGGCCTTGATGCCCCGTGAAAAAAAAGTCATTGTACGGCCACAGTGGCCTTTGTGCCCCTGGCCAAGTTCCACGTAAAAAGTGCCAGTGCAGCGTAGTGGGTTTGCCTTGAATATAACTTAAGTGAGTTCACGGTTCGCGTAGGTGGAGTCTCATTATCACATCGATGATCTCACGTTAATGCCTCTCAAACAGCAGCAGCGTCGAAAAACGGAAGAACGACACTTACAGCACAGGTGCGCAAACGAGCTCAGCCGGTTTTGATATGATACGTGACTTATGTGACAGGATTTAGTTCGTTAAAGTTGGAAATATATTCACAGATTCGAACTTCCCGCATCAACAACTCATAAGCGAAACATTGTTAAAACACAAACGACGACTCTTAACTACCATAGTAAGGTAGACAACGAGCTACAACCGTATTTTCATCAAAACGAGCGCTCCTCCGAGCTGGACACATAACACTGGTCTCTGTGGTCAGCCGTCTATGAGACGAGGGCACAGAGACCGTCTACAAAGTGCAACACCCAAAAGAGATACTACAAAAAATATTCAATAACTTCACTAATATTCAGTGTAGTGTCACCAAAATCCTACTTAAAAAAAAACTAATGTACCATTAACTTGATATTGGTATTAAAAATGTTTTAATACATAATCCATGTCTTATTATAAATCAGGATGTTATGGTATCAATCTGAAAGGTAAAACCATAGAATTTTACTCAATGGCCTTTGTGCCCTGTCATGTGGCCTTGGTGCCCCTAAAAAAAAAAAAAAAAAAATTAAGACCAAATGGCCTTGCCCCTAAAATGACGAAATTCCCACCCTGGTGGGGAGGTGAGTCCCGGCATTAATATGTCTAAATCCCAGTAAAAGAAAATGTAACAGCTGTGAGTGAAGACAAGGTTTGTGTTGGTGATATTGGCTCATAGAGCAGTGTTGTGAGAAATGTCTCCATCTGTGCTGTATGAGAAGAGTTTGTTATATTCCTGACAGCTAATGGAGGCTATCTCAAAATTCACACAACAATGGTGCTGCTCCAACAGTTTCACAACACTGTTTAATGAATATCAACACACTGTCAAAGGGCTACTGTCAGTGGGGACAACATACCTTATCTCACTGTTGTGATACAACAACAATTCAAATGATATGACAAGACAGAGAAGACGCAGTTTATTAGGAATACACTAAATGAGACAGGTGCTGCAGCCAGTAGGCTGGCATTTGACAATTTTGAATCATCACATGAGACTTTGTTCATTCATGTATGAAGGAGAGCAGATGGCTGATCGTTCTTTCTACTCGCTGCAGTCTGTTCATCAAATGATCCACAGAGAAGACAAGGAAGATGTTAATGGTGATATTCCAGAGAAATTGAGCCATACAAATGCTAATAGTCAATACAGACTCTCAGAAAATGCAAGACAAAAATGTATTTGTGGTAATTAGGTTAGGCAGTGTTTACAGAGCTATGCTGTTCATAAGGATGATATATTCTGCAAGCAATCAGTAGTGTTTTATCAGTGTCCTATACTGACAAGACAAATCAGTAGTCCCTGAGTAAAGGATGACTGTATAAGAGTAAGAGAATCCATGACAACAGCTTATCCACAGCTATTTTCAGACAAACATCGGTAATCTTTATACCTTTACTTTAGCTTAATAACATGGTTCTAACAATGGTGTCACAAATTATATAAAAGATGCCACCTACCTACCTACAACTGTAGGACAGAAATGAATGACTGTTTTAAGGCTGTGTCATAGTATTTTACTATTCATAACTCATTACCATAGTCCTTTGGAAACATATGGTATACTCACCATAAACAAGCCTCCAACAGCCTTAACACCAAATTTTACACTCTGTGATGCTGGTCAGCAGAAAGATTAATCTGGGTATGGACTAGAGTTTCAGCTTTTAAATGTGGCATTCCATGTCCCCCATCCACTGTATTCACAACACCACTGTTGTCATCTGCCCCCTCAAGTGGTTGCCAGTTTGTTGCACTGGCCAACGTAGCTAACACATGCAAGCTAAAGTTAGGGCAGTACCATATGCTGGGCCCATACTATTGAACTTTTTTCCACAAACTGTCATGTACCAAGACTCTTGATTATGGAGTAAGATATGTCTCAAAACTATTTGTAAATGCACAAACCATGATCCACAAATATCCCATGATTTACAAATGTGTCCTTCCATCCACATACACAAAATTCCTTACTCATTACTTGTAAGTTTGCATTAACATAAATGTGCCATAATTTTTAAAATAACAATAAAAAATGATAGAAAATGTATGTTGTTTGTAATTTGTATAAACACTGGGTAACACTTTACAATAAGGTACACAAAAATGTGAGTAGTTAGTGAGGAGCAAATAAGGAATGAATCAGGAATTACTTCATAGTTAATAAGTTGTTAATGATTGTGAAAGTGTGCTTTGGGTGCTATATGGTAGGTAATGATGAGTTACTGGAGAACGAACCAAGAGATAATATATTAATGAATCATTAGGTAACGATTAGCTCATCAATGAATAACAGACTGGGAGGTAATTTATGAATGAATCATTAGTTATTGATCAGTTCATCAATATCTGTGAATCAAAATTGACCGCTTTCTTCCTGACTCGTTCCTGATTGAATATCAACAAGCCATTGAGTGACATGAACTAGTGATGACCCATTAACTCCTTATTACTTATCAGTTACTCTTCTTGTGTACCTTCATGTAAAGTGAAACATCATACTGATTACCCAATACAGACTCATTAGTAACCAATTACTGACTCATTAGTTACTGATTTTGTGTACCATCAAATAAAGTGAAACAATATACTGATTAGTAACCCAATATAGCCTCATTAGTTAGTTGGAAGAAGCGACAAAGGAGCCACAGAGGAGAGATCCCCCTCCGAGGATGGACAGACATGCAATAGATGTCGCATGTACAGAAAAGAACGACAAAAAAAAAAAAACAGTTTACAAGTTGTATTGACAGAATACCTGATACAGATTATAGTAAGCACAGGCTGGGTGTACACATGGTGGACTGGCCCTCCACACACACTGAGCTTGGACCCAGGAAACATGACTTGGTTTCTGCATTGCAGGTTTCGACAACTGGATGCTCATGATGGGGCAGTCTGTCCTTCAGACAGTAAGCCTGTCTGCTAACTTTAGCCCAGAGACACTCCTTCAGCGAAGAGCGGCTCCAGAGAAGTGTAACCCAAGAAGAGCAGCAGGTCATTCAATAGGTACTGCAACATCCAAAGAAGTAAGCGTGTTTACAGGGAAACTACAGATCACAATCCGCTGTCTTCATACTGCCGCTGCTGGCTCTTTGTTATGCAAACCAACCACAAGCAAAACTACATTTAAGTTAAATGTTATACAGTCTATATGCCTGACTCAAACTGTTAACTCATCAAAGCTTACGTAACAGCCAATCACAGCAGAGCGCATAGTAGAATGTCCCTTTGGCCCATTCATTAGAGCATCAACCATCCATAAATGTGCCCCCAAGCCCCCACCACCATCATTAGGCAACAGTGTTGGCTAGAGCATCTAGCTGGCTCTGGCTCTGCATTGATGACTGTATTGCATCCAGGGATTGTAATGAGTCTGACAGACATCATGAGGTAAAAGTAGCTGGATAAGGAGAATCGCCTGTTGTGCCAGCATTAGTTAATAAAAATCACTTGAAATTACTTTCCTTGCTTGACAGTGAGACGACAATGCAGCCAGCGCACTGATAACATCAGTTAATTTACCAAGTGGTTGCATGTGCTAAAAAGCACTAGCTTTAGCTCACTAACATTACATTACTTTGGATCTATTGAATATGTTTGCTAGGTATCATTAGCTCTGGCAAATTAAAGGTATAGCTTAGGTATTTAGACTTACACATTTTGGTGTCTACTTTACATACTGCTAGCAGTGACGTGCAGTGAGGTTCATGGCTGGTGAGGCACTGACTCCATCAGAATCAGATTTACAAATATGAACCCAACAGAGTAGATTATTCTCCATTTGACAGCAAGGGCTGGCTCAATTCATGGCAGCGGCACCTAGTAGTGACACTTCCTGCTTCCTGCCTTCCACTCCAGTTGCCGGAACAGAGCATTTTATTGAATTTAGGGATGCACTGAAACCGGTAGAGTTGAGCTTTTGGTAATCATTACAAAGTCTCATTCTGATCATTTGATTATTATCAAGAATTTGGACTGGGTATTGGCGACTACTCAAAAGTTGAGTAGTTGTACCTACACTTGTGTAGGGGGAAAATGGTATCAGTGCATCACGAACATAACCTTTACTATTTTAAAACACCTCTTTGTTCTGTAGAGGGGTGTGCCATCTTTGGTCTTCAAAGACAGCAAGTACCCATTGGCTCTTGACAAGAACTTCTGAGTGCTTGTCCAATTCCTAGAACCAAGGGGGACTTTGAACCCTTTGGCTCTGGGATTGCGGCTGTTGGGGATATCAAACAGTCTGTCCGTTATCTATAAAACAAATATCTAAATTAACTGGAAGCACTGACATCATCCGTAGTCGTAGAATTCGTAGAAGTTCCGTAACAAAACTACATCTGTAAATCTGAGATGTGACAATAAGGGTGCTTCTGAGGTAAGTATGAGGTAAGGTAAGTATAAACAGTGTTCCTTAAATGAAAACTTAAATTCTGAAACACAGCTGGACTCCAATAAAGGAGTAGAACCATCTCATGGAGAATCAGACGAAATGGACAGCATGTGAGTTAAATATGAGTGTCACAGCAAAGGGTCTGAATACTTATGACCATGTGATATTTCAGTTTTTCTTTTTTAATAAATTTGCAAAAATGTCTATATTTCTGTTTTTTTTTCTGTCAAGTTGGGGTGCTGAGTGTACATTAATGAGAAATAAAATGAACTTTTGGGATTTTAGCAAATGGCTGCAATGAAACAAAGAGCGAAAAATTTAAAGGAGTCTGAATACTTTCCGTACCCACTGTATAAATTATAGTAATATGGAAATAAATGACAGTTACTTTTTAAAATATTCAATGTTCACTTACCAATGTTGTTTGGTGTTGTTAAATGATTATTTTTGTAGGGGCACCTGCTCATGCGTCTCTTGATTTCACAAACATCTAATGTCTAATTACTAATCACCCCTTTCATTCCTAAGCAGACTGTTTTCAGGACAGGCGCCTTTCTGTCTGATCCCTACAGCTGGCTAAAGGAGTACGATGTTCTTGCAATAAAACCTTCAAGACAAACGCTGTCTTAGTTATTTACGATGGTGAACTAATACCACTAGGTACCCCATTTTCAGACAGATACCCTCTATCCTCTCAGGAATCCACTTTCAGAGCTCCAACAGGAAGATGATCCGTTTCTTCAAAAGATGTCATGATTAACCTATCTGCAATTGTAAATCACGAAAGGACGAGTGTTTTCCATCTCGCCTTGCCTCAACAGGGAGATGGTATCTGGTTTCTTCCTTACCCCCCTTTGTCAAGACATTATTTACGACATGCTTTTCTGTGTTCTGTGTCTGGTACAGGGTGAGACTTGGATGGATCAGACTTCAAGGAGAACTTTTTGTTAAAGACTTCTTATTTTCCACTAAATGTTTCTAAACATGTTTGTGTTAATAAGTATTGATGTTGAACAGGAAAGATATGTATTCGTCCTCCGTTCTACTGCATATTCACATGTTTATTTGTAATCAAATTTTTATCCCTTTCTGAACTTTAAGGATTTCAACTCTGCCATGTTATTTCACGTAGGCATAATCCACATATTAAGCCATGGTGAAATTCTGGGAAAGGTGAAACACAATCTTGAAACATTAAAACTATAGTTTCTTTAAATTAAGTTTTGTTAGTTAAGACTTAGGCTACAATATGGTCTAAGGCGTGAACCTATCACTCCTCCCTCCCAGGGAGCCTAATAAAATACAGAGACATGCTCTCCCTTCTCTTCCTCTCTTACTCCTCTTACTCTTCATGCCAAGGCTCAGGCCTCAGCTCGCGCTCTGGCGCTTGCCAGCGCTCTTCTCTTTTCTTTTAAGTTTTACCTTTTATTTTAACTTTGACTTTGCGACACAGCGATCTCCACAGAAACCAACCACACGTTGATTTCTCTCAATTCTTTTAAGTATTTTTACTTTTAAACTTTAGCAGAACGAAGTTCTGTTTGTTTTTGATTTTGTTTAATATATAACGCTAAGTATCACCGCCTGATTCAGAGGAAGTGAATTCAATTTAATTCATCCTCTACTGAGTAACTATACAGAGAAGATCCGCCAGACCAGCGTGCATCTTCCAGTTTTTCTTAAGTCAAGCAAGTTGACTGTTACTTAATAACCTTAAGACAACCACCACTCAACTAAGAAGATCTTTATTAAGACGTTGCAGAAACTGACTGCTTCAGAAACCGTGAAAAAGGTTTCCAACGAAAGAGACATTGTTGCCAAGCCAGACCGGCTTTGACCCCCAGACGATCTCAAGCGGACATCCCGCTGGGCCGTGGACCAAGAGTGTCATCAGCTGAGTACCGGACGAGCCACAACTTCCCTCGGGTTACTGGACCGACCCTGCAGACCGCAGTCGAGCAAAGAGCACCCGAGGAGACCAAGGCCCGGACGTCCTGACTCCCAGACTCCCAGGCTGAACATCTCCATACAGATGAATTCACACACGTGAGAAATGAGTTGGTGTCTTAGGTTATGATTTCTACCTCCTGATCTTCTATCTTTTGATCTTAAAAGAAATTCCAATAGGGTCTCGTTAGAAATTAAAATTACTCTCGTAATATTTAAAGACTTTCACCCGACCCGCAATTTCACCATCTGCACATTAGTCACATTTTCTATTTTCTATTTTCTGTTATTGTTTGTCTAAATTTCCATTTCATTTATTTACTCTGAACTATTAGTTAATAAACATATATAATTGTATGTCGTTGTCTGTGCAAGTTTAATTTAAAGGTGGAGAACCATGGAACTGTGAAAAGAACTTAATACTGCTTTAGACATGAGATTGAACGTAATTATGAATTATGAATTATGAAATATGAAATTGAATATGTCAATTTAAATTGATTAGGACTGTTATAAACTAAACTTGTTTAGTCCAGATTTGAATAATTTCCTCCGGGTTATTCAAACAGATCAAACAACGGAGGTGGTGCCCCTTTTACGAGTGTATAATTGATCCCAGTGATTAATTACGATTATCAAAGTAGTGTTTCTCCTACATTTTGTACATTATCCAATTCTCCAACAGAAAACTGTCACACCGCGGTGAGGGATGTCTTGTCTTGGGTTTTTTGTCTTGTCAATTTCCGGTTTTATTTTGAAAAGTCACTCTCCTCTCGTTCCAGGTCACTTGCCCTTCCTCCTGTGTCATGGTCTGGTGTCTCCCTAATCCCTGATTGTTTCCACCTGTGTTCCCCTCCCCCATGTGTATATAGTCTTTGTCTTCCCCTGTCTGCGTTGCCAGAGTATTCGTCGTCCCGTCTGATATCTCCAGCCTTGTCCATTGTATCAAGCCAAGCCAAGTTAAGTTGTCAAGTTTTATTTTGTTCTGTATTAGTTTTCCTCTGCGTCAGAGTGATTTTCTGTTCATAGATTTTTCTGGTTAGTCTTTTGGTTGCTTTAGATTAGAGATTTTCATAGCCTTGTTTTCCTCCCTTGTTGGAGCGCTTTTTGTTTGCAATTTTGTATCTGAGATAGTGTAGATAATTTCATAGCCTGTGTGCCTTTCCTCTTCGGAGCGATTTTGTTTTCATTGTTAAATTTTATAGAGAATTCCTGTTTAGATCAGAGTAGCTATATTTTCCTCCTTCGGGAGCGTTTTTCTTTGGTGTCTTTATTTTCGTTAGTGTGTCTTCGGACTATTGAGAATTTCACAGCCGATTTGTTTGTCACTACTGTCTCAGAGAAAACTAATCGGTGAAATAAAGCCTGCCTTAACCGCTGCCACTCTGCATCTGAGTCCTTCTTTCTGCCACAGAGTCTGACAGTATACTCTGGCCAGTATGGACCCAGCAGAGGCAGAACGGCTATCAGAGATCCTGCGCACCCAAGAAGCTCGTCTCCTTCGCCAGGAGGAGTTTCAAACCGCCATGGCCGCCAACATGAGTCAGATCTCCACCCAGATACATGAGCTCCTGGGCCAGCTCGGCCGGACGAATGCGGCGGCTCCGATACCAACCACCGCCAGCGCCCCAGGACTGCCTCCTCACGTTGGAGGAGCCACTTGCAAATTGGCCGCACCAACCCCGTACAACGGGGAACCGGGGTTATGTAAGGCTTTCATCGTTGACTGTTCTATTCACTTTGAATTATCACCTCACGCATTCCCCACCGAATGCTCCAAAGTAGCTTTTATGATTTCACATTTAACTGGCAGAGCCAAAGCCTGGGCTTCTGCCGAGTGGAGCAGGGGAACCGCGGTCTGCGACACCCTCATGGGTTTTCAAGGGGCACTAAAAAGGACTTTCGATCCGGTGAGCTCCAGCAGAGAAGAAGCCCAGCAATTAAGCCATCTGAGACAAGGCAAGGACTCTGTGTGTGATTATGCCATTCACTTCCGTACTCTAGCAGCAGAAAACGGCTGGAATAATACGGCACTCTACGATACGTTTCTGAAAGGATTGAAACCCACGATCCAGGACCTTTTTGGTACCCCTGGATTTACCGTCGGATTTGGACGCCCTCATCGCACTAGCCATCCGAACCGACAACCGACGGAGGCAACTACAACACCAGCGAGGGGCAACGCCAAGGGAAACAGGAAGGACGAACACCATACCTGCATCAAAAGGGCCGACGCAGCAACGATCAACACCCAGCACCCTACCCCACCTCCAGGCAGTTTCAGAGGACGAACCCATGCAACTAGGAAGAGCTAGACTGACCCCTGAGGAACGGCAGCGGCGGCTTCAGGAGGGTCGGTGTTTCTACTGCGGTGAGACTGGTCATCTCGTCAGCTCCTGCCCAGCCAAGAAATTTCAGGCGGTGAGTCAATCCCAAGCTTCTAAGTCTACTATATGCACCCTCACGAAAGTTACATTAAATGCTACTCATGCCATAGAAGCACTAATTGATTCTGGAGCGGACGAGAGCTTAATGGACTGGGGACTAGCCCACAAGCTAAATATTGAGGGTCAACCACTCGCTAATCCCATTCGGGCAAGGTCCCTCAATGGAAAAGAGCTGTTCACTATCACACACACCAGTAACCCGGTAATCATGAGTATTGGACACCATCAGGAAGAGATACGGTTCCACCTATTCACCTCCACCTCGTCATCTCTGATACTGGGACAACCATGGCTTCTGTTACATAATCCACGCATTAATTGGAAGACAGGAGAAGTTACCGAGTGGGGAGCGAGTTGTTCCAGGAACTGTATTGAGTCCTCTGATCAAGAGAAATCGAGCGCAACAATTAACCTGTTTTCTACTCATCCCACCACAGATGCCCAAGAGCTGGACCTGACCTCAGTACCACCCTGTTATCACCACCTCAAAGCCGTCTTCAGCAAAACTAAAGCTCTTTCTCTTCCTCCCCATTGTCCCTATGACTGTGCCATTGACTTAATTCCAGGATCCACGATTCCCAAGGGCCGGTTATACTCCATCTCAGGACCAGAAAAAGCAGCCATGAACGATTACATCACCACATCGTTAAAAGCTGGACTGATCCGTCCCTCATCCTCACCTGCCGGAGCGGGATTCTTCTTCGTGGGGAAAAAAGACGGATCTCTCCGGCCCTGCATTGACTACAGCCCACTGAACGACATCACTATCAAGAACCGATATCCACTCCCTCTCATGACCTCAGTGTTCGACCAATTACAACAAGCCAAGGTATTTACCAAGTTAGACCTACGAAACGCCTATCATTTGGTACGCATCAGAGAGGGGGATGAGTGGAAAACGGGGTTTAACACCCCCAGCGGGCACTATGAGTACTGTGTGATGCCGTTCGGCCTCACGAACGCACCTGCTGTGTTTCAGGCAATGATCAATGACATTTTGAGAGACTTTCTGGACCACTTTGTGTATGTCTATTTGGACGACATTTTGATATATTCACCCAACCTTGCTACTCACCAAAAGTATGTTAACCAGGGTCTTGAGAGGCTGTTGGCTCATCAATTATATGTCAAAGCTGAGAAAAGTGTTTTTCATGCCGAAACTGTCTCGTTCCTGGGCTTCATTGTAGCCCCTGGAAGGGTACAGATGGACCCGGCTAAAGTTAGCGCTGTAGCCGATTGGCCCACCCCAGACAGCTGCAAAAAGGTTCAGCAATTCTTGGGATTTGCGAACTTTTATAGGCGGTTTGTCAGAGGCTTTAGCGCAATAGCTGCTCCTCTCCATGCTCTTACTTCCACCCAGGTGCAGTTTCGTTGGTCATCAGAAGCTGAGAAGGCGTTCCAAGACCTCAAGCACCGGTTCACCACGGCCCCCATTCTCACCCTACCCGACCCAAGGCGCCAGTTTGTGGTGGAGGTGGACGCGTCAAACGAAGGGGTAGGAGCAGTTTTATCCCAACGCTCGGAGCGTGACGGCAAGATGCACCCCTGTGCCTTCCTGTCTCGACGGTTGTCCAGAGCAGAGCGCAACTATGATGTCGGCAATCGAGAGCTATTGGCAGTAAAACTGGCTTTGGAGGAATGGAGACATTGGCAAGAGGGGGCCGAGCACCCGTTCATTGTCTGGACAGACCACAAAAATCTAGAGTTCATTAGAAAGGCCAAGAGGCTCAACTCTCGCCAGGCCAGGTGGGCGCTGTTCTTCAACCGTTTCTCTTTCACTCTCTCTTACAGGCCGGGATCTCGAAACGTCAAGCCCGACGTCCTGTCACGCCTGTTCGATCCCGAGCCTGAGACCAAGCAACCAGAAACGATCCTTCCACTGAACTGTGTGGTTGGAGCGGTTACTTGGCCTATAGAAAATGAGGTAAAGCAAGCTAACGGTGGAACTCCATCACCTCCCAGTTGTCCTAATAACCGTCTCTTTGTCCCTGCTGAGGTGCGTCCACAGGTGATTCATTGGGCTCACACCTTGCTGCTTTCATGCCATCCGGGGATCAAGAGAACCATGTTCATGATATCCCGGAGGTTCTGGTGGCCGGCTATGGAACCGGAGGTCCGGGAGTACATCGAGGCGTGTTCGGTCTGTGCCAGGAACAAGAATTCTTCCAGGGCTCGTATGGGCCTTCTCCAGCCACTTCCCATCCCCTCCAGACCGTGGTCGGACATCTCCATTGACTTCGTCACAGGGCTCCCGGTCTCACAAGGAAACACCACGGTGCTCACCGTGGTCGATCGATTCTCCAAGATGGTCAAATTCATCGCCTTGCCGAAATTACCCTCCGCCAAAGAAACAGCGGAGGTCATGATGAACATTGTGTTCCGAGTCCACGGCTTTCCCAAGGACATCGTTTCGGACCGGGGGCCCCAGTTCGTATCACGGTTCTGGAGGGAGTTCTGCAGACTCATCGGAGCTACAGTCAGCTTGACTTCAGGATACCACCCGGAAGCCAAGAGTATGCGCACAATTCATTGCCTACATCTGCTACTGGTCTGTCTCCCTTTCATTGTGTTCTAGGTTATCAGCCCCCTTTGTTCCCGGACAATGAAGGGGAGGTGTCGGTTCCCTCAGCCTTCGCCATGGTTCGACGTTGCCGACGCATCTGGGCAGCCGCTCGTCAGGTACTGATACGACAAGGGGATCGAGTCAAAAGGACAGCGGACAGGAAACGACGCCCGGCTCCAAACTACCAGCCGGGTCAGAGAGTATGGCTGTCTGCCAAGGATCTTCATCTCAAAGTTGCATCCAAAAAATTGGCTCCGCGCTTCGTGGGTCCGTTCCCTATCACCAAGATGATTGGTCCGGCAGCGGTCCGGCTTCGTCTGCCCCGGTCCCTACGAGTGCATCCGACTTTCCATGTAAGCCAGGTTAAACCAGTGAGGGAAAGTCCTATGGTCCCGGCCACCACGTCCCCACCACCACCCGAGGTCATTGAGGGAGGTCCAGTATACAAGGTCAAGCGGCTACTGGCAATACGCAACCGGGGCCGGGGCAGACAATACTTGGTTGACTGGGAAGGCTACGGACCCGAGGAAAGACAATGGGTGCCCTCCCGGCACATCATGGACCCCAGCCTCATCACGGACTTCCACAGGGACCACCCTGAACGGCCTGGGCCGTCAGGAGTCGGCCCTAGAGGGGGGGGTACTGTCACACTGCGGTGAGGGATGTCTTGTCTTGGGTTTTTTGTCTTGTCAATTTCCGGTTTTATTTTGAAAAGTAACTCTCCTCTCGTTCCAGGTCACTTGCCCTTCCTCCTGTGTCACGGTCAGGTGTCTCCCTAATCCCTGATTGTTTCCACCTGTGTTCCCCTCCCCCATGTGTATATAGTCTTTGTCTTCCCCTGTCTGCGTTGCCAGAGTATTCGTCGTCCCGTCTGATATCTCCAGCCTTGTCCATTGTATCAAGCCAAGCCAAGTTAAGTTGTCAAGTTTTATTTTGTTCTGTATTAGTTTTCCTCTGCGTCAGAGTGATTTTCTGTTCATAGATTTTTCTGGTTAGTCTTTTGTTTGCTTTAGATTAGAGATTTTCATAGCCTTGTTTTCCTCCCTTGTTGGAGCGGTTTTGTTTGCAATTTTGTATCTGAGATAGTGTAGATAATTTCATAGCCTGTGTGCCTTTCCTCTTTGGAGTGATTTTGTTTTCATTGTTAAATTTTATAGAGAATTCCTGTTTAGATCAGAGTAGCTATATTTTCCTTCTTCGGGAGCGTTTTTCTTTGGTGTCTTTATTTTCGTTAGTGTGTCTTCTGACCATTGAGAATTTCACAGCCGATTTGTTTGTCACTACTGTCTCAGAGAAAACTAATCGGTGAAATAAAGCCTGCCTTAACCGCTGCCACTCTGCATCTGAGTCCTTCTTTCTGCCACAGAGTCTGACAAAAACACAAATCAGTGTAGGTTTAAGATATTGATCTTGAAGAAAAAAATATTTTGTTTGCCTCTGGACAAAAATGGCCCTTTTGATTGTAAAGGTTGCCTACCCCTAAGTGTAGTTTAAATGTGCACAGTTTTATATATCAAAGTGTATGAGTGACATAGGGCAAGTGAGATAGACAGTGGTTCTCAAAGTTTTCACACAGAGTACCACCTCAAATAATATTAGGCTGTTCTTGGAACACCATCATAGACCTTCCTAAGACCACTGAGATGAAGGATTTAATGTCAAGCATATGATGCTCTCATTTGTTGTCTTCTGATCTTTGAGAAGTGGCTGACCTTCTTGTCAGTACCGGCTAAAAAAACATAATCAAAGAAGTTTGGAGTGTCTAAAATGTGCTTCATTACACAACACATTATTTATTACTAAACTTGCAGAAAGAAAATGAATGTGTGACATTTAATCATATATTTATATGTTGATATATCAATCTTATACACCTGGAATTCTTGTTGGCCAATGAGACACATACTCTTTGAAGATGAGCTGGGAAGCTGAAAACTGTTGGCACCACACCAGCTTTAAGACAGACTGTCTGCCCCGTCCTGTCAAAGTCCCCACTGTTGAAATGCCACTGCAGAGCAATGTCCTCTCAGAAGCCACAAAACCTTCCCTTCTCAGGGCAATTTCCCACTGCCCACTGTATTCATGCAAAATGCAAAAACGTTAAGAATAAGACAACCACACTAAAGTAGTTATTAAAAAGGAACATTCAATGATTGTGTAAACAAATGGTAGCAACATTTCTAAAAAGCTTGGGTCAACAACACTCTTGCAATAATATTAACTTACATAGCCCCGCTGTTCCTGTGAAGCAGAACTTGTATTGTATGTACATGTACTATGTCAGTGTTTCTCAAACCTTAACATTTCAAGGTCTCCCCTCAACTCTGACAGTGTACAAATGGAACCAAATAGACCTGTTTGGTTCCATTTGTACACTGTCAGAGTTACAGACTTGTATGGGTTGATTTAGACCCCTTAAAAGAATCCACAGAGTCCCTAGAATCCACTTTGAGAACCATTTCACGAAGTAACAAATTCCTGTAAACACAAAGTCAGAGGTTTCCTGTATCATAATGTATCAACATTTAAGATGTTTTTAACAAACCAAACAGCTTGAAAATAATGTGCAACTTAAGTTATGTTGAAACGAAAGAGCATTTCTGTCTCTCCCACTGATGTAAAATTGCTGGATCAACTTTGTAATACGTACTTGGTCTCACTCACAGCCAGTCTGTTAGCCAAGTTAGACAGCTAATAAACACAAGCACATCCACAAAGACTGCCACTTAGACAAGAAATTCACAAGTCATACAAGAAATTAAAATCTCGATTGTGGTCTCAGCCTTGAGAACTCACGCAAAGCGACTCAAAGTTAGCCCAAATTGTTTAAGTTAAATGGAAAATTAGTTTATAGTTCAAACCATTTGATAAATATATTTATTTTTTCCATGACCATCCTGACCGCACGTCACAGACTGCTAGCCAGTTTAATCTACAGCAATGTAATCATATTCTATAATGTCATCATATTTGTGGTGTATTTTTACCCTGAAAGCCACTAATCTGTAAAAAGTCAACTTTTCATCAGTAAAAGAGCCCTGATTTCAGCTTTGAGATGATGCATCTTCCAGCCAGTGGCCACTCGTCAACAGGGGGTGCTAGGGCGCCGCCCAACCAATCCTAGATGAAGAAGAATCAAATAGACCTTTATTGAATAAGACTTTATATTTTTAAATGAGCAACCTAAATATTATACAGTTAGCAAGTAACTTGTAGGTGGCCATAGCTCTCATTATAAGTTGTACATGCGCACTTCACTCGCTGGGCGCTGACTTTCACTGTCCAAAGGCTGTGATAAACAGCACGATAGGATTTGAGATAGAGATGTCTCTCCTTTCATATGACGTGCTTGTGACTGCGTTACTGCCATGACGCCACAGCAGTAAAAGGGGGGTTGTACTTGATAACTGTCATCCAGATCAGGGTTTCCCAATCCCAGTCCTCGAGGACCACTGCCCTGCATGTTTTAGATGTGTCCCTCCTCCACCACACCTGATTCAAATGATCAGCTCGTCATCAAGCTCTGCAGTGGCCTGATAACGAGCCACTCATTTGAATCAGGTGTGGTGGAGGAGGGACACATCTAAAACATGCAGGGTAGTGGTCCTCGAGGACTGGGATTGGGAAACCCTGATCCAGATGACAGGATTTTACTTGATACCCCGTTCGACCACAATGTGCTCAGCAATGGCAGAGTGGCGCTGTTCGTATTTCGGCTGGTTGCCAAACCCAGATCTGCATTTGAATTCCACGCTGTCTCTGTCACCCTTCCTTTCAAGCTCAACATTGCAGTGATCTATCGCCCTCCCGGTCCGCTCCGTGACTCTTCTCCACATTTGACCTCACACTCTCCCCCTCTCCACCCACCTGGCCGGGAACCAACTTGACCTTGTCTTCACAAGGTCCTGTAGTATCTCGGCACTCTTTGTTACCCCGCTCACTGTGTCCGACCATCACTCTGTCACTTTCTCTCTACCCTTTAAGTCCACCACCTCCCTTGCCCCTACACCTCACATGGTCACCACCCGTCACAACCTGAAATCCCTCTCTCCCTCCACTCTCTCCTCAACTGTTCTTTCCTCACTACCATCCACAGAACAATTCTCTCTAATGTCCACCGAGGAAGCCTCCTCCACTCTGTTATCCTCCCTCTCTCCTCTGAAGATGTTCTCACACTAACGACGTCTAACCATGCCACAACCTGTTCCCTTCACCAGATTCCCTCGTCCCTTCTCCAAAACATCTAACATGACATTCTGCCATTCCTCACCACCCTGCTCAGCTTCTCCCTCACTTCAGGCCTTATTCCAGCTCCTTTCAAGACAGCTACACTAAAGCCACTCCTAAAGAAACCCACCCTAGACTCGGTTGACATCCGAAAATACAAACCTGTATCTCTTCTTTCATTCCTTTCTAAAAACCTGGAACGCTCCATCTACAACCAACTTTCCTCCTATCTTTCACAAAATTACCTCCTCAACCCTAATCAGTCGGGCTTCAAGACTGCTCACTCCATTGAGACGTCCCTCCTCACAGTGAATGAGTCACTCAGTGCCGCCAGGGCCTCGTCCTACTCATCAGTCATCATTCTCCTCAACATATCTGCTGCATTTGATACAGTCCTCTTCATCATGGGGAAAGACTGCCCTTGCATGGACCTATCAGTCACTGTCGAGTACGTCACAGTATCACCTTTGTCAACTGCGAGGAACCTGGGCGTAATCCTCTATCCTGCACCCCCAACAACACTGCTGTGGCTTGATCCTGCAGATTTGCCCTCTACAACATCCGCAGGATCTGATCTTTCCTCACGGAGGACGCAACGCAACTCCTGGTCCAAGCTCTGGTCATCTCCTGCTTGTACTGCTACAACTCATTCTTGGCTGGACTCCCAGCCTCTGCAACTAAATTGTTGCAGCGTATCCAGAATGCTTACTGCTCAGCTTAATGTAGGCTATAGAGTAGGGATCTGAAGACAACAAGGGGGTTGAGAAAAACAGACACATATTGTCTTAAATAATAGACTGTGTAAAGTTCTGTTGTGCATTTGAGCTAGTCCTGCATGGACATGATGAAAATGTATACTCCAGGTGTTTTCAGAGGACTGTTGGATTTTGTAGCATCACCTAGATGCAGCAGCACAAGAACATCTGCAGAGAGCTACTGCATTCAAAGGAACATCTTTGACAGTGCTGATTGAACTCCTGGACCGCATGCTCTCAGTTTTGAGGGAGCACAACATTGAAGAAATCAGGAGTGCTGACTTGCTTTCAGTCATTTAAGGTCTAGGGGAACTAGGATGTGACTCCACTTCCCACTCCCGAAAGAGGCCAGCAGGACAATTAGAATGACGGGTAACGAACAGACCTAGGGTGAGACACAGGGAAATGGCTAATAAGAGTCGCAGGTCAGCTACACCCTTTCCTAGACTACCACTCCACTCTTCTCCTGAACAACGTCTTCCTCTACGCTCTGCTGTGAACTCAGGAGCTCCCCCTGCTGCCATGGGGGACCCATACAACTTGGATGGACTTGCTTGTTTCCAGTTGAACGTCAACAACGATTCTTAAATAAGCTCTGCATCTATTGTGGCCAACCAAGACACCTCTTCGCCTCATGCCAAAAGATCAGGCTACCTAGTGAAGGAGACCACACTGGTGAGCCAGACCTCTCCTCTCTCCTAACACTATCAACCTCCCAGCCTCTCTCCAGTGGTCATGTGAGTCGCTTCCTATAAACATTCTGATAAACTCTGGTGCTGATGACAGTTTTATTGACTCTGCCATTGTGGAACAAGCTAATATCCCTGTAGAGGCACTTGACTACACGACGGTAAATGCACTTGACGGCAAGCTACTAGCTACTGTCACTCATTGTACTCTTCCCATCACCCAGGTCATCTCTGGAAATCATCGTGAGCAAACTCAGCTCTTTATTATTCACTCACCCACTTCTACCGTGGTACTAAGAGGGTATAAACTCCACAACCCCCACATTGGCTGGGCTGAGGCTACCATTTCTATTGTCTCCACTCTGCCTCTCCCACTTACAAAACTCCTGTTTCCACCACTTTACCATGATTTAGCTGAAGTATTTTATGAAGAGCTAGCCCTGTCACTCCCTCCCCATAGACCCCATGACTGTTACATTGATCTAATCCCCACCACCTCTCTACTTACTAGTTGATTATACAAACTTTCTGGCCTCGAGAAGGAGACGATGGAGTACATTAATGACTCACTGGCGGCAGAGCTGATCCAACCTGCCTCCTCTCCTCTCGGGGCTGGATTCTTCTTTGTGGATGAGAAGGATAAGACACTATGCCCCTGCATTGACTGCCATGGTCTGAATGAAATCACTATGAAGAAGCAGTATCCTCTTCCCCTCATCAATCCCTCATTTGAGCCTTTTTGCCATGCAAAGGTCTTCAGGAAGCTGGACCTCTGTGATGCCTACTACCTTGTCCGAATCCGTGAAGGAGACAAATAGAAGCGAGCGTTTAACACACCTCTGGGACAGTATGAATACATGGTGATGCCTTTGTGTCTTACTAATACCCTTGCAGTTTTCCAAGCTCTCATTAATGACATTCTCCAGGATATGCTGAACAATTTTGTGTTTGTGTATTTGGATGACATCCTCATTTTCTCCCGTACCATGGAGGAGCACACTCAACAGATGTGACTGGTTCTACATAGGCTTCTGTAGAGCAAACTGTTCATCGACCCCAGACAAATGTGAGTTTCATGCCACAGCAGTAAACTTCATGGGCTATGTGGTGGTGCAGGGTCAACTCTAGCCTCACCCCACCAAAATACAAGCAGTGGACGAGAAGCCCACACCTATGTCCCATAAACAGCTTCAACATTTCCTGGGTTTCGCCAACTTTTACAGGAAATTCATCTATGACTACCGCAAGGTAGCAGCAACCCTCACCCGATTGACCTCCACCAACCCACCCGTCTCGTGGACCCCACGGAGCTGAATCCGCCTTCCTTAAGCTCAAGGAGTTATTCACCAGTACACCTGTAGTCAATAGGGATGCACTGATACCGATACTGGCATCGGGCCGATACTGCGCTCATATTCATTGTACTCGTACTCTCTTGCATTAGGCCGTACATTGCATGAAATTGAAGATCAGAGGGTGGCTTGTCATTTCTTGTTGTCATTTCAGACAGGCAGACCGCGGTCAGAGTCCGGACCCAGACGCCGTCCTATACGGACCTGAACCTATAGTGAATCAATTATTGAAGTATTTTGACGGGGCACATCTATTTTGACCAGCGCTGCCGGTTTAGTGGATCAGGAAATCCACTGACCACTTGCATGCGCGTTAAGCCATTCCACGTGATGTTACTGAGCCAATCAAATCTGTGCATTCCAGGCGATAAACATTGTGACTCTGAATAGTGACAGACAGAGAGATGGTGAGCCGGAGACAGAGAAACACAACTTCACATGTTGCTCTCCATCAGAGCTAATGAATGTTCCCCCATAGTCGCTTAGATTTTTGGTCAATACAAAAGGGTTGTCAAGGAGTGCATGAGTGCAGTAGCTGAAACCTTACTTGAGGGGAAACAGAAACAGAAATGTTATTTTTCAAAAATGAAGTTCTTTATTTTAAGATGCACAATTTTTAAAAAGTTATTTAATTGTTTTCACCTTTTTATTTTTAAATGCAGCCCTTCTTTTCCCTAACCCTCAGAGGACTAAGCCATGTTTGGCCGTTTTGACTACTTTTACATTTGGGCTTATAAACAATATGTAATGTACATGGAATATCATGTGTTTGGCATCTATAGATTCAGAATAACCTTGGCTATCATAAGCATGCATGTAATCTACTTAGAAATTAAGTATGAGTGAAGAAATGTACAATATACTGAAGGCTTTCAAAAACAAAAAGCAGATTTTTGTACTTTTTTAAAATCAAAATCACACCTCAAACAACAAGAGTGAAGACTTTTTACACAAAAATATTATTTTTCAATCCCTTGTGAATAGATACATGTGCAGTTTTTGCATGAAATCTGTCAAGAACGATTAAATAATCCACACTCAATACAAACAGTCCTACTCTTTTTTTTCCCCCTCATTTTCAGGCATGCCACAGTGCAAAGCAAGGCCTCTCCAGGAAGTTGCAGAGAGGCACCTGGCATGTCTCACAATGCCAGGGGGTCTTGTTATAGACTCTAATTGACTCGCAGTGCTCACAGTACCTAGTAATACAATAATACTACATAGTAATACAATAATAATAATGTTATTTTTATAAGGCTATCTCTTATCGCTCTTCTCTGTTGGCTAACTCGCTCACTCGCCCCCTCCTTTGCTCTCCTTCGCGCTCCATTCGAAACTGGTGTCTCTTGTTATTGTCCCACCTCCTGAAGGCTATAGAGTCTTCTGATTGACTAGAAAGGATCAGGGATACCTCCTACTGATTGGGTAAAAGAAAATATTCTACCTTGTAACATTGGTTCATTGGTAGTTTGCGCATTGCGTCTGCCTGAAATCCATTTTTTCATTGGCCTGTTATGCTGTGGAATAGAACAACAAGCAAGTGTTGCACAGACATAAACCACACATCTCCGTTTCATTTCAGCAGAATCTCAGGAAAACAGTGAAAAAACAGCTTCTCTGTATCATAAACCGTTTCAGAGATATTTACGAATATGTAAAATCATAGGCTTTTTGGCCACAGGTATATCACCGTTCATTGCTGCCAATGGTTTTCAACCCCCTCCCCTCCACATTTAGGAGGTGGATGTAGTGGTCCCCTCCCTCCAGACGAGCTTTCCTATGATGCACTGAGCTTTTCTCTCTTTCCCTCTAGCTGTACACATTCAGGTCTGATTAAAACATGTTACTGACTTGGCTTCTTCCTAAAGTCTCTCTCATCTTGCAGGTTCCCATGGATGGTGGTTGGCACTGCTGCTGCGGTCCTGCTTGACTTCTATCGTCGTCGTCGTCGTCGTCGTCGTCGTCATCATCATCATTATTATTATTATTATTATTGATAATAATAATAATAATAATATGCCGTCACCTTATCGTGGTGGAGGGGTTTGAGTACCTGAATGATCCTAGGAGCTATGTTGTCCGGGGCTTAATGCCCCTGGTAGGGTCTCCCAAGGCAAAAAGGTCCCAGGTGACGGGTCAGACTAAGAACGGTTCTAAAGCCCATGATGAATAAGATTACAATGAGGCAGCTTACATCGCCCGGATTGGCGTCACCGGTGCCCCACCCTGGAGCCAGGCCTGGGGTTGGGGCTCGCAGGCGAGCACCTGGTGGCCGGGTTGGTGCCCACAGGACCCGGCCGGGTGCAGCCCGAAGGAGCAATGTGGGCCCGGAACTCGCAGGAGGGTTCTGAAGGGGCAGGTGCGATGTGATTTGGGTGGCAGTTGTGGGCGGGCCGGGGACCCTGGCAACCCAATCCCCGGGCGGTGACTCTGGCCATGGGGACATGGAATGTCAAATAATGATGGAGAGCGTTTGTTTAATTGGTTTGTTTAGGCCAGAAAAAACGCCAATGAAGATCTTTCACATCTGATTAAAACATTTCTTCCCCAAAACTACATAGTAGACCTTTTAAAGTTCAAACTGAGCCTGTGATTTTTCTCATTGTTAACTGTATAACAAACATCTATTTAACAAGCTGCAGTCTGCATGAGGGCACAGGAATCATATCTACTGGCAAAATGCGTTAATATTATTTATTTGTCATTTGCCTCTGTATTCATTTTGTGAAATTGTGAAATAATCATTTCATAACCCACAATGATTATGGGTATATTATATGTCTTTTGAAAAACACTGAAAATGATTTTTGAGCAAAAATATTTCATGGAAAATTTAATTTGGTTTCTTCTGTTTTCCCTCCGGTATGAAACTCCAGTGATGTTGTAATGTCTCAGATCAGTCCGACCCACTGCAGCATCCGATTACTAACTGATATCGACTAAGGGGACGTGTTGGCCGGTCAAAAGACTTCCGTGAAGGCTGCTCTGTCCTTGCTCAACGCTCTTCAGAGATTCCTCCTTGGCCTGCGAGATGAATGACTGCCTGTCTGTGTTTGGGATCATTGTCCTGTTGGAGCACCCAAGACCAAGTCTTCTGCTGATGATTTAAGGTTTTCCCGAAGAATTTGGAGATCAGCCGCAAACTTCAGTCGAGCTTTAAAGTGCCACGTCTGGATCAAGAGCTTGTGTCTTGCACAGCAACCTCTAAGCGCATGGCTGCAAACTTGAGTGTGTACACTGACACCTTTCTTCCAGCAGCTTCTAAGTAATTGCAGACTTGCTTTTTGGTTGTCTCTTGACCATCCTGACTAATTTCTCTCAGCAGCAGGTGATAGTTTGTGTTTTCTTCCTGATTGTGGTAGTGACTATAAAGTTTGTAACTATAAAGTGCCATGCACTTTATAGTTACAAACAGTTGTTTGTACAGTTGATTCTTTTCATTTCTGTGACATACTCTACAGATAGTCATAAAAAACATAGTAAAATGCTGGTTAGATGTCAATATGACTGAGGTCTTTTACAGGTGAATTTTTTTGCTGAGAACAGTGTGCATGTCGCTGTGAGTTGTGTTACTCACACCAGCAGTGTAGCTGCCCAAACCTGTAAATATGGATGGGGAAATGAAAAGCAAAACATTCTGTCATGCACACAAGCTGCTCACAGCCAGTGTGTCCAGCCTGTTATATAGTTTTGATGCAATTTTCTGCTCACATACCGCTTTTATAACCCATTGTCATTAATACTCACTTTTTCTTGCCCTTTCACAAATTTTTATTAAAAAAATGAAACTTTTTAAAATGAAGCTCAGCATAAGTTAAGTCAAGAAGTCTACCTTATTGATCATCCATTCACAGCTCTCTATCGCTCCCTTTCCACCGCTGACTATGGGCTTCAGTTAAACCAACAAGATTCTGCCATGATTAAATCAAACAATCATCATTTTTTTTATTCTTTCTGCACGTGCTTCCATTCACCCAGGTAATGCCAGTCCAATCCATCAAAGTATCTAATCTGAGATCGAACTCTATTGCATCAGATTTCCTGGGCGATGTTGTCCAGTGGCAGTCAGCGCACAATGGCAAAGTGAAAAAAAAAAAACAAACATAAAAAACATAATCCTGATTACCTAGTCTGCTACGATTATTTAGCATGATTACTCAATAATTTAAAAAAAATCACGAGTTTTTTAATTAAAATAATAATTAAAAAACAAATACATGAAATTAAACGCATAATTGTCTCTTTAAACAACATAATTTCCTTCAACTTTAATGTAATACAAACAAGTAAATAAATGCCTTGTAATTACAATAAATAAAGGCAATTGGTTACATGATGCGCATTATGGCATTCTTATTTGCTACATGAAATGGGCAAAGGCTTGCTGCAGGTCAGCCTTTGATTGAGACCCAGCTTTTAATTTTACCACTGGCTTTCTTTGTGTATTATGGACTCAAGATCTCACACTTAGAGTCATAGGTATCCTGCTCAGATCCAGTGGAACTAAAAACTGAAAAAGACTTTTTAAAGAAAATAACAATTAATTTCTTTGGTGGGTTAAAGAGAAACTATATCTCTTGATGTGAAGGTAGTTCTCCAGTTATACCGCAATGGCAGGTGAATGTAGTATACATGAAGATGTAATTGCAGTGCATTTATGTTTCATATAAAATGTCATCAATATGAAACTACATAGGTGTGAGCTGCAAATATGATGCTTCCAGGTCATGGAAATGGGAGCAGCCATATACGTGAGTGTAAAATGAGACATTGCTCATACTGCTGTTAACGAATGCGTACTTGGAACATTACAGCTTCGACTTCTCTAAACCATGAGTTGTGCAGATATGTGGAAGTGTATATGGGATGGTGGCGGAACAGGTAGAGCAGCCGTCCTCCAGTCGGGAATGTCGATGGTTTGATCCCTGCCTCCCACAGTAAAATTTTGTAGTGCAGGATTTACTGTGCAGACACCTTTATCCTCTAACCTATCATCATTTTTCACATTTCTTCACTCGAAAGCAGTATTGCAAGTCCCATTGAAATATTGTCTAAATGTGACCTTTCAAAATTAGAGGTCTTTGAATATGGGTATGGGTATCTCCCATTGTGGCAAATTTATACATGGAAATGGTAGAAAGCAAGGCCCTGAATTCCTTTGAGGGAACAACACCGAGCCACTGGTTCAGATATGTGGATGACACATGGGTCAAAATCAAAACCCAGGAGGTGCAAGCCTTTACTGAACACATTAACTCTGTGGACAGAAACATCAAGTTCACCAGAGAGGATGTTAAGGATAAGAGTCTGCCCTTCTTAGATTGTGATGTCCATATGGAAAAGGACAGGAGCCTCCACATTGGGGTATACAGGAAACCCACTCACACAGACCAATACCTACTTTTTGACTCACACCACCCACTGGAACACAAACTGGGCGTTATCAGAACCCTGCAACACAGAGCTGATAACGTACCCACCAGCTCGCAGGCACAAGGGGAAGAACACCAACACCTGAGGGGTGCCCTCAAAACTTGTGGTTATCCCAACTGGACCTTTGTGAAAACTGCAGCAGGTTCCAGAAAGAACACCAAAGTGGTGGAGGAACAAAAGCAGGACAAACGAAACAACATTGTCATCCCGTATGTGTCTAGGGTATCAGAGAAACTCAGGAGGATTTTTAGCAAACATTGCATCCCTGTGTATTTCAAACCCAGTAACACACTCAGACAGAGACTGGTACATCCTAAAGACCGAACACCACACACCCACAAAAGCAATTTGGTGTACGCAGTGCAATGTAATGAGGAATGCAAAGATCTTTACATTGGTGAGACAAAACAACCGCTACACAAACGGATGGCCCAACACAAAAGAGCAAACTCCTCAGGCCTAGACTCTGCTGTCTATTTGCACCTCAAGGAAAAAGCTCACTCCTTTGAGGACAATAATGTTCACATCTTGGACAGAGAGGATAGATGGTTTGAAAGAGGAGTAAAAGAAGCCATCTATGCAAAAATTTAAAAACCATCTCTAAACAGAGGAGGGGGTCTGCGACACCACCTATCTCCAATTTACAATGCTGCCCTTTCATGTCTTCCCAGGAGATTCAACAACTTAGCCTCTAAGAATAACGGCTGTGCACAAAGGGCCTCATGTGACTCCAACGACTGTCGTTACAACACAATAGAGCACTAACGAAGTCGAAACCAACTTTCCACCATCCCCAACGACCATACTAACGACTGTCGTTTGGCAATAATGGAGCACATACAACCCATAAGCATCAGTGGCCTTGTGACCGCCTCCTGAGAGGTTAAATAGCTGGACCTCCACACCGGCTAGTTGGACTAGTCTCAGCCTAGTCAAGGGAGCAGGAACTGATGAAGCCTCTCGGATGAGAGGTGAAACGTCTTCAAGACAAAAACCAAATCCAGTTGCTTTCGATTCAATTTCCTTGAGATAACTATGACCTGGATGAATGAGAATATTCACAAGCTTGTCTTTGAATATGGTAATCTCTTGAACTCGTCTGACAGTAGATTTCTGAGGCCAGAATGATCACAATTAAAAAATTGTCGGAACTCCCCCTCTACATAATAAAGCCTGACCTTTCCCAGAAGCGGCCATCAGTCATCAGTCGAGCCAGGGTCATCAGGACCTCATCAAGCTGGTTATGGTCGCCAGAACGCATTCAGCAATTCTAGGTCATTACCATCCTCATCACAATACACCACAGATCACAATCAATCTTTGCATAATCAGCATAACTTTCATGATGAGCCACAAGGCTCACCTCTACACCACCTTTGTTTGTTCACACTGAAGCAAGTAGCGCCGGCTTAAAGCTGTTCCTGTGTGTCTTTTCAAACAGCATGCTGCCATCGCGGAACCAAAAGAGGCTTGACGGTTCACATCCTGACATTGGGATCTGTGTGGTCTTATTCAACAACTTTCCATCTGTTAATCTAAAAATGTATCGGCTGACTGGTTATGATCATATGGATACAAATATGTATGTATATATATATATATATATATATATATATATATATATATATATATATATATATATATATATATATATATATATATATGTATATATATATATATATATATATATGTATATATATATATATATATATATATATATATATATATATATATATATATATATATATATATATATATATGTGTATATATATATATATATATATATATATGTGTATATATATATATATATATATATATATACATATATATATATACATATATATATATATATATATATATATATATATATATATATATATATATATATACTGGATCTGAAGAAACATGAAGAAATATATGAAATAAACATTATTCAGTCAAACTTGTGTAGCCACATGTCTTGACAGTGTCACGACCTGTCACGATCCTGGCATCCTTCTTGAATGTGTGTGGGTGAATGTAGTTTTTGCGTTCTTTTGCTCTTTTTTGGTGTGCTTGGTGTGTTTTTGTTTTGGCGTCCATCTGTGTGTTCTCTCATGCTCTAGAAACCGCTGGTGGGCGTGGTCACTGAAACTCCTGCCTACACACCTGCAGCTCATCACACCACTCCAGCACTCCGGTTCCTCATCCCACAATCAACTCGCCTATAAATGCCAGACCAACCTTCCAGTCCCCGCCGGATTGTTGAATCAGCTCATATGCGAACACGCCAGCCAACCTAAACTCGTACTCCTATGAGAATACCTGTTACTAACTTGTTTTTTTCCCTGTCTCATCTCAGACCATCTCGCCCTGAGCCTGGATCCAATTCTGCCTGCCAGCACTGCCAAGACCTAGCGCACTGGAGCCCTGACCCCATTCCCACTCCCAATCTCCAGCAAATCAAACCATGACCTGTTTTGTGTTTTTCTCATAAATTCTCCTTAAATTACTCTTTACCTCTGGTCTGCGTCTGACTTCTGGTCACCAGCCCTGACAGACAGTTTCCGTGGCAAATTTTGTTTTTCCATATCGTAGTCTTTTCCTTTTGCATATGCTTTGATGAGCCGAGTGCGCAGCCACAAATATCCATAGTCCATTTTTTTCTAATTAGTCATTAATCAGCTTACATGCTGTTATGTTCAGCTATTTAGAATCTATAATATGTGATTTTCCCTCTTAACAGTTGAGGATATATGAAGCAGAAATAAATGACTAAAAACATGGCACTTTATGTACTGTTTGTTTTACACCATGGTGCAAATGCAGTTTGGTTTGACTAGAGGACACATCATGAAAATATGTTTTCATCTGAGTAGTTTTCACACATACTCAAAGCCTGAGAGCTGGAGAGAAGACAGTTATTGTAGACTTCCATGTGAAATAACCTGAATTTTATATTAATATTTAAGAACAATAAGAATTCCTCTGTTGATTCACCAGCTGATTCAACAGGGAATACGATTTGTGAATGATTGGACTAGAAAGTGTTGGTTACAGGCCTATAGTCAGTTATTATTACCCAGCTTTGTTAAGCGATCATAAACATTTGTCTTTGTTAAAGTAAGCTAGTTAATTAAACGTTTCAATCATTGGTCACGCCTCCACTCAGACTGACATTTAATTCAAAACAAGAGCTGAACAGATTGATACCTGCACTGGAAAAAGGAAAGGCCTTTACCTGTATTCACCTTAAAGGACAATCTAACGCAACAGCTGTGGTATGTGTGCCATGTTTGCACCATCCTTGACCTCTCCTATCTTCACTGCCCACTGTTTATTGTTCAAGCACTTGGCTATAACTTGCCGTTCTCCTCATACCTTTGGAGCTGTAGCCCTATTTTAAAAAGAGTTTTACTAAACTTGTCACATGTGACGGTCCCTGCCTAACATAACCAGTCTGATGCAGGTGTGGTTACGAATTACTGTGTTTTCCTATTTGTCCACAAGGGAACCAGAGGAATGTGATTGCGGCAGCCAGCCAGATTCAGAGCACCTGGGCCTAATGTTGTGTTATTATTATAATAATAACAAGGCAGGGAGTTAGGTTATCGTGAACTTTACTTGTTTCTTCAGCTCAGGTAACATCCGGGTTCTCAACCATTCAACCACAAACACTCGCATTGGTTGCTATATTACACGTCAGTTAACCCCTTACAGAACACCTAATACTCCCATAGGATAAAAGGCCAACTCCCAGCGTTGTGTGGGCTCTCTCTCACCTGAACTCATTTCAACCAGCTCCTGCAGGCTTTTGTCTTTTGTTTGATTCCTGTTTTACTTTTGCTTCACTACTCCTCACACCTCATTGTTCACGCATCCACAGTTACACCACTGACGTTACTGACTGACACACTTCACATTTGCAGTTATTTTGTCAGTTGTTTATTTTATTATAATAAATACTCTTAATTTACTACCATCTACTGCATCCATTCCCGTATGTTCAGCCAAACTTAAAAAGGCAGAGTTAATTTCGTTTAAATACTCGAATAATTAAAGAAAACCTGCTGTAAAAAATAAATAAATAAATAAATAAATAAATAAATAAATAAATAAATAAATAACCTAAAAAATAGGTAAGATATTTTTATAAAAGTTAAGAGGTGATTTGGTGAAAGTGATTTGGAAATAGTAAATGTTCGATATCAGGCAGGAGTGTAGTCAGTCAAAAGATAAAAAAGAGAAAAAGGGAAAAAAATCACGGCGCTCCTCCAGAAAGGCAGCAGGGTCGGCGGCGGCGCGCGGCCAGATGGAAAGTGCGCATCCGACGCGAGCAGCGGAAAGGAGCATTGTGTCGCGTAAAGTAACCATAGAGCACCGAAACACCAGGAAGCCCACCGGTGAGAGACCGTTCTTTTTATAGAAAAGTATTAAAAGTTGTGACTGATCCTAATTGATGAGTGGAGCGTCTGGGTCGCAGACCACAGTGCTGCCGGCGCGGGCACGCGCGCATTGTTTCTTCTGTGTGTAGCACTACTCCACGTATTATATTTACTTCGACACCATGAATATTCGTTTACATATATTTTTTTTACCGTAAGAAGGCCGTGTTCTTAGGCAAGTACGGAGTATTGGGGCTGCTGCAGTGTTTAATTCAGATTGACATAATTTAGATAGAATAAGACATTTAAAATCGACCAAATTTAAGTTAAAATGCTGCCAAAACCAGTTTAAAAATGTAACAAAGGGAAAAATACGTTAATTAAAATATTAAAAATAAATAAGTTAGACTTTCTTGGTTAAAACCATGTTTATTTAATTTAGGTGGAACTTCACTTGTTTAATATTCAACAAAGAAATGACGGTGATGATTTTGTGTATTATGAGTTCATGAATATGTTTGTTTGTTTCATTTAAGGTTTTTTACCTGACCAGCACAACTGGACCTTCCAAATAAATGAGTTTTGAAGAATTGGAAAAGCTTGGACTGTGTGTGCTTGAGTAAAATCCAGTTGATATCCTGGCGGAATGCTCTGACCTTTCAAGTGGGGAGAAATAACTTGACACCGTATTTGTCATGGCCTAGGAGCCGGGTTATGATGCACAATATCTGCTCTCTGGAGAATGTGGTCTCCCTTTTGTGTACAAGTCACTTGTGACGTCAGTGTCATGACAGGATGTATGACACTGAGTTTTACTGCTGTGGTGACAACATAGGAATACATGAATTACATTCACTCCTATCACTGAGGCCTTCTTCAGAGAACATTTTGAAGGAAGTGAATCAGCCCTGTTACAGTGGGGCAAAAAAGTATTTAGTCAGCCACCAATTGTGCAAGTTCTCCCACTTAAAAAGATGAGAGAGGACTGTAATTTTCATCATAGGTATACCTCAACTATGAGAGACAAATGAGAAAAAAAATCCAGAAAATGACATTGTCTGATTTTTAAAGAATTTATTTGCAAATTATGGTGGAAAATAAGTATTTGGTCAAGAACAAAAGTTCATCTCAATACTTTGCGATATATACCCTTTGTTGGCAATGACAGAGGTCAAACGTTTTCTGTAAGTCTTCACAAGGGTTTGACACACTGTTGCTGGTATTTTGGCCCATTCCTCCATGCAGATGTCCTCTAGAGCAGTGATGTTTTGGGGCTGTCGCTGGGCAACACGGACTTTCAACTCCCTCCAAAGATTTTCTATGGGGTTGAGATCTGGAGACTGGCTAGGCCATTCCAGGACCTTGAAATGCTTCTTACGAAGCCACTCCTTCGTTGCCTGGGCAGTGTGTTTGGGATCGTCATGCTGAAAGACCCAGCCACGTTTCATCTTCAATGCCCTTGCTGATGGACGGAGGTTTTCACTCAAAATCTCACGATACATGGCCCCATTAATTCTTTCCTTTACACGGATCAGTCGTCCTGGTCCCTTTGCAGAAAAACAGCCCCAAAGCATGATGTTTCCACCCCTATGCTTCCCAGTAGGTATGGTGTTCTTTGGATGCAACTCAGCTTTCTTTCTCCTCCAAAAACGACAAGTTGAGTTTTTACCAAAAAGTTCTATTTTGGTTTCATCTGACCATATGACATTCTCCCAATCCTCTTCTGGATCATCCAAATGCTCTCTAGCAAACTTCAGACGGGCCTGGACATGTACTGGCTTAAGCAGGGGGACATGTCTGGCACTGCAGGATTTGAGTCCCTGGCGGCATAGCGTGTTACTGATGGTAGCCTTTGTTACTTTGGTCCCAGCTCTCTGCAGGTCATTCACTAGGTCCCCCGTGTGGTTCTGACCCCACATCATTTTGACCCCACGGGGTGAGAACTCGTTAGATCGAGGGAGATTATCAGTGGTCTTGTATGTCTTCCATTTTCTAATAATTGCTCCCACAGTTGATTTCTTCACACCAAGCTGCTTACCTATTGCAGATTCAGTCTTCCCAGCCTGGTGCAGGTCTACAATTTTGTTTCTGGTGTCCCTTGACAGCTCTTTGGTCTTGGCCATAGTGGAGTTTGGAGTGTGACTGTTTGAGGTTGTAGACAGGTGTCTTTTATACCGATAACGAGTTCAAACACGTGCCATTAATACAGGTAACGAGTGGAGGGCAGAGGAGCCTCTTAAAGAAGAAGTTACAGGTCTGTGAAAGCCAGAAATCTTGCTTGTTTGTAGGTGACCAAATACTTATTTTACCGAGGAATTTACCAACAACAATGTGATTTCCTGGATTCTTTCCCCCCATTTTGTCTCTCATAGTTGAAGTGTACCTATGATGAAAATTACAGGCCTCTCTCATCTTTTTAAGTGGGAGAACTTGCACAATTGGTGGCTGACTAAATACTTTTTTGCCCCACTGTATGTTACTTTGGGAAAAGGTCAGGATCAGTAAAATTAAATGTTGTAATGAATTGACTAAACCACTGGTACAGTTTAAGGAAGTGGTTCCAAAACTCATTGGTGTGCACTACAAGAAAGCACAATATTTCTGAAAATGTTGTTTTTATTTCGATTAGTAACGCAATAATAAAAAAAGGCAAACAGCAGTTTGTATACATTTTTATATAATGAATAATTTTAACAATTAGTGCAAATCCATTTTACTTACTGTTAAATAACTTATGAAACCTTGCACTGAACTAAAAATAATATACTTTTTCACTTCTGCTCATATTTTCTTTATATTCAACGAATGCCATAGTAGTCACACAGGCTTACACCGATTACTTGCCCACCGCCCCCCACTGTCATTTTGCTTTTTAAAAAATCAGTCCAACTATGGACGCTGTGATTCTGTGAAGCAGCAAGGCCAGCAGTACAGTTAGTCACAGTACAGAGTAACAGGAGTCACATTTAACTTTGAAGCATGGAGAGAGTTACCCCAGAATTCCACTGGTTGCTGTGCATTGCGGAACGAAGCCTAGAAGGGTCTGGACCGCCCGAGCTGCAACAGAGTAGATACGCAATTCAGCGGAGTCAGTGGAAGTACATACATAAGCCTTTTTCACATAGAGATTCCGCATTATTGCTGCAATGAAGGCTCACCTTTGTGCCGCCTTTGTCCATTCACACTGAACCGAGCAGCGCTGGCATAAAGCTGTTTGAACATGTCATTTCATACAGCATGCCCGCGTTGTGGGACCAAAAGAGGTGTGATTGCACATATAATGACGTTGAGATCTGTGTGTTTTTTTTTTCAACATGTTTCCTCCTGTTTTCCCCTAAAAAATCTAAACATGTATTAGCCAACTGTTAATAATCATATGCAAGCTGTTATAATTTACTCTAACACATTACTCTTCTAAGTACATAACTCAGTAATGTAACAAGCAGAGTATCCAACAAGGCAGTAATCTTGTAAGATAATGAGTTATTTTTAAAAGTAACATTATATATAGATACATATATAGTTTAATCCAATTTTGAAGTAGACTCATCTCAGCTAGCACCGCTGTTTTCCATCAAAAATGCAACTACAGAGCAAAACAGCAGCCTGTTTGGCATTTGTAGACATGGGGTCGAATTTAAATATGTCTAGGAAACATTTTATTCAGTCTGTGAGAGTAATGAACAAGAAGGAGCTGTTTGATGATGTTAAAAGTAAAGTTACCCAACACTGATGGCCAGTCTAATGAAGGCTAGATTAGACAAAAGAACAAAAGGCTAACGCTTTAATGGTCATAGCAGAGGAATGAAGGCCATCCAGTATGTGCCACTGAGAAAGAGAGCAGGTCTAATTTTAGAACCTGGTGATAAGCTGTGCTCCATGTGGGACAGGGTGATATCAAAGGGAATGCATCATGACTCCGTTGCTATGGTGATCATAATTCACCTTAGATATCTCCTAATTAAGAGGCAAAAAAAGGCAACAAAAAAAGAAAAAAAAGAAAGAAGGACAAGCAGAAGAAGGAATAAAAGGAACCCAAGTCATCATCATTACAGCAATAGGAATCAATAGTTTCTTCCCAGCAAATTCCTGATCCTCCAGTCTGTACATTTAATGCTGTCACATTATTTTTGGCTTATATGTCCATTCACTTCCAACACAAGGGAATACCATGAATGTAATAATACACTGTTATAATTCAAAACTTGATATACAATAAAACAATGTGTATCAGCTCTTACTGCAATTATGTAAAACTGAAAACAGGAAGAACGCCAACACACATACATCAGGGTAATGACATACTATTGTATATAAGACATCATTGTTTCTTACTGTTTCTATATGTACCCTTATATTTGATTGTATTTGTACTTGAATGTACCTGCTGCTATGATCTATCTATCTATCTATCTATCTATCTATCTATCTATCTATCTATCTATCTATCTATCTATCTATCTATCTATCTATCTATCTATCTATCTATCTATCTATCTAAGAAACCAGAGATTGACAGAGAGTGATGTATAAGTCCTACAGCCAAAATATTCCCCATGAAGATGACAAAAATGACAAAAAAAGCTTGTCGCAACTCATTTATCTGTGTCAGATTATTTCAAATTAAAAAATAGATGAATAATTGATTTATTCATTAGCTGGATGTGACATTTGAGAAGTTAATAAAACGTAATCTCTAAAAATGGGTCTGGAAAGACATTCCCCAGTATAGTAATTCATCACCCGGGTCTGGCTTTACATCATGCTATTTAATTCAGTCCGGACAGTGCAATCATTCATCAAGTGAAATACAGAGCAAGAGGTCCATGCTTGCCATGTTCAGGACATGAATGAAAGTTTGATCAAGGTTTTAGCTTCATGTGCTACTTATAATGCATCAAAACAGAAGACAGGGTTTTCCCTACTGTTAAAAGGTTTAGGAGCAGCACCCAAGCCATTTTGGGCACAACCTAAACCAAATTAATGTGAGATCAATGTGAAGAAGCATCATAACTAAATGACTATACCCAGATCTAACGGTTGTAGCTGGCCCACAGTGGACTTGACCCCATGGTTCAAAATTGCGTGAAATTTTGGTAAAAATCTCTACAAGGAGGCCCCTGAAACCCCCCTGCCAAATATGTGCATTTAAGTCTTCCCCAGAAAAAGCACTGTCGGCATGCTGAAAGGGTGTTGCAAGAGCATGATTGGAAGAGTCTATAATTCTCATAATCTACCAAATGAAAGTGACATCTTTGTTACTGAATGGATGTAAAGACAGTGATATTGGTTGGTTTGTCGATCAGTTAATCCTTTCTAATACTTTTGTTCAGGATACTTTGGCCACTGATTACCCTGATATTTGGTATGGATATTCATGGTCCCCAGATAATAAATCTCAATAATTTGGTGACCCTTTGACAATAAATGAAGTATCACAAATCAAATCAAATTTTCCCATGATTACTACATTTTTCCATGACCCATTATCTGCTAAACAATCAGGCTTTCTCATTATTGTTGACAGTGCATATTCATGGTCTCCAGAAGATGGATTTTAGACACCCTGACCTCAAACACTCCCATCAAGCCCAAAATGTTGATGTTGATCAAGAAAAATTTTAACTGAATAATTTCTTATTGCCATGAAATTCATTCAAGCAAGGTTGGATTACCAACTGGGCCACTTGGGTAAGGGACAGATGTGTGGTCATTTGAACTACACATCTACACATTGGGTTTAGGGATTAAAGCACAATATCAATTTACATTATGCACCTAATTCCTAATCCCTATGATACCATGAGCAAATTATGGGCGCATCACATTATGAATGCTAGTTCCACAGAGCACCAGAAGTATTACAAAAAACCTTTTCCCCTGTTACCTCCACAGTGACTAAATTATGTTAAATCCAACCAATCTACAGCAAACCTGTCATGATGTCATACTACAGGTATAATATATACAATTTACAAAGATGAGGTATAATATATACCATTTACAAAGATGAGTTGTATTATTATCAGTGAATGCACAGACTCTATGTACTTCGTATTATCTGCGTGACCAATGTATGTACCTTTTCTTTTTATTATTTTTTACTTTTTTTTTTACTATTTAGTTCTTTGTGTCATGACATTTGTGTCACGAAACCAATCCTTTTTTGTCTGACCTCATGATTGTAATGTTCTTTAATTGTCAATAAATATTTGTTTAAAAAAAAAAAATACAAAGATGAGGAGGAACAGGGGGCCTTTCTCCCTCACCTGCTCCTTCCCTGTGTGTGTGTCTGTGGGCGTGGCAGCAGCAGCAGAGTGGCACACCTGTATTGGATCAACTCATCACCCTCCGACTTTATCTTCCTAGTTTCTCCACCACTTCAGCGCTAGATTATTATGTCCCATATGGTGATTACACAGTGCTGCTCTCTAGTGTTGTCTGCAGAACCCTCCAGCGTCATTCTGCTCTGCTTCCTGCTCGCCTGCTCTCCTGGGTTCCTCCGCATTGGCTCTGGTCAACCCTGCTTGCCTGCCTTGCCAGCCTTGCCTGTCTGCCTGCCTGCAAACCTGGTCATCTCGTCTATGTTTCCTCCAAGGAAAGCTAGGTTGTACTAATAAATCCTTACTCACTAACTTCCTGTCTCCATTCTCTGCATTTGGGTTCTAAAATCAACCTCAACATAACACTTGCGACATCAGTGAGTTTGTGTTGTTACAGGTACTGTTCAGATGATGTAATGTAGTCCAGAGACTCCAGTCTGGCTAATACATAAGTTTGAAGATTCATCAGACGCTGAAACACTGCACAGTGATCTATTTCACAAGGAGACAAGATTTTACAACTCTGGAGTGATAACCACCTCATCAGCTGTATGGGAGACAGCAGGGGCGATTCTAGGATCTAACCTTTGGGGGGGCTCAGCCCCCAGGAAGCAGCTGACATCCGCCTTAGACAAGGAATTATGAGGCTACCGAATTCAATCCATTTTTTAAATTTCTTAGAAAAGGCTAAGATTTTTCATGAAGGCATATATAACAAGAATCTTAGATTATTCAACCATGGTCTATGCACAAGTTCCACTGACATACAATCTTGCACTGCAGTGTTTCCCTTAGATTTTTTTGTAGCAGCAGTGCTCTGAGTTGGTAACCTAGCAATACTAGGGAGGTCCGGGGGCATGCCCCCCCCGAAGAACATTTTGAAAAATAACCCTTTAAATGGTGACTACTGGTGAGATTTTTGAAAAAAAAAATTGACAGATTGAGACTTACAAAACAAGTCTCATTCTTACAAATGACATAACAATCAACAGATTCAAGGCATCTGCTGAGACCAGATCATTGTACAAATGTGCCTTGAACTGGGCAGAAACAAAGTTCATAATTTGTGTTTGGGTTTCAGTAGAGCAGTGTTTTGCTCAGGAGTGTGGACAGCAGGTCTGAGGGGGCGTCAGACGGCTCTGTCAAGTTTACCTAGCTAGCTGCTAGCAACTTTTAATGCAAGCTAGCAACTGGGGTCTAATGAATGTAACTTTAATCCAACAAGTGCAGTAATTCGCTCACGACATGTTACACCTCTATAGCAAAGCTATAGGTGTCCAATAGTGGGGGCCTCTTTTTTTTTTTTTATTCTTATTCAACATCCCGCTTTTTTTCTGTTGCTATCTCCTCCCGCACCGTTGATCGCACACATACAAAAAATACATCAAAACATGCGGCTCGTTCTGACTCGGGTTGCTATTTCTTTTCTCACCGAAGTACAAATAAATCGCGACGTAAGTCGCGAAAAACTGCCAAAAATCGTCCCATAAGGAATGAATGGGACGGGGTCAAAAAAATCGCAAAAAATGACGTTTTTCAAACATCTCCTGCTCTGGTATACTTTGACATAGAGACACCATTCAAACTTTTAGGCACAAGTCTTATCTATTTGAGTTGTATTTAAAGTTTCTTTCTATGATGTTTACTTTTTGAACGGTGACCCTTAATTGATCGTGAGCAATTTCGAAAAAAATCAGAAAAATTCAGGATTTTCAATGTGTGTGTATTGCGGAATGTTCGCGCACCACCAACTGGCAGAGTGGGGGAGCCGGAAAAAAACTCTCCGAACATTTTTCTTTAGATGACAATCCTAGCCACAAATTTCACACTACAATAGTGATATTTTCCAATAACGTAGCCACACTTGTCTTCTGTCTGGCAATGTGTCCACTTTATCGGCAGGATGTACGGTTTTTGAATTATCTGCGTCTAACCGACACAAACTCCAACAACTGCCCCCATAAGCCCCAATGTTAAATGGGAAGAGGATTTTTGGAGAAAAGCAGAAACTGCCCCTTTTTTAACTCGCTCCCATTACCACATTTTTCAAAGTAAGACCACAAAACTTGATGACTGTGTTCTTTAAGGCCTTTCCCGCTCGATGGTGAAATTTTTTTTTGCCGATATCATCTTTGATTTTGAAGAAAAAGCAGTAGTTTGACGTGGTGATCCTGAAATGCTGAAATCGCTCTGAAATCAGCTGTCTCAGTCACTGTTGTCAGGTGCACTTAACAACCGTCACCGTGGCAACCGAGATCCTCTGGGCCAACAGAGAGAGTGCCAGACAGACACACACACAGACAGACAGACACACACACACACACACACACACACAGACAGACAGACACACAGACAGACACACGCACTCACATAGACAGACAGAAACATAGACAGACACACGCACTCACATAGACAGACAGACACACACACATATGCAATCAAATGTGCATGCGTTAGCATGACCACACATGACCACACACACACACACACATACAGCCATGCTTAAGCGAGCTGTGCCGAGATCCACTGGGCCAACAGAGAGATCCTCTGCAAAACTTATCGACATCTCTGGCATACTTTGACCTAGAGACACCATTCGAACTTTAAACTGTAGGGAAAAGTCCAAAGTATCAACGTGTGCGTCGACTTTTTGGCAGTTTTCATCGTTTTCATAGTCACGGCGGGGCCAAACCGCACAGCCCACTCTCGCGATTCCCCGCAGGGGAATTGTCTAGTTCCTTTTCCTACGTCCGTTTTTCGGTTCGTAGCTCGTCCCGCACCGTTGATCGCACACACACAAAAAATACATCAAAACGTGCGGTTCGTTCTGACTCGGTATGCTATTACTTTTCTCACCGAAGTATAAATAAATCGCGACGTAAGTCACGAAAAACTGCGAAAAATTTCCCATAAGAAATGAATGGGACGGGGTCAAAGAAACGCAAAAAAACGACGTTTTTCAAACATCTCCTGCTCTGGCATACTTTGACCTAGAGACACCATTCAAACTTTAAAATGTAGGCACAAGTCTCTTCTATTTGAGTTGTATTTGAACATTCTTTCTACGATGCTTAATTTTTGACAACCCTTAATTGATCGTGAGTGATTTCAAAAAATTCTGAAAAATTAAGGATTTTCAATGTGTGTGTATTGCAGAATGTTCACGCAGTACCAACTGGCAGAGTGGGGGAGCCTGAAAAAAACTCTCAGAAAATTTTTATTTAGATGACGATCCTAGCCACAAATTTCACACTACAATAGTGATATTTCCAAAACGTAGCCACACTTGTCTTCTTTCTCACAATGTGTCCACTTTATCGGGAGTATGTACGGTCTTTGAATTATCTGCGTCTAACCGACACAAACTCCAGCAACTGCCCCCATAAGCCCCAATGTTAAACAGGAAGAGGATTTTCGGAGAAAAGCAGAAACTGCCCCTTTTTTAACTCGCTTCTATTACCACATTTTTCAAAGTAGGACCACAAAACTTTATGGCTGTGTTCTTTAAGGCCTTTCCCGCTTGATGGTGAAAAATTTTGCCGATATCATCTTTGATTTTGAAGAAATAGCAGTAGTTTGACAAGGTGATCCTCAGCTGAAATCGCTCTGAAATCAGCTGTCTCAGTCACTGTTGTCAGGTGCACTTTACAACCGTCACCATGGCAACCGAGATCCTCTGGGCCAACAGAGAGATCAGATCCTCTGCAAAACTCATCGACATCTCTGCCATACTTTGACCTAGAGACACCATTCAAACTTTAAAATGTAGAGACAAGTCCAGGCCATCAACGAACGTGGGCTTTGACTTTTCGGCAGCTTTCATCGTTTTCATGGTCACGGCGGGGCCAAACCGCACAGCCCACTCTCGCGATTCCCCGCAGGGGAATTGTCTAGTTGAGAATGTGATTTCCATAATACTGTTCTTTTGAAATAAAAGTTGTTGCATAGTCTCTACATTCAGGACAACCTTATTACAACTTGAATCTATAACTACAAAAAAGTTAAAATTACTTCCCTCATGTACATTTTTTCATACAGTTACAATTAAACATTTTAAATACAGCTAATACCAATCATCATCAGATCTACCACTCACTAGCACAAAATCACATCTAAAATTAGCCATGCAGCCTACTGGCAGACCCACTACAGTGTGCGGAGCTTGATCACTGCACAATCATCTTATTTGGCACTGGGCCCAGGTAAAAGATGACAGTCCCGGCTGAAGTGCTAATGAGTGCATACCAGGTGAAAATTACAAAATGTCTGCTACCATACTGTAGACTGTACTGTAGAGTGATGACACAACTAACATAAACATGCGTGATTTAAGGATATCGTATTCTTGGCAATTGCAAGTTGTTATTGGATGGAATGTAAGAAAGCGGGGCCAGCCCTATAAACATGAAAGACTGTCCCTGACTTACGCCACACGCACACATATACACAAAATCAACAGTTGCAAATTCACTTCCATTCTATGCAAGCAAATGGGCAAATGAACAATACATTTGATGGAACACGTAGATATGAGGTTTAAAAATGTGCTACATATTATGTGGGAGTTATTGGCCCAAAATGCTTTTGTGTTGATAATAGCGCCACCTGCTGGTCATTTTTGGTGTGTGAGTTACAGGGGCCAGTCTATTACACCTCTATGAATTTCACTGACATAAATGTTATGGTGTGGGTACAGTGCCAAATATTAAATTAGACTGCCACCAGAGCGCCACCTAGTGGCGGATTGGTAACACCTTCGTCAACTATCCTCAGGAGGGCATTGATAATAAATGTACCAAGTTTTGTGTTAATCCGAGCAACTGATGTGGAGATATAAAATACTTAAATTTGAAGAGCGCCACCTAGTGGTCATGGGCCAAAATTTTGCACAGAGCCTCAGGGGCTCATGGGGAAGTAGTCACCTGGGGTCCGTTTCACAAAGCAGGTTCAACAAACTCTGAGTCTAATCCTAAACTCTGAGTTGATCTACTCTGAGATAGAAAACTCTGAGTTTTCGGTTCCAGAAAAACGGATTTGAGTTAGTTTAATCAACTCGGAGTAGTTTCACCTGGAGTTAAGCGCGTGCGACACAACTAAAAAAAAGCCCACATCAATGGAGCCCCGATTCGACGAGTCACCATGGCAACGAGGAAGCGGAGCGCTACGTTTTTCACCAACCTCGAATTGGAAATCCTAATGCGCTCATACGGCGAGTTTCAACACGTTTTTAGAAAGAAGCGCGACACCGCTGCAGCTGCAAAAGAGAGGGAGACAGCGTGGGAGAACATTGCTGCTCGGGTCAATGCGTAAGTTTAAATGTAGTCCTTTGCAATCACAATAATATTACAGGGGAAAACTACTTGAATGGTAGCCTATTTATTAATTTCATTTAGGTGCAATCCCGCGGGGGAGAAGCGCACTTGGCCTCCGCATTCGAAATGATGTATGCAGCATCACATATATAATATAATATAATATAATATATATATATATATATATATATAATATATATATATATATATATATATATATATATATATATAATTTAACAGATCCCTACATCATTCACCTGCAATCCTGTGGAAATCCTAATTGATGGCTCTGACAGGTTTTTAAAACTACAAACATGGGTAAAGCCGTTTCAGGGCGGGGCACACTCTTCGCCGACATTGTACAAAAATCTTCCATTTGCAAAGAAACGCAGTGCAACACACAATATCTGCTGGGATGTGAGAGCATGACTACTGTTGGTAATGTTGCAAATGTAAGGACGGATTAGCTTGTGTAGGTAAATGATGAACTGTGACGTGAAGCGGAACCGCTCAAAAAGATAATTGTCTGGGAATGCTAAAACATCTATGCGCGGTCTGATAACCATCTCCCGACCAATATTTAATTCTCTGCGCAGTAATGCTGCACCTTCATCCCCTGGGATGTGAGAGCATGACTACTGTTGGTAATGTTGCAAATGTAAGGACGGGTTAGGTTGTGTAGGTAAATGATGGACTGTGACGTGAAACGGAACCGCTCAAAAAGATAATTGTCTGGAAATGCTAAAACATCTATGTGCGGTCTGATAACCATCTCCCGACGAATATTTAATTCTCTGCGCAGTAATGCTGCACCTTCATCCACGGGATCGTTGTCAAAAGGACATGCCACGTTCATGAAAAAAGTCGCCTCCTACTGTGCCTAATGGACTTCTGATATAGCCTACTGACTCTGATTTTTTTAATGATTTTTGACAGACGGCAGAACAAGGCTACGCCAAAACTCGCCTGCTGACTGAATGAATGAAAGAGGAAATCAAATGGCGTGTGTGGCTGAAAGTGGGCGGAGACAGAGAGAAACTCGAGGTTCATTGAGAAAAACCTGGTCCCGACCAGGTTAGGTTCATAGAGTCAGTTACTACGGTAACTGACCGAGAGCTTAAGTTACCTCTCTTTCTGAAACAGGCTAGAGTTACCCCTCTTTCTGTGGTTTGAGTTACCTCCCTTTGTGAAACGGAAAACTCAGAGTTTCCCTCATTTCAGGGTTAATAAACTCAGAGTTTTCACTAAACCTGCTTTGTGAAACGGGCCCCAGGATGCACATACAGGACTCTACTCGATTCAGCAAGAGCTTCGTCCCCTCTGCAATCAGTGCATTCAGCAAACTCCCACTGTAACCTCTTATACAGACCCCTCTTCCTATGTGTGATATTTATGTTTTTGGTGGTGTACATGGTGTGTATATTGCACTAGCGGAACATATCAGAGCCGGGCCGGGGGCGGGGCACATGACATACACCGGGCCCTTTAAAAATAATAATCATTTTTACAACACACACATGCCCGCAACAGCGGGACTTACAAGCTTCAGCACTGCGGAGAGCAACTATGTCCAACAAACGGACATGAACAACAAACCAATGTAACAACAAAAACATTAAGCTACATGACCCCTAATAATAAAACACAAAATCAAAGCAGTTCAGCATCACGGATAGCGACCACATCATTTTGACACCCACTTTAACTATTTCAACTAATGACAGAACAGCACAGTAGCATATATCAATAGTAAAACTGGCACAGCGGCCCACATGTTCACGTAAAACACAATTTCTAAATGAAGTACTACTCACCACTACTTGAAGGGCACACGGCGAGCCTTGTGCTCCGCAAACTCATCCACGAATCTCTGTATGTCCATTTTCTTTACACTTTCATTCTCTATGGACAAGATGCCAAGTCCACTCACACATTGTTTAGTGTAGTGATTTTTTTAGAATTGCTACCTGTAAATCTGGCTCTCTGACTGTGCTGGCAAGCCAGAATTGGCGGGCCAGAATCGCTGCCAACACCGTCGGGTCCATCTCCAGGAGGACGAACAAAATATGTGTCAAGTTTTTGGAGTTTTGCTTTTCCTTGCTCTCTTTTTTCTTTTTCTCTGCGCTTCGCCGCTCCACTTTTATGTTTATATGAGCTGCTGCCACTCATGTTAACTCAGTAAAAAGTTCACCTGCACCTAGCTTGCACTCTGTTGCCAAGTAACTGCTGATGTAACGACGTTTTTACGACGATTTTACCCAAAATCCACTTGGAGACAATCGGCGATCCACTTGTAAATTTTAGCGTCGTATAGTGAAATATCAGAGTGAAAATAAAGCCAGTCATAGAGGACAACATTTTATTCAATATTTTACACCTACTAGGCTACATCACTAAAGTCAGTCTTGTAACGTTTTGAGCAACCATGACTCATTCTGACTGGGGAAACCTATATAATTCCACATAGACCTTTAATGAGAATTCAATTGACAGTAAAACTTATCAGAACTCCCTCGCTACAGCAGCGAGGGGGCCCTGCCTCGCCTGTGGGGTGAGGCCCGCTTTCCCACCGGTCCCTGCTCCCGGATCCGGGGAATTTTTTTTTGTTTCAGTTTTGAAAAAAAAAAAAAAGTCCTCTCACCTTGTATGCATCAAGGCATCTGTTCAGTCCTGACAGCAAACTGTCAATGATCACATTGAATGTCTCAACTTGGAACTTTTTGCTCCCAGTGAGAACGACTTCGTTGTCTTCTGTTTCATCATCAAAGACTCTTCTCTTACTTTTGCCGTGGGTCTCTGACTTGTAGGTCTGTGTCACACCTGTGACAGCCCGGGCAGATGTCTCAAAGTCAGCAAATTGCCCTCTTAGCGATGTAATGTAGGTGTGCAATGATTCCAAAAGGCACACAGCAGTCTTTAAGTCCATATCCCTCCGTTGCAAACCATTGCTTGTAAGCTTGAATCTGTGCAGCACAGTGTCCCAAAATACGGCCATGAGCGCAGTCTCCAGCTTCCCAAGCTTGTTACACAGCGCAGCAGCCTCGCGCCTTGTGTCCTGTCGCTCTTCATTGTCAGAGGCTAACATCTGTAAAGCCCCTCTTATTTCAGCATAATTTTCACAAAGAGCTCTTGTGGAGTCTCCGCGGCAGCTCCATCTTGTGCTGGAGAGTGATTTCAGTGTCAGTGTGATGTTACCTGTGAACACCTTATTCCATCTGTGGGTGGAAGCAGAGCAAAAGGCATACAGTGCTTGAAGTAAGTCAAAAAACTGGCTTGCTTCCCGGCAGCAATTTTCCACACAATTCACACCAACCAAGTTCAAAGAATGTGCCGCGCATGGAATGTAATGAATCAGTGGGTTGTTTTTCTTGAGTTGAGCTTGCAGCCCATTATATTTCCCTGACATGTTTGATGCATTGTCGTACACTTGTCCACGACAGTTGGAGAGATCCAGTCCCAAATTGCTGACCATCTTGTTCATGCAGTCAGCCAGACTTGATCCAGTGTGACTGTGAATTGGTTCAAATCCAATAAAGTGCTCAGCTACTTTTCCTGTCTCACTCACAAATCGGAACACAAAAGTTAGCTGGTCCACGTGTGACATGTCAGGTGTAGAGTCCACTATCACAGAGAAATATTTTGCTCTTTGGAGCTCTGTAGCAATGGCTTGCTTTGTTTTTTCACCCATCAGGCCAATAAATTCCTCACAGATAGTTGAAGATAAATACGAAGTGCTGCCACGACCTTTCTGACCGTACTTCTGAAAATGATCCATTAAAAACGGATCAAATTATGCAAGCAGCTCGAGAATTCCCAGGTAATTACCATTGTGTGAGGATCCCAAATGTTCAATATCTCCCCGGAAAGGGAGCCCCCTTTCACTGAGAAACTTAATGACAGCAACTACACGCTTTAATACATCCTTCCAGTACTGACCTTCCGCTGCAATCTGTCTCCCAAGAGAAGCATCCACAGTGCCCAGATGTTTACTCCGACAGGTAAGTGATAGCATGCATTTTCTGTGCTCACCACTCATTTCATGCTCCGTTATTTTCTCCGGGTGTTTCCAGTCGCTAAACCCGACAATGAATGCGCCGTGGTGTGTTGAGAAAACTTTACATGCAAAGCAGTAGATTTCCCCGGTGGACGTTGAATAAATGATCCATTCTCGTGGTACACATTCACCATTGTGGAGGTGTCGGGTCAGAGCATCGTTGGTCAGAGACCGTGCGTTTCCGCTCTTCTCCTCCCTGCCGGAGGCAGGATACTTTCCCGCCCGATGCTGAAAGGCTGCAAGTCCTTTGCACAGAATTTCCTCCCAAACACTCTCCGTTATGGATCCCCATAGCGCAGGGTCTTCGGGGATGATGGCACTTGCCGCTGCCGCAGAACTGGCACCTTGCTCGCCATCTGCTTGCTGTGGTTGTGCTGCCCTGACGATCTCGTCGGAGCTAGCTAACGTTACCGTTAGCTGAGGCTCACTGCTCACGGCAGATGCTTCAAAGCTAACGTCTTCAACGTCCTCTTCCTCTTCATCACGAGCTTTTTAAAAAAAGGTGCTTATTAGCGGTACCTTTTTTTTTGGCTGCCGCTTCTTTTTCCTCCTTTTCTCTTTTTCTCTTACGTTTGGCGGCCCCGCTCAGTTTATTGCTGCTTTCCATATTCTGTAAACGCTGGTTTTAAAATTATTTTCCCTGATCTACTCGAACATGCAACATATCTGATCACGGATCGGTTACAAACACACACTGTGTAATTTATCACTGTGTAATAAATAGTAGTTCGTTGAAAAACTGATCTTGGATCGGTAATGTTGACCAGTCCCGCCCCGATTTATTTTTAGCCAATCAACAGTGCATTGTGATCTGCTGCCAATCATTACCTGTGATATCATCAAAATTACATATAACACAGACAATCAGACCTCATTTATTGTAAACAACTTTTATTTATTTATTCTGATTGGATAGTAGGTGAAGTTGGGTGGGAGCACCGAGTGCTGTGTTCAGGGGCTGTAGGAGATCGTGCCAGCCGCCGTGGCTCGCGTTTAGATTGAGTCATAAGGAAAATTTATATATACCCAATCGCAAAGGGCCCCTCTCGGCTCATATGCCCATATGGTAGATCCGGGCTTGAGGGTGACAGACCACCCGCTGATCAGATAGTCAAAACTCCAGCGCCTTCCTTGTTCTCTCTCTCGACGCCCTCTACTCCTTCAACTTCTGATCTTCAAGGGCTCCTCTCCATCTCCCCCCCACGGGGCTGCCTGCCCTCAAGATCTCTTCTTCTAGGCCTAACAGCTGTGGAGAGCTACAAGCTGCATTTGCAGCAGGCCCAATGAACTTCTCCTCACTGCAGCAACACAAGGTCCTGCCAGTATTCCAGATCAATTGGCACCAGCAGCTGCGACACAAAGCTTGCAAGCTAACTAATGATCTGAGGAACACCAAGCAAGTTAGCACCGAGCTACTATCCTTGCTAAGGAAAGGAGTGACCGGTTTCCTCCTCTGCCGACTTTCATCAGACCTTGCACAGCAGGAAGAGCATTCAACATCGGAATCCCAACCTTCTCCTGTGACCACCAGCACCTTTTCTTCAAAGACTGGTAACGTTGAACTGGGCTTGGATAGCATAGCATAGCACGGCTAAGCACAGGACTCTAAACTCTGGTTGATGTAATGCATATGTGTTCAATGTATGTGTTTGTTCACTGTTGGTGTTATTGTGACCTCAGGTCAGGCTATTGGTAGTTTGCTTTGCTACATGGATAATTTGACATTAGTCTAATGCTGCTTCACACAGACTCAGGGTCTCTGCATGCAACTAACCATCTTCTCTAACCTGGCATCACGTCACACACACACACATTCCTTGAGCCTGGAGCATATCACACCCACATGTGATATCAGTGACCACCATTGTTTCTTTGTTCTGCCACACACACACACACACACACACACACACACACACACACACACACACACACACACACACATGCACACACATACCTGTATATAGTACATATTAGTTAGTGTGTTTTCATCTTCGTGTTGAACAAAAACTTTTGAACCTTCTTGCTGTTTATTTAATATTGTACACGAGTGAATGTTGCCAACCTCTACACTGTCAAGAACTCCAAAATCTTTCAACCATTACTAGCTGTTATGTTAAATTTGGTTGTAGTTATTAAGTTAATTATTAATCAGAGTTATAAACAGTTTAGTACCTCTTATGAGACCGATTTGGTAAATTTGTTATGTTTTCCCTTCTTCAAGGGTGGTGCCCCGAGGTGATCTAGTGTAAATTGGATCATATTATTTATCATAATTAATAATTATCCCTGATAACCATTAATTATTATTGATAGCTACATTTTACCTAAATCTCCCTTTTGATGTTGCATAAACACTATCTAATTGTGCCTCGTGTAGTGCAAGGCCCAACAAGATGTTGCTGAAAGACCTCATCAGCAGACAGACTCAGAGAGTGAAAGAGAGGAGCCCCCACTGACCAGTGGACCAAGAGGACCTCCAGGTATACTAACACCTACACATTGGTCACTTGGAATTGTACTTAAGCCAGATATGATGTAGTAGCTATGTTAACCTGGTAGCCTGATAATTCATGAATAGGTCTGATTCACTCATATAAACAACTCTGTCTGTCAAGTCTGTCTCAGTTAGATGAATGGTCACTATTACTTTTTTAAGCAGACTGAAGGGCCTGGATCAACCATCAATAGTTACACTAATTATGTGATCTTGATTATTAATCTCGTCTGTAATTGAATAATTGAAGTTTCTTTTTTTTCTTTTCTGAAATAGACATATCCAAATCAAGAGCTGCTGGACTGGTCCAGCCACATCTGAAGCTCTTTCCTAGAACACTCCAGGGTGACAGAAGGAGAAACTTTCAAGCCTTGCGGTACCATAAACACCCATGGCTCGAATACTCATAGAGCCAAGACTCTGCATACTACTATGTATGCAGGCATTTTGGCCCCTCAAACACAGAGTCGGTGTTTACTTTAGTGTTGGGGTACAAGAACTGGAAAAAAGCAGTATATAAAGATGGAGGATTTGCTGTGCATGTAAAGGGAGAGGCTCACATAAATGCAACAATGGCTTGGAAGGAATTTGAGCGAGGAGAGAAGCAAATGCATCTTTAATGAGTACCCTAACTAAAGAACACAGTAAGAAGATACAGGAAAATCGTACTTATACCAAAACTGTAGATGAAGTCTTGCTTTTAACTGCAACCCAAAATATTTCATAAAGGGGTCACAGGGAAACAAGCGATGCAGACAACAGGGGAAACTTCTTGGCTATATTGGATGCAATTGGTAACCATGACCCAGTTGTAAAAAAGAAACTGACAGGGCCTCGCAATGCAAAATACGCCACCCATCAAATTCAAAATGAGATTTTGGATACATTAGCTGTGATGGCGTGCTCTTCCATCATAAATGCGGTCAAGGAAAGTGGTGTCTTTTCTGTAATGGCAGATGAAACTAAAGACACAAAAAAGAAGGAACAGATGTCTTTTGTGCTGGGGTATTATTATCAAGGAGCTGTAAAAGAGAGTTTCCTGCACTTTGAATCTGCAGACCGCTTCAATTCTGCAGTATTGACAGAAAAAATAATCCAAGTATTTGAGAGATATGGCCTGGACTACAAAAGTAATCTGGTTGGGCAATCGTATGACGGTGCTTCTGTCATAAGTGGCAAGGACTCCGACGTTCAATCTCGTATTAAAGGGATATTCCGGTGTAAGTTTAATCCATGGTCTAACACATCTTGACACCGAGTAAGACTCCCCCTCGAGAGGTCAAGTTTGCTGACCGCTAGCTTAGCTAGTTTTAGCAACTTCAGAAAAGACCGCACGAAAACAATACACTGCCGCTTATGCCTCCATTTAGAAACCGCCATCAAAAAGCCACAATTAATGGTCAGAACAGCACCAAACTTCAGCAACAGTACATGTACAGTCCCAGCACACAGTACGAAGCATCAAACATCTGCTAGCTTAGCCGGATTTGTATTAAAAACACAGCTCATCTCTCCGTGCTCCTCCAGCAGCCTACCTGTCTTTGGAAGCCCCGACGAGTCGATTACCGAGTGCAGTAGATTTCCGCTGCTCAAGGGTGAAAATGTATGATTATTACTCCATTACTTCCCTTATTTTCCCTGTCAGCTCTCGATAATAAGAACTGAGCATGCCATGGAGTAATAATCATACATTTTCACCCTTGAGCTGCGGAAATCTACTGCACTCGGTAATCGACTCGTCGGGGCTTCCAAAGACAGGCAGGCTGCTGGAGGAGCACGGAGAGTTGAGCTGTGTTTTTAATACAAATCCGGCTAAGCTAGCAGATGTTTAATGCTTCGTACTGTGTGCTGGGACTGTACATGTACTGTTGCTGAAGTTTGGTGCTGTTCTGACCATTATTTGTGGCTTTTTGATGGCGGTTTCTAAATGGAGGCATAAGCGCCAGTGTATTGTTTTCGTGCGGTCTTTTCTGAGGTTGCTAAAACTAGCTAAGCTAGCGGTCAGCAAACTTGACCTCTCGAGGGGGAGTCTTACTCGGTGTCAAGATGTGTTAGACCATGGATTAAATTTACACCGGAATATCCCTTTAAGGATGCGGCAATGCAGGCCTTTTATGTCCATTGTAATGCTCAAAGTCTTAATCTGGTTCTTGTTGACACAATCAAAGCAGTCCCACAAGCTGCATAAGTATTTCACTTTTGTATGTACTTTGTAATGTAATTTTGAACGATTTGTATGTACAATATTGATTCGATTCAATATTGATTTAAATGCTTCAATATCGATTCAGTAATAAGTAGTAATAAACAAATAATTAGAGTACCTGTTGATAATTTTTATTAAAAAATTTTTTTTAGATACACTGAATATTATTTTATCTTTTACACCATTACCTCATTCAATCAAAACATGAACCAAACATTGACTGTTTTTCAGGGCTGTGAAATGTTAATGAACTGTAAATGACAGAGAAGGTGTTCCTCATGCTTTTATACTTAAGCGGGGCTGAGGGTGAGTATGGGAAACTTCTAGAGGGATAAGATGAGTAGATCAGAGGGTGAAATCATGGCCCCTTCATATTTAATTGCTGTATGTAGGCAGGCTATTTTTAGCCCCTTCATCAGCAGGGCAAGTTTAACTGTAATGCATATGTGTGCCATCTCTCTATGCTGGTGTCAGTGTTGCATGTTGCCATAATTAAGTCTTGCCTTTGTAATATATTTGTAATGAAGGTTACAGCTAATCATGGGCATTTTGTTTACAACTGCTACATCGTTGTTGCCTTTAGGTTTTATTTAACAAAAGATCTTCTCTTTCTGACCATTACATTATGCTCTACAAAATGCCAAGAACAATATACCATATGAAACCTTTATCGGAATATATTTAGCCCCACTGAAAACCACTACACAGTAAAAAACAATGAAATGTGTAAAAATAATTAACACTGTGGTTTTTTCACGCTGTTCAGAGTAATATGATTACACTTTATAGAGCTATTTTTTACTACAAATTTAGTTTAAAAATGACACTCTAATGTGTAATAATATTTAATTTTTATTTCTCTGCAGTGTTTTGTTTTTTTAAATATTCAGCATATAATGCTATATTACTAAATTGCTGTGATCTAACCTATCAAAAGGAAATAAATACAAATATAAAAGATTACAGTAACAGCATTTATTATTATGTCTCACATTTCAATGTCATGTAATTAACATAACAAACCAATTTGAATACAGTACTATGATGCTCACCAGAGAAAGCAATATGGGACCACAAGGAGAGCTGTGGCATTCACTCCATATAACATTTGTATGTCAAAAGGCCTGGGATAATGCAGGTTGTCGACATGAAAGACACCAAAATCTTGCTTGGTCCTGGTCACTTCATAGGCATGGAAATGTTCTTGAAAGGTTACTGTACATAAAGGCAAAGTGAGCAGCAACAGTTTCTTGTGAATTATAAGAATTGACTCAATCTGGTAAAACAGTGGCATTTCAGACTCTACTTTGCCACAAATAACCAAATTTGGGCGATAAACAAACCCATTGGGCCTCATTCATGAAACGTTAGTAAATTTGTGCGTAGATTTGCACATAAAAGCCTACGCTACTAAAAACTTACTCCAGATTCATGAACGCTGTGGGAAACTGAGATCTGATCGTAAACACGTGTGTAAGATCATGAATGCCAATCCATCGAAAAGTGACAGCGCACTCCCGGTAATCAGCTATTAGCATATAACCCCGCCCACGAATTGCCAATGACCACCATATAAGGAGGTGTAGAGGCATCCTGTCGACCTGTCAGTCATGGCGCAAAGAAAGAAAGAAAGAGAAAGAAAAAGATAATTATTCCGAAGCGGAGATTGAAATCATTTTGGGAGAAGTGGAGTAACCCCTATCCCCTATGGCTATAGAAGGGTAAGTCCATATATAACACACACGTAATTATGCAGGCTATATTCTTACCAATGAGCGTCTCTCACAGCTCCATCCTCCAAACGCATGCCAACTGCGCAATTACGCAGGATAAATGCGTCATGTGTCCCACCAGGCCACCGTGTCACAATGTTTAACAACACACACTTTGCGTCACAGATCAGTTGCACATTCACGGAATTAAAGTTTTTTTCGGTTTATGTAATCAAACGCATCACCGGATAGAGCCTTGATGCGTACGTGTGTGCAGTCTAAGGCACCGATGACACCTGGCATGTTTGCGATCGCATAGAATCCCTGCATTACTTCTACCTGCCGTTGTGCGCCATAGGGAAATTTAATATACTCTGGCATTAGTTTAATAATACCGTTAAGAACTGCAGGCAGGATGCGGCTCATAGACGGTTGGGAAATGCAGGACCTGTCACCGATCTCCCATACAAAAGAATGCGTAATCTATTGAGTCGATTTACATAGATAATTCACAATTATGAGCTTAATCTGAATCTTAATCCTGCCAATTGCCAACTAATTTAACTAAATGTGTTATATTTTTAATCGTTTGTCATGTTTATATCACGTGTTTCAAAGGCATCTGCGTATCGTGTACATAACAGAGCACAATATGAATTAAAATTGTAATTTCCAATAGTGACAAGCATTATTTATATGCGTTCTTAAATTTACACAAGCGCTGCGTGTGGTCAGCAGCATGTGTAGATTTTGTTAGTAGCTACGAAAAGATTGGCGCTACTAAAATATTGATGAATGCGGAGATGCACGTAAATTTCCGTCTGCGAACGGTTTACGCACAAATTCGTTCTGCTCACGTTTCATGAATGAGGCCCATTGTGTTTAGCACAGTTCACTTTCATAACTTGAACACTACTGGGCACTTGCATTGCCATGGCAATTCCAGAACCTCCTTTTCCCATCTCTAAAGACACCAATTTTCCTGGACCAATGTCTAACTGACTAAAGGTTGTTGAAGATTGCCAAACATATGCCATAAAATTCCATTTTTTTTTGGCCAGCATTTTGGTGATATTTTTAAATGACTTGAGCTGTTTCTTGAAACATTGGACTAGTCCCAGCCTAGTCAAGCGAGCAGGAACTGATGAAGCCTCTTGGATGAGAGGTGAAACGTCTTCAAGACAAAAACCAAATCCAGTTGCATTCGATTCAATTTCCTTGAGATAACTATGACCTGGATGAATGAGAATATTCACAGGCTTCTTGAAACATGCACAAACTATGAAGTACAGGTCCTATTTTCTGGATGCAGCGAGGATAATGGACAAGAAAATGGTGCTTTGGTAAAAGTTTTTTCTGGGGATACAACGTCTTGAACAGTTTGTGGTGTTCCACAATCAAATGTTTTAAATATACACACAGACCTTGAGCTAAATTGGGAGAAAATACATTGTTTACTATCTGTAGTAATAAAAGAAGTACCATATTTTTCAGACTATAAGGCGCACTTAAAATCCTTAAATTTTCTCAAAAATTGACAGTGCGCCTTATAATCCAAGCGCGCCTTATGTGTGATTACTTGTTATGCTTACTGATCGAATTTATGCGGTACAATGCGCTCAAAAATCTGTCAAAATGTGTAAGTATGACTTTGGTAAGCAACGAAGCCACTCCGCTCAATGGATATTCGTAGCATTACAGTACGCTGTGTCACTACCTGATCGGCCCCGTAACAGGACCCCTGAGCAGTCTACAAGACTGCCTGACTGTAATGTCTAAACTAGAAGTGCATTCATGTAAGGCAGCCCGGGCCCGGAGTATGCATTAGCAACAATAAACCAATCAGAGAACAGTATTTAGTACGCTTACCCCTGCCACTTTTTATATGTAATACGTACAGTGCTTCAACATTATATTACAGTACATTTGTGTGTACGTAAAAGGACTCCAAAAATGGCACCTGTTAAGAGGCATGCTTACGAAGCGGGTTTTCAAGCTATCAGCTATGCAGCAGAACATGGGAATAGAGCAGCCGCGAAAGGATTCAACATCAATGAATCAATGGTACGGAAGTGGAGGAAGCAAGAAAATGAATAAAGTTTGATTTACCGGACTATGTTGATTTGCTTAATGCGCCTTACAATCCGGTGCACCTTATGCGTGAACATAGACACATTAATTCACAGTGTGCCATATAATCCGGTGCACCTTATCGCCTGAAAAATATAGTAGGTCCCAATGTTGGTCAGTAGAGGTTACCAAATCTCCAAACATTAGGGAAACATTCCTCAATAAGCACCACCACTGGCCTATTGTTTCTCTCCATGAATCCATAAACAAAACTTTGTATTCTCAAATTCAACTCCCCCAGTGTAACATGTTATTCTTTAAAATATGCAAACAATAACTTCAATTCATACTGGGGCCACCCCTTCCAAAACGCCACGCATCACATCAGCTGAGAAGTTCTCAGTGGTGTGAAAATATGTCAGTGAATTCAATGAGCATGAACTCTTCACACCAAAAACATAATGAAGATATGGATTACAAGCCATTTCTTGACAGTGAGCAGTGTGGGTGTCTGGTGCGCAACACTATTTTGGGAGAATCTTCAGAGAATTCTGTTTGAAAGTCATCTTTTTCAGCTAAACAAAACCTGCAACAGTACCTCGCACCGAAAGACTCCACCAGACCAAGCAAGGTATGTAAACTTAGATTATCGCCATTGACCTGTACCACACTGCCACGAACACCATATAGTAGAATCTCAATACCATCATTCGCTAACACTTTAATTTCTCTAATAATAGGAGCAAGAATTTCACTAAAACCATCACATTTAAGATCTTATGCATTAAATAAGGCGCAAAGGTGTATGCTGGCCAAAAAAAGAATTCCATTTCGGAGAGAAGTTTCTTAAGGTAAAATATATTGCACCCAATTTATGAATACCTCGCTTGGAGCTGAGAGGATTTGCAACCTCAAAGTCATCATAGAACATTTGGATCTGCACTGTGTGCTTTTCAGTTGAAAACAGAGGGTGAGTCTTCAATAAAGATCCATCAAAAATATCTCCAAGTCTTGTGTGATGAAGCACCAGCTCCCTCACTAGTTGCTAAACCATTTTGTTTAGAAAGGTGGAAAGACACTCACACACAGTTTTCTGATTTTTTTTATTCAAATTTTGTTTCAACTAACATTTGTTAAATACAAAGAAGTATACTTTAAGTTGATTATTAAAAATGTATATAAATTACTTGTGATAATCAAAGTTTTAACCTGTCCAAGTTGGAGTCCTTTGTGGTGGCCATCTTGTGCTGGTGTGGAAAGAGGAAGTGCGTCTCAGCAGAAGCCTTTTTATGTGGAGTATCAGAAGGTGTGTTCTCAGTTTCGATTGGATAATGGATGTGTGAGGACATGACAGGTAATTAAGCTAAAGTCTGAATAAGGTACAAATGTTTGGTTTGTTTTGAATGTGTAGTAGCTATCTTAGCCTAAGAAAGAATTAATTTAGACTGTGTTAGTATGAGCAAGTGTAAGAAAACAATGTTTTATTTGTTGTAAAGCTTTTCAACTCTCCATTATAGAGGTCTGCCCTGATAGGCCAGTTTGAACTGGAAAGGCGGACTCTCCTGCTATATATGTGAGTGGAATGGGAGAGGGAGAGGGTTTTTTTTCCCTGTGGAAGACAGTGACCAGAGCGTTCTGAAGCTTAGCAGAAATGTTTGTTTCTTTGTTTTGTTTTAAGACTATAAATAAAAGTCTTCTATTTTGTGCTGCACAACGCTCGCCAGTGTGATGTTTTACCGTCCACCATGCTTTGCTGCACCTTACCCTATGACATCTTGAATCACCAGTTCCTGAGTTTTTCAACATTTCTGCAATATGCTGACTTTTAAATATCGAATTATAAATGAATCTATCTTGAACGACTGTCTGATCATATGTTCCAGACTTTTTATTTCACCTTGTGTCAAATCTTGAGCCAATTACACATTAAACTGGTTCTACAGTTTAACACTTGTCTGATAAAAATTTTGATCGCTTGTATTCTGAATTAAGAACTGTGAAAGGATTCTCTAACTCCTCAAAACATGCTTCAACTTTCTTGCACATTTCAGTTTCTCTTTCATTACTAAATACATGCCTAATGGCAGTTTCTTTAGCATGCTGCTGGATATCTTGAACAATCTCTTCCGTGGAATTCACCACAGAATTCATTACACTTTGGCCTACACTTGCTGCCTTTAGATCAGAAATTACAGCTGCACAACTATTTACAAGGTCTGCTGAAGATAATTACAACTCAGCCCCTAAATTTTCAGGCACCACATCAATATCAGAAGAATTACTTGTGTCAAGAACACTTTGAGGAGGTAAAATGTCATCTTCTGCAGAATCAAATGAACTGCTTACATGGCATTTGTTCAGGTGTTTTCTAAAGCCAGAAAAGCTACCAAAAGAACATGAGCATCCCGCTTGGCCACATTTAAGATAAAGAGTCCTGCCAGTACAGAGACCATTAATTACTTTAAGGTGCTTTAGAAGGCTCTTGGTCTACCATGGTCATTTTTACAAAGAAAGCACTTAATTATTTTGATCTCAATGGATACTAACGCACCATTCTTGCTCGCAACTCTGCAACTCTGGGAGTTTCCTTTGTTTCCCCAACGTCAATGTTGTAAATGGTTGTTTGCACAAAAGTGAAAAAGTTGGTCAGGGAAGAACTGTATGATGTACCAAAGACATAATGGGCCTTAAAGAGTTCGTCAAGGGCTCCCACTGAACCTGTCGCATTACATGGAAGGGCATGCTTGTCAATAAGTCTAGATGCTGCTATACACATTCATCAGCAGTATTTAGTGACCAACCTCTGACAACAGATCAGATCACCTCACTGTGCATGAAATGGAGGTGATGGAAAGTATATTTTAACCAACTTTTTAACATACATTTAGGAATTTGATGAGGTTATTGACAGCTTGAGATGCAGACATCTTTCCTGGGGGGTATTCCAGAAAGCAACTTACTTTGAAAACTCAAAGTAAGTTAACCCTGAGATGAGGGGAACTCTGAGTTATCTGTTTCAGAAAAAGCGGTAACTGAAACTCTGGGTCAGTCACCATGGTAACAGACTTTGTGAACATAACCTGCTCACTGGCAGATTATCTATAAGAAACCCTGAGTTTCTACCTGTCTCCTCCCACATGAAGAAAGCTAGACATGGATTGCCCATTCATCCAATTGATATCGAGGCGCAACTTATTCAAAATGCTTCACATCATGAGAGAATCTTCCAACCCAGAGGTCCATTTCACAAAGCAGGTTTAGTGAAAACTCTGAGTTTATTAACCCTGAAATGAGGGAAACTCTGAGTTTTCCGTTTCACAAAGGGAGGTAACTCAAACCCGAGAAAGAGGGGTAACTCTAGCCTGTTTCACAGAGAGAGGTAACTTAAGCTCTCGGTCAGTTACCGTTGTAACAGACTCTATGAACCTAACCTGGTCGGGACCAGGTTTTTCTCAATGAACCTCGAGTTTCTCTCTGTCTCCGCCCACTTTCAGCCACACACACCATTTGATTTCCTCTTTCATTCATTCAGTCAGCAGGCGAGTTTTGGCATAGCCTCGTTCTGCCGTCTCTCAAAAATCATTAAAGAAATCAGAGTCAGTAGGCTATATCAGAAGTCCATTAGACACAGTAGGAGGCGACTTTTTTCACGAACATGGCATGTCCTTTTGACAACGATCCCGTGGATGAAGGTGCAGCATTACTGCGCAGAGAATTAAATATTGGTCGGGAGATGGTTATCAGACCGCGCATAGATGTTTTAGCATTCCCAGACAATTATCTTTTTGAGCGGTTCCGCTTCACGTCACAGTTCATCATTTACCTACACAAGCTAATCCGTCCTTACATTTGCAACATTACCAACAGTAGTCATGCTCTCACATCCCAGCAGATATTGTGAGTTGCACTGCGTTTCTTTGCAAATGGACGTTTTTTGTACAATGTCGGAGAAAAGTGTGCCCCGCCCTGAAACAGCTTTTACCCATGTTTGTCGTTTTAAAATCCTGTCAGAGCCATCAATTAGGAGTTCCACAGGATTGCAGGTGATGATGTAGGGATCTGTTAAATTAATTTTAAATTAGGCTATATTCTGTTAATGACATGAGCTGCAACCTCAGACTGGGATTCGTAATTTTAATTTCTTTTAGGATTTCCCAGTGTGATTGGCTGCATAGATGGCACACACATCCCCATCACGGCTCCCTCACATAATGAAGCCGATTATGTGAATAGGAAGTCCATTCACAGCATAAACATGCAGGTACATGTAGATTGACTACTGTTTCAAAATGTTAAAGACTGCATCATAGTTCCAACATCTGTCACTCTCTGCACTGTCAAGATCATATGTGATGCTGCATACATCATTTCGAATGTGGAGGCCAAGGCCTCGTTGCCATGGTGACTCGTCGAATCGGGGCTCCATTGATGCTGGCTTTTTTTAGTTGTGTCGCACGCGCTTAACTCCAGGTGAAACTACTCCGAGTTGATTAAACTAACTCAAATCCGCTGTTCTGGAACCGAAAACTCAGAGTTTTCTATCTCAGAGTAGATCAACTCAGAGTTTAGGATTAGACTCAGAGTTTGTTGAACCTGCTTTGTGAAACGGACCCCTGGTGAGATGTCGTGTCATTTCCAGAGGAATATCTGTTCGAACGCTACCGTTTTTTCATCAAACAGCACAATTTATCTTGATAACATTCTCCGGCCATACATCACCAAAACGCGGACGTGCACTCACATCACAGCAAGTTTTATGCATAGCGCTACGTTTTTTTGCAAATGGCAGCTTTCCCTACAACATTGGGGATGCAGAGCATTTTGGAAAAGCAACAGTGTGTAGAGCTGTAAGGAAAGTCATGCTTCCACTGAACCGCCTGTTGCCAATGTTGGTGGTGTTCCCTGGACACAAACCTGTGAGAAACATCAAAGGGGAATTCCACAGGATTGCAGGTGACTGATGTAGAAATCATATATTCTATTATTTTAAATTATGATAAACATTCTGCTGCGACCTCAGAGTGGGGTCAGTAACTTAATTAGCTGTCATTTTGCAGGGCTTCCAAATGTGATTGGATGCATAGATGGGACACAAATTCCTATTACTGCTCCTTCATAACATGAAGGGGACTATGTGAATAGAAAATCCTTTCACAGCATCAATGTCCAGGTATATGACCCAACATATTAAAAAATATGGACATGAAAATGTATACATTACAATACAACTAACTCATGTCATTCCCTGAACTGTGAAGATCATATGTGATGCAGCCTACATTATTACAAATGTAGAAGCCAAGTGGCCTGGCTCTGTACATGATTCCCGGATCTACAGGCAGGGGTGCAAACTCATCAGGGGTAAAAAAGGTGACAAGATACCGACCCCCTAGGGGGGTCCGCAGGGCATGCTCCCCTGGGAAATTTAAATAAAAAAAAACAACTTTAAATGTGAATTTACTGTCAATTTTAGCAAGAGACTAGGGTCCAGATTTACTAAGGTTTTCACAGCTTTTGCTCATGCTAAACCTGCACAATCTGTCTCTCTGTGTTTGGTTTTGAAACATGTGAAGAGGGTCTTCAAAAACAAACAGAGGGGCAGATTGGTTTAGATAGGATAGGTTTAGCATGAGCAAAAGCTATGCAAACCTTAGAGGATCTGTCCCTAGATGTCCATCAGATGAACCTGGCAAAAAAGTGGTTTTGGAATCAATTGTTGAGGCATCCCAAAGGTACCAGCTCAGTCTCAGTCTTATTCAAGCAGGAAAAGTGGTCTAGGATCTTTTTTAAAAAAAAATTATTGAGCAATTGAAAATAAACTCTCAAAGAGAATAATAATAACAATAAGACAGATGAAAATCCAGTATAAAGTACATGGAACAAAAGCAAAGTGAGAGTGGCAAGCTTACATTAGTTATAGCTCGCTGACAGCTAGCTAATTGGGCTACCTGAAGTGGTGAAATATGACAGAGGCTTAATGCTGTGCCTTCAATCTAAAGAAAATTTAATACAGACTGATCGGTTCATTGTAAAACATTTATTTATTGATGTAAATGTGGCGTTCTCTGTACGTAGGCTACGCTCCGAGGCAGCGCTGCTCTTTCTGTCCAATAACACACATGAAGCTTAAAAATGCCATACATAAAACATATTAAGCGGCAATATGTATTTAATCCTCTGGGGTCCAAAACACGCTAAATGTTACAAATCTCTCAACTCTCAAAACTCGCTGTCACTAACGCTGTCTCTGTCGCTGTCAGTATCGCTGTCACTCTTCGCCACAGTCCCTCCCCACAACTTCACCCTGTTCCCCAGCAACCAAATCATGTGATTTGCCATATAATTTTGTGATTGGTTGATGTGGTGGCTTTTTCCACCAATAGGAAAGGGGGTTCATGTTCAAGCAAACGCACATAGTTTGAAACAACGTTCAAAACACACACAGCCAGCATCACAACTAAGCATGAAGTCCGCTAGCTGATAAAAGTTTTAATATTTTTTCATGTGAGAAAGTCATCGTTAAATCCCAAGACTGCGGTCAGTTTATCTCGATATCGCCGGTTAGGAAATTTGCTCCGACGTTTGTTTTGGGAGAAGTGCAGAAGGAGCAGCGACCGGGGGCTAATTAGGCTACATCCATGGTACTGGCACGTCTCAGAGGCAGTAGCCGGTCTACTGAACTGATCGCCCGGGGCCGACTATGTCGTCATCCTGCTGGAGATAACGAGCCAAGTAACTTTATCCGCAAGTTTTTAGAGGTTTACTACTGGCTGGTTAAACTCTTTTTAGGAGATTAATGTCTCATTGAGGAAAAACGCACGCCTCAAAGCCGTTGTTTTATCCACTTGTTTTCATCCAGATAAGGTGCATGTGCCTTAAAGAGACAGGTGCATTGCATTGCCTCGCCTCGCCCCCCAAAAAAACATTTTTTATTGTGGATTTACACGAATCACACAAATGACCCAGTTGGGATTCAAAAACTGTGAATTTCGCCAAAAGGTGACAAGTTTGCACCCCTGTACAGGGAGTGTAGTCTGAGCAACAGATTTGCACGTGGTAAGGAAGCTAAAGCTTTGTACAAATGTTCTTTGTCTCCCTTTTTAAATGCACTAATGTGTCCTCTATAATTACAGGAGAGTTTGATGGCTACCCACTGGGGGATCGAGGCTATCCATGCCAGCCCTCTCTGTTGACCCCTTACCCTGACCCTGAGCCAGGGCCCCAACAATGTTTTAATGTGGCCCACTGCAGGACTAGAGCCCGGGTTGAGATGGCCATAGGCATACTCAAATCCCAATTCCAGTGCCTGCGGAAGCTCAGGGTCACCCCAGAGAGGGCATGTGACATCATTGTGGCATGTGTTGTTCTCCATAATATTGCAACTATTAGAGGAGAGCAACACCCTGCCATACAAATTAATGACCCTGAGGATGACCATCCCATCCACCCTGCAGATGTCCAGGATGGAAGGGCTGTAAGGGACCTAATTGCCAGAAATTACTTTTGATCAAAACAGTCAAATAAAGACAAATTCACATGTGATTTGGTTCTTCTTTATTCCCTAAAAGTACAAAAGCAACAGATTTTAAATATAGTTCCAACCATTAACATATTTCACATATTCACCTGTTTTACCATGACAATGTACCCACCTCAAATGGCGTTGGTATTGACGGAAAATCTCACTGTGTCAAGCTGTGCTCTGGACGTTGATGGACCCTCTTCCTGGTGATGCCCAGCCATGTTCTGTTGAAGGACAAGAATGTGCTAGTTGTTTGTCCATTATCTATGCTCATCACTTCAGTGTACATGTCAAACTCCAAATTCCACTCAAGAATGTAAAGGAATGTGAATGGGTAGAGCACTGCCAGTAGTTACACATCATATCAAGACACACTTCAGTAGGCCTCTCTGGATCTCTCCCTGTGGCAGCAGACAGCGTTTCATCCTCCTCCTCCGCCTCCTCCTCTTCCTGTGATGCAGGAAGAGATACTTTTTCAGAATACTTTGAACTACCATCTGAGGCAAGATCTGAGTATGGAATAGGCCTACTTACAGGTGCAGGGTGTTCAGTTGTTTCAGTCGGCTGAACTAGGCAGATGACACCATCCACAACTGTTGGGTGGGTGGATATATTTATTTATTTATTTATTTATTTATTTATTAAAAGGTAGGCTATATATATTTATATATTAGTTTCATTTTTTTTTTTAAAAGACATAAGTGTATACTTGCATCTGATGTAGGCACTTGTGTCCTGGGGGGTGACAGACTCTGAAGAGCTTCCGCGGGGGATGCCTTCAGCCTCCGGTCGACCACAGTTTTGGCTGAGGGCCAGCTCCTCAGTCCCTGTCAGAGGTGGTGGAGGTAGCCCTCCACCCATTTTTTGGGCCTCTGCCTTCTTTCTGTTGGCTGAGCTGAGCTCAAATGTTTTTTTTGTTTTTTTTTGGTAGTATTTTATTGAGTGTTCGTGTAAACATCGTCACATTTCAAATGACTTCAATACGTATAAAATAAAGTGTTAATCTACTAAGTGGGGTATTAAGCGAGAGGAGGTGTTAAAACAACATTTTGTTAGGGGTTTAAATTAGTATTTGAAGTAGCAACTAAAATATGCCTTACCTTTCTGAATGATGTTTTTATATTTAATTTTTAGCTGCTTCCCCAGTCCTTTTTTTCCCCTATTGGATTGCACCTAAATGAAAATCAGATTTTATTCCTATTTATACTCATAACTATATGCTATGATCTTACGGTTAAATGTTAAGTCAATGCAATACATTCAAACTTACGCATTGACTCGGGCAGCAATTTTCTCCCATGCCGTTTCTCTGTCCTTCGCTGCTGCAGCAGTGTTGCATTTACGGCGAAAAATGTGCTCATATTCTCCGTAGGCCTGCATTAACACCTCCAACTCAATCAGCGTAAAATAACTGGCTCTTTTTTTCTCGGTTGCCATGGTGACTCGTGCTATCTGGGCTCCATTGATGATGGCTTTTTACAGTGCTTGTGCATGCGCGTAACTCCAGGTGAACATACTCAGAGTTGATTGAACTAACTCAGATCATCTGTTCTGGAACCGGATACTCAGAGTTTCTCATCTCAGAGTAAGTCAACTCAGAGTTCAGGGATAGACTCAGAGTTTGTTGAACCTCCTTTCTGGAATACCCCCCAGGTCCCCCCCATTCTCAACTTCAGCAGCTGACTCAGCATTGCACATTAACTCCAAGAGCTCTGTGGTGGGTACCAATCCATGGCTTTCCTTTACAACTTTTGCTTTGAGATTGGTGGGCCACTTCTCCAAGAATTTGTTGGCAGTGACCTCACCAAACAGGAGTCTGAAATCTTGTTCTATCTGTAATGCAAAAATACAGTACATGGAAAGGAGTGATGAGTGACACTGCATGCTGCATGGAATATTTCAGTGATTCAGCGAATGAAGATGTCTTACCAGTCCTGGTGTGTCCAGAAACCGTGGGAAGACTGAGAAGAAATCTGCTGCTTTCTTTTTCATCGTTGACCATTGAATGGCGATAAATGAAGGTTTCATCTTCTCACAGATAGTGTCTTCATCAGCAGAGTGTCTCAAAACAACAATAGCTGCTTCCACATCCTCATCTGATAACACTGTGTCAGCGGTGAAGGGAGTGGATCGACGATGGCCTGGCCCACCAACTTAAGAAAAAACACAATTTTATTGACACCTGCCCACAAATTCCATCAATATCATATGTAACTGATGAGTAAACTTACTTTTGGGAGATTTGCTAACTGAGACACTTATTTCCTCTGCAGTTTTTCTTTGAATGGTCTTCAACCGCCATGCAAGGTATCTCGAACTGCTCTCTGGATCGTAGTAATGTTCCTATGTAATTAAATACATGCAGACTGACTATGCCATCAACATTTCTGAGGGCATTTATGTGTTTAATGTTGCAAGGACCCTTTTACTTACATATCCATGTTGTGAATATGGATCTTCCAGATATGGAAACAGAGCAACTATCCCCTGTGCATACATCACTCATACACTTTTAGGGGGAGATGTCCTGATGTATAAATTCAATGATGACTGTCACTCAATTGGCATTGGACATCACAATTAAAAATAATCCAATACTAACAATGTTTCTCTATAGCCTACATGTATGATTCTTACCCATGTGTTTCTGTCATCTCAGCAGCAAGTATGTTTATCATCTGTCTTCTGGTTGCATCTGTCAGACATTTGGTTTTTGCATACTCTTGCATGATGTGTTCACCACCGGGCTTTGTTGTTAGGATTTTTACAATCAACTTAAATTGAAATAAAATTTGAAGTCAAAAAATATTAAACCATAAGTAAGACTGCAAAATGATTACATAAAAACACTACACATCAAATGGAACAACATTCAGATTAGACTTAATAACATTGTCCACTACCCACCGCTTTTGCCTCATAGTTTGTATGGCATGGCCTTTAATGTTGACTTCCTTCGGCAGCGGCTGCTTCTTCAGAAGGGTCACACATCATAAAGTTCAGAATGATAGTATCATCAGATGCTGAGGATGATGACGATAGAGACGCACCTGTGCATTAAGGAATATGAACAAATGTAATGTGAACATATGTGAATGGTCAGTGATTACCAAGTTCTTCATTGCTCAGCATGACTCGGAAGGTTCCAGGTGACTCCTTCACAGTTTCTTCAAAAACCTCTGCTACACCTTCATATCTAGCTGTCTGCCTTCTGGTATGTTAAATTTTAGGCATACTGAAGTAACGGGAAGAAAAAGGAAAAAATATTACAGAAATTGTTACAAAATTTGAAAGGCCATGCATTTCCTTCTGATGAGAATCACAGAGGCAACTAAGTAGAGTAAGCCTGTGTCTTCACAAAATGCTGATGAGTTAAAGCTGAAGTCAATAGGTCATTCTCATTCATTGTTACGCACAGCAGAAACAATTATTAACCTAGGTAGTTCAGAAAGAATGTTTTTTATGATGAATTAGGTGTATTGACCAAGTAAAAATTGGAATATTGTTTTACCCTGATGTTCTAACTAACCTTCTTTCATGAAGGCATCAAATGTTAGGTCAGACAGCTTAACATACTTCTGCTCCCCGCCAAACAAAACACAGCAGCATATTCTGTTCATATAAACAAAGAGAAAAAAACTATAACCAAGAAAACAGATGAACAAAGAGTTACCTATTAATGCGCTTCAGAGCTGGTGTTTTTATATAAAATAGAAACACTACTTTAAAGCTAATATTACTTAGCTGCTACAGTATGAAGACAGATAATTAACAGGTTAGCTGCTAGCAAAGATCCTTTATCAACCAGTTCTGGTAACTCATAAGTAACTGCAAATGGGTCAAGTCTGGCTAGCATCTAATGTTGTATCATAACTTTAGCCTACTTATCAAGTATTGTCCGCTCTTATTGCAATTCGCTTGATTTCTGTGAACAACAAGGCATAGTTGATATACTTGAGTCATGATTAACAAATCCATCATGCTATCAGGTAATTTATGCAGGATTAACATTACTCTCTAAATAAGGAGTGAAACTCTAAATCAGCATATTCCTTCAATTGTCTTAAAACAATATAGACCAGTAAAGTTAACTTAATGGACACAGAGGTAACATTACCTGCTTCTTCCAGAAAGTTCGTTCGCCTAGCATGGAAGCTTATTAGCATACTAATAAACGATAATTTGGTTGTTAAAATTATCCCATAAGACAGGTGGCAATATTATTATCTCAGCAGCATTCAGGAGAAATACGTAGGTAACATGTTATATAGGTGCATCTTAATTCAATGAGAAGATATCCAACTTCTGAACTGTTAGCAACCGTTGTAGCTACTCGACAATATCATTAAACCATGTTGCCAACATCCTCATTCCTCAGTTGATATCAGTGAAACTATAAAACCCTGTTTAGTTGAAAAATAATTATTAAACGGTGTTACCAACATGGGAATGTTAACGTTACTTACCTGACTGTGGCGCCACACCAGAGAAAATACCATGTGCCACAGAGCTTCCAAGACCACATGCAGACTGGCAATAATCATCACTCTGTAGAGTTGAATTTTTCACTGCATGTCTGAAAAACTTTACACTGACTTTTAACTCTACTGTTAGAGCTGGTTTACTCTCCATAGAGTTGTAAATAATCTATCTAGGTTAAGATAGGTTGACTCTGAAATATTGACACTCCATTTTTTACTGTGCAGTTACTCCTTGTAATATGAAAATATGAAACAGACTCATGGGGTCATTAAGGGAAAATTAAAGCTATGATTATGACATTTTTCAAACTGTAATTACTTTTATATAGCTTCTGAGTTGCAATTCTGAGTACAATATCTTCCAGAAGTACCAACGAATCAGTGCAAAATGCTTTGTATCTGGTTTCCTTTGTTGACAAACCACAATTCCTGATGCAACCAAAAAAAACTTTTTTTGGGTGGTGCCTTCAACATTAGCGCCATCCCATTGTATAACGCATGAACACTCACTTCAATGTATCCCAATCTGCAGACTATGTCTGAATGCTGCATGAGGTTACATACAACCAGGATCTTATTTGAACCCTGTTTCCTACAGATTATTTTTTATACATTATTTTTTATCATAGTTTTCAACAAAATTATGTTGTGTTGACAAACATTTTGTTTAGCGTGGAATTTTTATGTTATTGAATGATGATAGGCTATATTTATATACAGTACACATAAGAGTTGCAGGGGGATGGTTTGGGTTCACCTTAATCTGATTACCTCTAAACAAGTAATGTAGTCTGATAGTTGTAAGTTGTCAAATCTTTTAAGATTGTATAACTTAAATTGAATAGTCTACTTTACTTGGTAATCATGAGGTAACTGACTGTGACTTTTTATCAAGTAAAGTCAACTTCTAAAATTTACTGTGTACATGGGTTTTGACATCTAAGACAACCGGCCCTATTTAGATAGATAGACAGTCTATAATGCATGGTCTAAAGCACAGCTCCTACTGTGCTTAGGGTATGTCCAAGCCCATTTTCTTTGTTAAACGGCAGATAATCTGGGCGCAAAGTGCAGTGCACGGTACAAAGAGGTTGTATTTGATCTCTGAACTAGTCGCAGGTGTGTTTTGGGTGGAACATAAATTAGACCAACCCGAGTGTCGTCTCCCATTCTCTTTAAGGGTGAGGTGCACCAGGGCCTGGCACATATTAACCAGTAGCACTCGTCTTTGGTGAAGGAAAGGGATGTGATCCTCAGCTGCTGGACCCTCTGCCCCATCAACAACGCATATGAAAAAATAAACTGATATTTAACTGAGAAGTAGCAGCAGTCTGAGGATCGGGGGGACGGGTCATAAAAAGTATAATTCTGATCAATAATGGGATGTGGGATGTGAGGGGAGAAATATGTCTGAACGAGGAAAATATTGGTGACCATACCTGCATCGATCCTCCAGCAGCATTAACAATATGTGTATCTCTACATTAACATGCACATTTGCACATGGGGAACAGCTGATAAACTTAGTTGATTCTTTGAAACTCCTGACTAGTTCCCTTTGGAGAGTTTATAACTACAGCTTTTAGTTTTGCTGATTAAATGTGCCACAGTATTGTTACAGTACATGACTGCATCCATGGAAGTGTGTAAAATAACTGAAAGCAACCACTCTAATCATAAAATCAGAGTGTATGAACGGTGCAAACCAGCCTGTGTAGGTGCATCTAATGCGTCCTTTACATAGCAGGAAATAGACTGGGCTCTTGACTTTATACCAGCTATTTTTTTTTTATTTTAAGGTCAGAGAAAGATTGTGGTTTTGTCATTTACGTATGTTGACTTACTTATGTAACATAGAAATATCACTCTTGATGGACTAGACTAGACTCTTGGGGGAGCTAGACAAAAGGTAGGAGGTCACCAAAACATTAGGAATCAATCCCCAAGGACCATGACTATGTTTCACTTTTTTCAATGGGGAGCAAGGTTTCAAAATAAGATGAATATTTGGTCGTGATCGACAGAAGATCACTGTTTCACCAAACTCATCAAGATTCACCCTCTGGGGGACTTGAATATCCATAAATGTCTTGTGGAAATGCCAAGTCATTGTGAAAGCATTCAAAAAACGATGGAGAAAAGTTGATGGATGAATAGATAAAGAGATAGAGATTAGATTTTAGATTGGGCTGAGGCTTATCATTGCTGAACAAATAAAGTGCATCTATAAATGAACATGGACTCATAAATTAATTTCTATCCTTGTTATCTTCTTTAGACAGATATATAAGTGAGGACATAATGTCTCAGCGCCAGTTCAAGAAATCCCTCCATCTGTGCTCAGCTGTGAAACACCACACCATCCCTCTGCATGCACCGACCACTGAGACTCTACTTACCCTCTGCATTGGAGTGGCTGACCTTTTTCCATGAGAGCTTCACAGATCGATAAAACGTTATTTGATGGTCATGTAGATGTTCAAAGAAACAGTCAGGGGTCCGAATTCAATAAAATAAAGATTCATGAATGATTTATGAGCAGTTGATATTCCTTCTGGGTGGATAAATTATTTTTTTAAATTCTCGAACTCTGTATCACATCATTGGTGTTTATTTTGTCAGGTTCTGTGTGTGTAAATACTTGTATGATTATATGGCTGAAACTTGTGTGAGTCATCCATGACATTTAAACAGGATGCGTTGTTTTGCTTCACACCAGGTGAATGGCATAATGAGCTGTGTATTGGGCAGATAAAAGCCTCTTAAGCATTATAATACTGCTCTTTCCTCTGGCTCCATATACAGCATATCATTATCTCTAGGCTACAGGAAGACTGACCACTTAGTGAAGATGGGAACAAATCATGACCTTGTTTCCTGTAAGTCACTTGATATTAATCTTTGTTTTGTGCAAGTATTGGCCCTCACATCCAGGATAATGACTCATCTCGTGCTAATGAACCTTTTGGAGATTAACTCGTTATAAATGAGCAGTTGAGCTGAGCAGAGTCAGTTCTTCATGACAATAGGGTTGCCAGGGACTTTTAAAGACAATACCAGGCATCAACATAACCAATTAGTTTTCTCATTTTTCCTTGTCTGCATCTGAGTAATAATGATTAAATCAACATTTTACCTATTATTGTATAGAAATATTGTAAGGACTGATATCCAACAAATTGGGCAACTGCCCTGGGAAGAGTGGTTTGCAAAACGTTTTGAGACATGGATTGATGGTACAAATATGATTTTTAAATAAAGTGTGTGAAATTGTCCCATTTAGCGACCAATCTAAAAACTGTCAGTTAACAAACTAAGGACTTTTTTTTTTTTTTTTAATTCTCAGTAACTTTTTCAATAAAAAGAAATACAGTCCTAAGAATAAAATTCCAGGGTGAAGTAAAAGCCTCCATTATAAGATTTTGCATTAAAACAGAACTGATCATTGAGTTTTCAGTAAGTAGCTGAATTACTTTATATACATGTCTTACCATACTAGGTTTGACTGAGGGTGAAGAATGTTTGGCTGTTAGGCAGATGGCAGATTGAGTTATGTCATGAACACACACACACACACACACACACACACACAGACACGCACGCACACACACACACACACACACACACACACACACACACACACACACACACACACACACAGGCATATACAACACCTATTATCTGTCTGCCAAATGATGACGTTCCATTCATGCAATCTTCACTCTACATGGTGAATGCAGCTGCACCAAATTGCTGTGGATATCCACAACAGTACCAGGAAACCAGGTGATTTTGCTTTCACAATAAAAGACCATTTGTCGCTTTGCAGAACAGAGAATTTTTACCAAAATTGATCAAGTTAACAGGTCTGCAGCTGTCCTACAAGATGTCTTATCTCCTATTAGGAGTTGTATGGCCAACAGTTCTTTTTACAGTAAATTGTGACAAAAGTCCGATGGAGGCCAAGTCCTGCCACAGTTTGCACAACTGATGTGTATTGGATGGTTAAGTAAGTTCCGGAAATACAGTTGACAGACAAGGATATTGTAATGGAGGACCTCTATCTCCAAACTGCCCCTCTCTCCAGACACTCCAGGACTGTTAATGGTAAGTCAGCGGGGAAATCACCAAAGGCCTAAAGGAAGCATCCAAATAAAAGGATATCAGAAGGTATTACTGCAGTAACCAATAAAGAGGGGTACTCTATGTCTCTGCAGAGAACTTCAGAGGGTCCAACTTCGTCCATCAATCTCCCACAAGACAGACAGAGGAAGGACTGGGAGAGTAAAGAAAAGGTAGGTCCTGTATTGCAACACTTACATAATTTATTTGAAATCAATTCCCCAGACAACTGGAAAACACTGAACATATCTGGAGTTGGGAGGGTTACTTTACTGTTTAAATTCAAGAGATTTAAAAAAAAAAATGTCTTCATTGGACATGGACCTTTCCAAGTAGAGAAGAGGATGCAGAGAGGACAGAGGGGGAAAAAAGGCGAGGCATGGACAAGAATGCATGCAGGTTCTCTTGTAAGAACTGAATCAGATGCCGCTCTGGTTTGGATTATCAAGTAGCTGTTACTGAACAACCTTTTAATGTTTTTGCTTTATTAATGTATGGAATAAATGAAGGTCACAAGGTCTCTGTCCAACAATAGGGCAACAGACAGACATGTGATAATTGCCACCCCAGCCAGCTGTCACGGTTAACCTCAGGAAGGAGGCAAAGTAACCCTGTTTAAGGGGAACAGCAGAGCCAAAGACCAGGACCTCATTAAACTGATGTGGACTGATTAATAAATTAATTAAATGGCATATGTTGTTGACACTTCCCTTACTGTATGTGTCCTACTACATCGTGTTCAGGATTTATAGTTTCCAATGCATCTCTATAAACATTTTTTCAAAGTAAAACTCGTCTCTGTATGATTTAAACCCACCCACAGAGAAGTAAAGGGATCTCTAATTGGTCACAACAATAAGGTCCTTTCAGCCCTCCAAATACTTTCCATAACTTCAACCTCACTGCTTCAATATGGTATCAAAAAAAGGCCAATAGCTGATTATATTTCCTTTTGTACATCAGGAAATGATGTGGGAAACTTGTACCTTGTGTCAACAATCTTCACTTTGATGAAGAAAAGAATAAGCCTTAGTTGTTCTTACTTGAATATATACAAGTTTAATACAATCACATATTTGTCAACATAGAAGATTGTGGTACAGCTTGTATACATGGACACATCCACGCCAAAAGCTTATGGTAACATGTACATTTTTTCAGCTTTATACAGTATATCATACCACATCTCATACCACAATTTCATCTGACAGAAGGGCACCAGACAAAATGTGTTTATTTCTTGGTCAACGTCGTTTATTATCTCATTACTATTAAGGGAGTCTGTAATCTTTTCAAGGACCATCTTTATCTGTACCTACTCACACGCTAGTCCGCTAACACAAGTATGCCAAGTGTAAAGGAGAGTGGGTAACAGGGGTGTGCATCTCCTCCTTATAAGACGATCTGATATGTATCTAGATAATGGGTTACGATACCATTCAGGGATGATACTTCTTTGCTTCATGTAGACATTCATTTTCTATTATAGATTAGAATAAACCAATTCTATAAAAGCACAGCGACATTGCTAACCTTCAAATAGATATTTCATAAAAGGAAAGACCAGGGAGTCCTGTCTATTTGTCTTACTATTATGTATATCTTTATCTTAATCTGCTTATACCTGTATAAAATATCTCTGTTGTCTTTATCGTGCGTGTTTTCTCGGACATGTTGCTTTTATTTTTACCAGGCAGGTAATGCTACGCTAAGGTTACTTTGACGCATCTCGTGAGAGTCTCGGGCTGATGTTTAGACTATTACAAGAGAGACACTGTGAAGAAAGTAGCAGCATAACAGGTTCACTCAGCCAATTCATAACTTTAAAATTGGGCCAATCGGCCAGGTCACAGTACATTTAGAATGATCCAGACGTCTGAGTATTGGTGTAGGTATAGCTTCAACTGTAAAACTGATTTACATTTAGGGCATTTAGCAGATACTTTTGTCCAAAGGGACTAGACAGGGACAGTAATTCATACAATCATACACTGATGGCAGTTGCTGGCATGCAAGGTGTGGATCAGCTCAGGAGCAGTATGGGGTTCAGTATCTTGCCGAAGGACACTCGACTCGAACCACCAACCTTCCGATAGCATGACACTGGCTCTACCCCTGAGCTACAGCCACCTCTTCTTTCTGATTCATATGATAAATTGTTACAACCCTAGTGGGTAACCATATCAACACAATTTTTAAACATGTTTGAGTGAGACAGAGATTAAAACATGATGACAAATGTCTCCCACAGGAAACATAGCAGTCATCTGACAAACTATTATTCACATGTATGCATTATGTCATATGTCAAATTGTCATTTAGTCCAGATAATTGAAGAAAATAAAAGCATCAACAGGGTCAGTGGTTTGTGAATATTTGAGTAATTGCAAATGTGTTTGGGCAAAAAAGTACAGTTCTGTATACGACAATGTAATATGCAAGTGCAAAGCACTAACTTCACACATACACATAACACATAACACATACTTCACAGTGCATAAGGTATGCATAAAAATGCATTAAAGGTGTTGGAGGTCTATATGGGCTTCGAATTTTTTTTTTTACTCCAGGCAGAGGATTAAAGTAGTCATGCCCCCCCCCCCCCCATCATCATGCTCTCCCAGAAAAAATGAAATTTTGCACCATGTGAAACAGTGCAGGAGACTATTTGGCAAACATGATCCACACACACTCCAATTACCTGATGTGTCTGTTGGCTCTGTCGTGGATGTGTCTCACCCTCCTTGCTATAGTGATGGGCATGGCAGTTCTTTTAGAAGTACTGAATCACTAGAATCAGTTCACTAAAAAGATTCGTCCAAAACATTTGTTCACCGAATCGTTCAGTTCTTGGCGGGAGAAGCCTGCGACTCCGACTTCCTGAACTGATACGCGGCTGAACAGTTCATGTTTCAGTTCAGTTCACGACTTCCGGGACCGGGAGACTTGTTACATGCGGTGTCCTACTGTACGTGAGTTGTTGCAGTGGCAATTTAGCTAAGTAAAAAAAAAAAAAAAAGCTTTCTCCGGGGTACACTTGAACACAACACACCCATAGTCTGTGTGTCTGTGAAGTGTATCCCTCTCAGAGGACAATGATTCAGGAGAGTGAGTGATTCAGGCAGTAGGTGACTCGGTGTAGTCGGTGGTCTCTCCCTCTCTGCAGCGGCGCGCTGCTGACAGCTCAACTGAACTGGTAAATGAACGAATCACTTGATGTAGTGATTCAGTTCAGTACGTTCACTTTAAAGATTTGTTTAAAAGACACAACACTACCTTACTATCTTGAGAAGATGACAAGCCGCGGTGGTCGTGGTCAGCGTCCTCCACCTCCGTATCTTCTTGACCAGCAGCCTTAAAATATCCCGTTAATTTGGGAATCTTAGCTAATAGTTCTCTGTCCCTTTTTTCTTTCTCCCGATGCACTTTTCCCTTCTGTGCCCCATTGGGTTTTTTGTCAGGCATTCTTCCACTGCAAAATTTTGGTTGACAGGTAATGGCCGGTGATGTAGGTAGGTCAAATCGAATCGATGAGCTTGATTGGATGAGGTGACCCAATGTCATGAATTACTGTAAGTCGCTTTGGACAAAAGTGTCTGCTAAATGTAAGACTGTAACTGGTTTCCATATACTTTACTATATACTTACTATTTTCAGAGCTTGGGGCATGGCTGAAAAAACACAAATAATATGATAAATCATAATTTTCGACAAACACGATAACAACAAATTCATCCAGAGAACAAAACATAAATGCATTGTTATTTGTGATCAGCATATGGTTTTATACTGGAGGTTGAGACAGGAAGTGGTGTTGTCTTTGTTACCCGCTGACTTCACACAGAGAACCCCTCCCTTTTCCCCATTCACTCCTGTGCAGTGTTTTTATACTAAAAGGTAAAGATGCGAATGCACACTGCGACTCGTACATCAGTGAGCGGATACTATGGCAGGCAGGTCCACAGCCTGTCGGAATCACTTCGTATGATATGAGCATCTTCACTGCTCCAGCTGAGGACCGCGTCTGTAGGTGAGGAGACTGGTGTCGCCTGTTGCTACTGTGCCGGTCACTGCTGTCTTATGTTGGCGCCGTGTGTCCACTGTTATGGTCGCTGCCTTTATTAATTGCGGCGACAGGCATTGTTTTTGATACACTTTGTCTTAGATTTAGACATTGTATTATTAAAAATGTGTAGTTTTGCGTGGCATTTTGCCTTTTGTCATAATTAGACATTGGGCTTTTACTTGGTGTCGGCAGTCCAGGTAGGCTGATGCGTGATGTTTTCACAGGCAACGTCCTGCCAGACGCCATTTCCAAAAAAAAATTTTTAATGTTTCTTTGGTTCTTACCGAAATAACGCAACATATAAAATATAACCAAATATGAAATTCAACGTTTCAACCCAGACATTAATTCGGTGTATTAGGAACCTACGATGAGCTGTTGATTTATTTAGGCTATTATTTTTTCAAATTACAACTTTCGTCCTGCCTCGCCTGCAGTTTATGCGATATTTTTCTAATAAAATGCGGAGGGTGGCAGCGACCATTTCCAACCAAAAAGTTAAAATGCTACTGAAATAATAGCTGCTGTGTGTGTGTGTGTGTGTGTGTGTGTGTGTGTGTGTGTGTGTGTGTGTGTGTCGAAATGTAGCCTAATGTCGCTAATATAGGTAAGGGATGTTATGTTACAAGTATTGCTATCAGCAAAGGTGGATGTATTAAGCTACTAAAATACTAAATGGTGTTTTGCGTGCTGTTCTCTCCGTTTACAAGGCACACTTCAGGCAACGTTTGGTTTATCAGACTGGATAACATTACGTCTGTTTGGAGAGCTGATTGGTGTGTTATCTGCTGTTTGCCCAGGTCATAGAAATCACAGGCTGTGTTCGCTGAGCCGTGACTGTCATGAGAGAGCAGAGGGTTTACATGGCATGCGGCAATTAAATCGTTGTGTTACGGCAGGCAGGTTTTCCCACATGTGAGGCAACAGCTGGATTGTCGGTGTATCCTTCCTGTCCATCGCTGACTTCAGGGTGCATCCCGATCTGAAGGTGTTGTGTTGATTCATATGTGGTTATTCCAGCCTGTTACAGTCACAAGGCGGCAACCAGATTTCTGACAGGCGAGACGAGGTACACCCTGCAACTGTCATACAGTCCAGTCTCATTTACATAGAGTACGCATTCAGTCTATTTAATGTTTTAAAGTGGTGTCAATGGGTATTTAGACTCAAATAGGCTGTCATTAAGCTTATGAAATGACTCATATTTCTAATGGACCCTGGTGTTCTATTTTGTTGAGAGCATTGTAGGAATAACTGGGGGGGAATTTTAAAAGCTTAAATTAAAATGAAAGCAAGTGTTATTGCTTGTTGTTTATTTTAGGCCCATCTAAAATTGTAAAATATTGTTAAACCTTGCTAAGCATGTTTGTCAATATGTAAGGCTATTGAACTGTAATCAATACTGGTACAGTCATATTGTTTTGTTTACACTAAAGTATTTTGTATTATATCTATGATACAGTTTGTGCAATAGTAGTTGCAGTATAGTTGTAGAATTGCTTAATTGATCATTTGCTGGTGAGTAGAGCTACAGTCATCGTCAAGAGTTTATATGCTTGTAAAGAACATGTACGTATATCATGGCAGTCTTCAGTTCCAATGATTTCTAAAGCTCTCATTTTTCTGTGATGAATAAGTGGAACACATAGTGCTTTGTCACAAAAAAACATTCATAATGAATTTATTAAAGGTATTCTGAAAATGTGACCAAATCTGCTGGATCAAAAATATACATACAGGCATTTGAACCATCAGTTTTGGTGATTATAAAAAGTTCTGTTTTTTGTAGCATGGCCTCTTAACTTCTTCTGAGTGAGAACAACTGATAACCTTACGGGGCAAATTTTTAATAGTGCTTGTTTGAAGCACCCATTAGAGTCAGTCACAAACACTACAATGGTAAAGTCTAAGGAACTCAGCATTGATCTGAAAAAGTGCATTATTGATTTGAACAAGACAGAAAAATTACGTGAAGCAATTCCAAAGCAGTTACAGGTTCTAAGCACAAACTAGTCCCAAACTATCGCCTGCTGCTGAGAGAAAATTGATCAGGATGGTCAAGAGTCAACCAAAAACCACCAAAAAGCAAGTTAATTGAATTAGTTGCTGGAAGACAGATGTCAGTGTCCACTGTCAGGCATATCTTGCATTGCCATGGGCTGAGAGGCTGCCGTGCAAGAAAGAAGCCCTTGCTCCAGACCCCACACCTTTTAAGCTCAATGGAAGTTTGCTGCTGCTCACATGGACAAAGAAAAACCTTCTGGAGGTTAAACTCTGTGGTCACAGGAAACAAAAATTGTGTTGTTTGGCCACAATGAGCAGCAATATGTTTGGAGGAGAGAAGGTGAGGCCTTTACCCCCAAGAACACCATACCTACTGTCAAGTTTGGTGCTTGTAGTATTATGCTGTGGTGTGGAATAATAAAGAAAGAGGATTATCTCCAAATTCTTCAGGAAAATCTAAAATCATCAGCCAAATTTAGTTGAATTTCACTGATAATGTTAAGAGGAGTGGTTAAAAATTCAACCAGAGGACTACCAGAAGCTTGTGGATGGCAATAGAAAGCACCTAACTGAGGTGAAAATGGCCAAGGGACATTTAACCAAATACAAGAATTACTGTATACATATTTTTTAGCGTCACATTTTCAGTAGACCTATAATAAATTCATAACTGAGCCAAACTTCATGAATGTTTTTTGTGTCAAAGTAGTATGTGTTCCACTAATTCATCACAGAAACATGAGAGTTTTAGAAATCATTGGAAGTCAAGACTGCCGTGATATACGTACATGTTCTTTATAAGTTTATTCAAGGTTTAAGGTTTCTTTATTAATACCAGCTGGTAAATTTGTTGTGCAGACAGGCACTCGGCAATCCAGTATAAAAAAATAACAGCCACACACAGACATCGTGACAGACAAATCACAAATAGAAGAGAAACAATGCAATTGACCCAAAATACATAGCCATAGGAATAAAAAAGTGCTTATACATCTCCCTGGATCCCACTAAGTTCAATTATGAACAAAATCACCTTGTAGCTTTACTATTCAGCATTACAATTGCTGTGGGTATGAAGCTACTTCTGTACCGTTTTGTCTTACCCTTAGGGACCACAAAACGACAGCCAGAGCGAAGAAGCTGGAACTCGCCATGCAAAGGATGTGAGCAGTCATTACGAATAGCGCTGGCTTTACACTGCAGCTGTGTGTCATAGAGGGCTGCCATGGTGAGTTGAGACTCACCAATCAGCCTACCAGCCCATTTTATAATCTGGTTCAGAGAATTTTTGTCCTGTAGAGATAAATTACCAAACCAGGACACCAGGGCAAAAGATAACACAGATTAAGTAAAGGCTCGATAAAATAGCCTGAGCATAGTTTTGTCAATATTAAAACGGGACAATTTCCGAAGATAAAACAAACGCTGATGCCCCTTCTTACACACTGCTTCACAATCCTTGTTAAAAGACAGTTTAGAATCAATGACAGTCCCCAAATATTTGTAGCTTTCCACACATTCTACAGATTGACCCTTAATGAATGTTGGATCATAGTTTTGGGTCTGTGTCCTAAAATCAATCATCATATCCTTTGTCTTGGATGCATTAAGCACCAAAAAAGACAGGTCACACCAACTAATAAAATCCTGCAAGACTGGACCATGGCTGGATTCAATGTTGTGCAACAAACTCACAATAACTGTGTCATCTGCAAATTTTAAAATGTGCCTGTTTTCATAAACACTCTTGCACATGTTTGTGTAAAGAATAAAAAGTAAAGGGTAGAGAACACATCCCTGAGGTGAGCCAGTGGAGGAACATAGTGACTCAGATAAAATACCATTCACTTTGACTCTTTGTGTTCTATCTGTTAAAAAATCTAAAATCAAACCCACCAGAGTCTGGCTCAACTGAAAGTGCTCAATAAGCCTTGTGGCTAAAATGTGAGGTTGGATGGTGTTAAAAGCTGATGAAAAATCAATAAAAGTCAGTCTAGCATGGGTTTTGTTCCCCTCCAGATGTTTAAATAAAAGGTTCAGCAGGGTAAGTATGGCATCTTCAACACCTCTGTGGGCCCTGTACGCAAAATGCATAGGGTCAAGTGCATGTGCTGTCCTCCCTAGAAGTTCTGACTTGACAAGTTTTTCAAATGATTTCATCAAAAGAGAGGTGAGGGCGACCGGTCTAAAATCATTCAGAGTTTTAGGTCTGTTGACTTTAGGAACAGGGATAATTTCTGCCTGTTTCCACAACCTGGGCACCTTTTGCTGACTCAGTGACACATTAAAAATGTAATGAACATTGGGGCTCAATTGTTCTGCACATGACTTAAGTAAAATACCACTGATTTTATCAGGTCCAGGGCTTTTATTTGTTTTTAAAAAGAGAGGAGACACTTTTCCACTTTTTGCTCTAGTGCAAAGTGATGATCATTTTTAAGATTGTCTCTCAAACTCTTAACTTCATTGCTATTGTCAAACTGGTCAAATCGTAGATAGAATTTATTCAGAGCACTGGCTAAATCACAGTTTGAACCAAAACCATGGTTACTCTCTGATAGTTTGCTCTCTACTTTGGATTTGTATCTCTGTTTAGCACAAAGGATTTTGGTTCGCAGCTCTCTTTTAGCTGCTTGTTGTTCAGCAGGTCCCCCGTCGATGAAGGAGAGCTTCTTCTGCTGTAGATGAGCCCTGACTTCCTTGGACATCCATGGCTTGTTATTGGGGTACACGTTGATAGTTTTAGTGGGAATGATCATATTCTCACAGAAAGTCACATAAGAACAAATCACATCGGTGAGATCATCAATGTCTGTACAGGAGTCTTTAAACATCTCCCAATCGGTGCAGTCAAAGCACCCTTGGAGACAAGAAGTCGATTCCTCAGACCAAATTTTGACCTCTTTGGTCTGTATTTTTTCCCTTTTTAGTACAGTTTTATATGCCGGGAGAAGGAGCACATAATTGTGGTCAGCAGAGCCTAGTGGAGGCAGCCGAATTGATTTATAAGCTCCCTTAACTGTACCATAACAGAGGTCTAGTGTCTTGTCCTTCCTAGTTGTGCACGTAACATCTGATAAAAATTCTTTAAGAATTTTTTCAGAGATACATGATTAAAATCTCCCAGTATGAAATGTGGTGCTTCGGGTGACATGGACTGCAATTTCTGCACTACATCAAAAATAGTGCTTCTTGCAGTAGATGGGTTTGGTTTGGGGGGGAATATACACCGTTGAGATGAATATCTGGGGGAATTCACGGGGCAGGTAGAATGGGCGGAGCGACACTGACAGGAGTTCCACATCAGAGGAACAGAGGCTTTCCCTCACTGTCACAGAGCTGCAGTAGCGCTTGTTGACGTACATGCACACGCCCCCTACCCGAGATTTCCCCGTCATCTCTGCATCCCGATCCTGGCAGAAAGGGACTCCAAATCCATCAATGGAAAGATCTGTGTCCGAGTCCTGCTCTGTAAACCAGGACTCCGTGAAGGCCATGACGCAACAGTCCTTGTAGTCACGGATGAAACAAACATTTCCTTGAAGCTCGTCCAGCAGCACCGCAGCGACTGTGCATTTCCCAGGATCAGGGAGGGCAGGGGGAGGCGCGTCAGCTGCCGCTTCTTTAGGAGCAGCCTGACCCCTCCCCTTTTACCCCTCTTCCTTCTTTTAATTCCCCTCATATCATCGCTGCCAAAGTTAACACCGACATCCCGTTGGATCTCATCTGGCAACCCTGTCAGATGAAAGTCTGCTGTTAACCCAGCGATTCGGCTCTGTATGTTCCACTGCAGCAAGAAATCCCGAGCATATTGTATCCTCGGACCAGGAAGTGCAGCCCCGCCGAACCCCAGCGACAGGTTGCTGAAAGTCCACACAGTCCATAATACAACGAGGATAAACGGCTCCATCACGGCAGATCAGTGGGAAAACGTATAAAAGCACTAGTCCATGGCGATCAACAGCATAAAAACATAAGAACCATTCATAAAATCACTCAGATGTATGTGATAATGTGGGTCATGGGATGCACATACAGGATGAGTGTAGGTGTAGGCAGCTCTGACTTTTGTATCCTGCCCTCATGGCATATGGTGTCTTATAGCCATGTCTGATTTATACAATATTAAGATCTGTTCCTGGAACACCCGTGGCCTCCAAAAACCTGCCAAGAGGACGGCAGTATTATCATTCTTGAAGAAGGAAGATGTTTCTATTGCGTTCCTCCAGGAGACTCACCTAGAGGACAAGGATAATGCTAAACTGCAAAAGAGCTGGGTGGGGCAGGTCTTTGGTACTTCATATTCTTCCTTCAATAGGGGCGTAGCAATTTTGATCAGTAAAAAGCTGGCATTTAGGTCTCTTGATTGTGTTAAAGACAGCCAAGGCCGGTATATAATTGTTAAAGGAATACTCGCAGGGAAGGAGGTAACATTTATGAATCTATATTGTCCTCCTGCCTATTCCCCTGATTTTCTCTCCAAGGCTTTTGCAGTTTTTATGGAACGGGCTTCAGGGGACTCTTTTGTGGGGGGAGACTTCAATTGTCACCTTAATCCCTTTTTGGACAAACTTCCGTCTAACACTTCTCCCCCTTCTAAACAAGCGAGGGTGCTCACTAATATATGTCATGATATTGAATATTCTGATGTGTGGAGGCAGCTTCACCCTACTGACTCAGAGTTCACTTTTTTTTCGGCCCCACATAAAAGCTATACCAGAATCGATTACATTTTCATCCCCTCCTCAAAAATGTCTCTTGCTTTATCATGTTCTATAGGCAACATTGTGTTATCAGATCACGCCCCCCTTTATTTGGTTTATTCTCTCGCTGAGGACAGGGCATTGTCGCGGCGCTGGAGATTTCAACCTTGTCTTCTCAAAGATAACAAGTTTATCTCCTACTTTACTTCTGAATTTAAGATTTTTTACTCTATCAACTCTTCATCCACAGATAATCCTTCTGTCCTCTGGGAGACGTGTAAAGTATACTCTCGTGGACTGATTCTGTCTTTTGTTGCGTCAAAAAGACGTGTGAAGAATGAACAGCGTAAACTTCTCGAATCTGGACTGGCTGAATTGGAGAAAAATCACATATCTAGCCCAAGTCCTGAGTCGCTTAAGGAACTGCTACACGCACGTGCTGCGTTGAATACTTTTCTGATTCAGGACTCTGAACAGTCCCTTAAATTTGCCAGGCAGAAACTATATGAGTTTGGGGATAAACCTGGAAGGTATCTTGCTGGTCTTGTCAAGAAGAGGGCAGATTCTCAAAATATAGTCTCTATTACTGACTCTAATGGTGTTAGATCATTCGATACTAGAACCATTAATAAACACTTTGCATCGTTTTATTCTAACCTATATAGCTCTGAACAGCCTGACAATGCCCTGACCCTTATGCGTCAGTTTTTTACAGATTTAAGAATCCCCAAAGCTACGGATGATCAAAAATTACAACTAAATGCCCCAATTACTAGAGAGGAAGCGCTACTCGCTTTGAAATCTATGCCGTCCGGCAAGGCCCCAGGGCCAGATGGATTTGGATGTGAGTTTTATAAGGAGTTTAGCGGTATTATCTTAGACCCTCTGCTGTCTATGCTCAATCATTCATTCGAAAATGGGATCCTACCTCAATCCCTTAGGGAGGCCAACATTTCTCTCATCCTTAAAAAAGGAAAATGCCCGGATAGCTGCACCTCTTACAGGCCAATAGCCCTACTTAACTCTGACCAAAAACTGCTCTCCAAAATTTTGGCTTTACGCCTAGAGAAGGTTCTGCCCCATATTGTCAAGGAGGACCAAACTGGTTTTGTCAAGGGCCGGAATTCCTGTGATAATGTGAGAAGGCTCCTTAACATCATCCAACTAACCCAGAGCTGGAGGGACCCGGCCCTCGTGTTGTCTCTCGACGCCGAGAAGGCATTCGACCGGGTCGAGTGGTCGTATTTATTCTACGCTCTTGAGGAATTTGGCTTAGGTGATAATTTTGTGAAATGGATTAGGGTTCTATATAACACTCCGACGGCTGCGGTTCTGACTAATGGGCTGAGATCCGACAACTTCTCCCTTCACCGTGGGAATAGGCAGGGCGACCCCCTCAGCCCCCTGCTTTTTGATATTGCTATTGAGCCGCTGGCCCAAGCAGTAAGGCAAAACACTTTAATTTCTGGTATCTTCATTGGTCAAAGGGAACACAAAATTACTTTATACGCAGATGACATTTTGATTCATTTATCGCAACCCCAAACCTCTGTTCCCTGTCTGATTAAAGTCATTTCGTCATTTAGCGTCTTTTCGGGATATAAAATTAACTTTGCAAAATCCGAGGCTATGCCCCTGGGGTCGTTAACATGTGTTCCAGATATGGCTGAGCCCTTCCCGTTCCGCTGGTCTCCCACTGGTTTCACTTATTTAGGAGTGCGCATAACACCCACTTTTGGTCAGATGTTTAAGTCCAACTTCCCCCCCTCTTGGATGCTATAAGGGCAGACTTAGACCACTGGGCCCCTCTCCCTCTTTCCTGGCTAGGTAGGGTTGCTCTTATAAAAATGAACGTCCTGCCTAGACTGCTATACCCATTGCAAATGATCCCTATCTTATTATCCAGCAAGGTTATTAAGGTGCTTGAAGGCTGGCTAAGCTCCTTCATTTGGAGTAAAAGAAAGCCCCGTCTCAAGATGACAAGGCTTCAAATGGCAGGCTGTGATGGAGGGTTAGATGTACCAAATCTTAGATTTTACCAACTGGCATCACACCTGCGGGTGATTGCAAGCTGGCACAACTGTGATCCAGCCTCGATTTGGCATGATATTGAATCCTCCCAGTCGAAGTGTCCCCTGTTGAACCTGTTATTTATGAACAATCCTGAATCTGTTTAAAAACACTGCTCTAACCCCATTACTCTCAGTACCATCAGAGCCTGGAGATCCATTCGCTCTGTAGAAGGCCGGGCTCAGTTATCATCTCCTCTCACTCCCATTCTTGATAACCCAGACTTCCTGCCAGGCTGTAAGGATCAGGGCTTTAAAGTGTGGAGCACCCAAGGGCTGAGGAAAATAGGTGGTCTGTTTAAAGGCCAGATTTTACTATCCTTTCAGCAGTTGCAACAGCAATTTGGTTTATTTAACCAAGGTGACTTCTATAGGTATTTACAAATTAGAGATTTCAAAGTTAAAGACACCACCTTAATGACTGATAACACTACTTCATATGTGGAGAAGGCCCTGTCTCTACAGATTAGTAAGAAACACATTACTGTTTTTTACAGAGCCCTGAGCTCTAGTTCTCCTCCTACCACACAAACCACTAAGCAAACCTGGGAGAAAGATCTGGGCATTGTTATAGATGATGCTGACTGACGGGAGGTCTGGTCTCAGGCCATGAACATTTCTGTGTGTAACCGCACCAAATCCATACAGTTCAGAATTGTACATCGTACGCATATAACACCTGTTGTCAAGAACAAAATGGATGCTAATATTTCCCCGCTTTGCTGGAAATGCAATTCTGAGACTGGTAACTATGTTCATTGCTTCTGGTCATGTGTGAGGTTACAAATGTATTGGTCCAGTATTGTGAATGAACTGACTGCTATTTTTGGTGTCCCAATACGGATGGACCCTATGTGCCTGGTACTTGGTCTCCCGGATGGGCGGCTTACTGACAGTAAACACAGGAGACTTTTCAATATACTGACTTTTGCTGCTAGAAAGAACATTTTACTTTTCTGGATCAAGAATGTTGGTCCAACAAAAAAATCATGGCACAACATTGTTATGGACTGCATTCCTAGTGAATACGTCACGTGCATGCTTCACTCCAAAATAGATGCTTTCTATAAGGTCTGGGACCCTTACTTGCAGTATATTGGGCCCACGCGGTCATCCTCCTTGCTCCGTGGATTTCCAAGATCAGCTCAGCCTGACTTTGTATCTTTGTTCTAAGTGCTCACTATCTAACGGGCACCTTATGGCCTTGCTATGTTTGTAGGCTCTGTATTGATTTTTGTCGGGATACCGCCCTGTCCTGCAGTGGGAGATTAGAGGGGAGGAGGTTGGTTGGAGGATGTGCCCACTGTCATTTATTTTCATTTTTATAATTATTTGCTATTTACTGTACCCACATGCCCACATTCTGTTGTTTTTTTTCCCCCATTCCTGTCGTGTCTGAGCAGTTTTTGTGTGTTTTATGGTTTGAGAAAATGCAATAAAAATATTTTTCAAAAAAAAACAAAAAAAAAAAACCCCTCAGAACACATAACACAGAACATAGGATGCCGAGAGACCCCTCTGCCGGTCGCAGCGTGCGCATGCGCCCGTTCATATGTACATTTTTGACCACAACTGTAAATCTAAAAACAGCCTATTTGATTTACAACAGATTATATTAAAATTTGCAGAAAAAATTTCAATTTTCAAAATAGTTGCAGATTGATTGTATGTCAATAGGCAAAAAAAATTATAATGGTTTCAGCTATATTTGCTAACATACATGGCACCTCTATGCCATCATCCTCTTGTTACACCCTCTTCAAGACCTCCAGCCACACCACAGAGGAGGCACACACACACCGGGACCCCCCAGCCCCCTACCCTCCACCAACCGTCTCATCAGGCCAGGTACACAAAGTCTTGAGGAAGATCAACCCCTGCAAGGCAGCTGGACCAGACAACATCCCTGGGCGGGCTCTCAGGGCATGTATCAACAAGCTGGCTGATGTTCTCACCTCCATCTTCAACCTTTACCTCAGCCACAGCACCGTTCCCTCCTGCTGCAAGACCACAACCATCGTCCCCCTTCCCAAGAAGAGCCCACCCACCTGCCTGAATGATTACAGACCAGTAGCAATAACTTTAACCATCATGAAGTGTTTTGAGAGAGTGGTGCTGACCCACATTCAGTATGCCTACTGGCCCAACAGGTCCACCTCAGATGCTATCGCTGCTGTTCTCCACTATTCCCTCTCCCACCTGGAAAATAAAGACTCCTACATCAGGGCGCTCTTTGTGGACTACAGGGGTCCGTTTCACAAAACGGGTTCAACAAACTCTGAGTCTAATCCTAAACTCTGAGTTGATCTACTCTGAGATAGAAAACTCTGAGTTTTCGGTTCCAGAACAGCGGATTTGAGTTAGTTTAATCAACTCGGAGTAGTTTCACTTGGAGTTAAGCGCGTGCGACACAACTAAAAAAAGCCAGCATCAATGGAGCCCCGATTCGACAAGTCACCATGGCAAGTTTCAAGAGTTTCAACACGTTTTTAGAAAGAAGTGCAACACCGCTGCAGCTGCTAAAGAGAGGGAGACGGCGTGAGAGAACATTGCTGCTTGGGTCAATGCGTAAGTTTAAATGTAGTCCTTTGCAATCACAATAATATTACAGGGGAAAACTACTTGAATGGTAGAATATTAATTTATTTCATTTAGGTGCAATCCCGCGGGGGAGAAGCGCACTTGGCCTCCGCATTCGAAATGATGTATGCAGCATCACATATGATCTTGACAGTGCAGAGAGTGACAGATGTTGGAACTATGATGCAGTCTTTAACATTTTGAAACAGTAGTCGATCTATATGTACCTGCACATTTATGCTGTGAATGGACTTCCTATTCACATAATCGGCTTCATTATGTGAGGGAGCTGTGATGGGGGTGTGTGTGCCATCTATGCACAAATTATTAACGAATCTATTACGAATCCCAGTCTGAGGTTGCAGCTCATGTCATTAACAGAATATAATTAAAAATTAATTTAACAGATCCCTACATCATTCACCTGCAATCCCGTGGAACTCCTAATTGATGGCTCTGACAGGTTTTTAAAACGACAAACATGGGTAAAAGCCGTTTCAGGGCGGGGCACACTTTTCTGACCGCCCTGCATACAGTTGCCTTGCTCAAGTGCTCTGCATCTCCGACATTGTACAAAAAACTTCAATTTGCAAAGAAACGCAGTGCAACACACAATATCTGCTGGGATGTGAGAGCATGACTACTGTTGGTAATGTTGCAAATGTAAGGACGGATTAGCTTGTGTAGGTAAATGATGGACTGCGACGTGAAGCGGAACCGCTCAAAAAGATATATGTCTGGAAATGCTAAAACATCTATGCGCGGTCTGATAACCATCTCCCGACGAATATTGAATTCTCTGCGCAGTAATGCTGCACCTTCATCCACGGGATCGTTGTCAAAAGGACATGCCATGTTCGTGAAAAAAGTCGCCTCCCACTGTGTCTAATGGACTGAATGCCCACTGACTCTGATTTCTTTAATGATTTTTGACAGACGGCAGAACAATGCTACGCCAAAACTCGCCTGCTGACTGAATGAATGAAAGAGGAAATCAAATGGCGTGTGTGGCTGAAAGAGGGCGGAGACAGAGAGAAACTCGAGGTTCATTGAGAAAAACCTGGTCCCGACCAGGTTAGGTTCATAGAGTCTGTTACTACGGTAACTGACCGAGAGCTTAAGTTACCTCTCTCTGTGAAACAGGCTAGAGTTACCCCTCTTTCTCTGGTTTGAGTTACCTCCCTTTGTGAAACGGAAAACTCAGAGTTTCCCTCATTTCAGGGTTAATAAACTCAGAGTTTTCACTAAACCTGCTTTGTGAAACGGACCCCAGCTCTGCCTTCAATACGGTCATCCCCCACAAACTCACTGACAAACTGTCTACACTTGGTCTGCCCCCCACCCTCTGTGACTGGCTCCTAGACTTTCTGACTGGCAGGCCCCAGTCTGTCAGGATTGGTAATAGGACTCCAGCCAGCATTATCACAAACATTGGCACCCCACAGTGATGCTTCCTCAGCCCCATCCTCTATACCCTGTTCACCTATGACTGTGTCGCCTCCCACAAAGACAACATCATCCTAAAGTTTGCTGACGACACCGCAGTGATGGGATGCATCACGGGTGGGGACGAAGTGGCCTACAGGATGGAGGTGGCCAGTCTGGTGTCATGGTGTGAGGACGACAACCTCACCCTCAACATGGACAAGATGAAGGAGATAATAGTGGATGACAGACCTCATCGGCCACTGTACATATGGGAGTTTGAAGTAGAGAGGGTGAGCGGCTTTAAATACCTGGGCGTCCACATCAGCAATGACCTCACTTGGTCGCTCCAAACCACACAGCTGGTAAAGAGGGCCCAACAGCGGCTATATTTTCTGAGGAGGTTGAGGAAGTTTGGCATGTCACCTGGGATCCTCAGCAACTTCTACAGCTGCATTGTTGAGAGCATCTTGACCAGCTGTATCACTGTGTGGTATGGCAGCACTTCTGCTATGGACTGCAAACGCCTGCAGAGAGTGGTAAAGACTGCTGAGAAGATCACCAGGACTCCACTGCCCTCTCTGCAGAGCATCCACCACCACAGAGTCCACAGGAGAGCTGTCTCTATCCTCAAAGACCCCACCCACCCCCAGCATGGACTGTTCACGCTTCTACCCTCAGGCCAGAGGTAAAGAAGTGTTAAATTCAAGACCACCAGACTAAAGAACTCTTTCTTTCCCACTGCCATCAGACTCCTAAACAGCAGACAGCAGACAGGAGTTTACAATCACGTTAAAAATTCTGCCTCATAACTGTCCTGACTATATACATTTTGCACATGCATAATTGCATGTCTCAATTTTGCACTGTTTTTTTTTTATTATTGCTGTTGATTTTTTCTTTCTTTATCATATGTGCCTTGTAAAATTGCTATACTTTGTATATTTCCGTTGTATATATTTCTTTTTACATTGTTGGCATTCTGTGGACAGCAAAGGAAAATTTTCATTGTACAGAGAAACATGTTTCCTTACTGTGCATATGACAATAAACACTTAGAATCTTGAATCTTGAATCACTTGTAAAAAAAATTTGATGTTTGCAGAGGGGGTTCTACTTAAACTCCTCAAAACAAAAAAAGATGGCGTAGTCGAAAAACTTACATAGGAAAAATACCTTTGAATTACCCCAACCTCCACAATGAAGCAGTGCAAATATTTACAAAAAAGTAAATATAACAAACAAATTGTACAATCTGATTTTGAAATAAGGTGATAATTGAATTCTTCAGTAATTCACTCACTTCAAAGAAACAAAAACAAAAGCTGAGCAATGCAGTTAATCTCTGTCTCAGATGTTACCTTCCCTGTAACCACCATAGCAAGACTGCCGTACCAAGCCATAGTGGCCCTCTTTGAAACCGGAAGAAACCCTCCCCTGGATGTATCCACTTTCACAGAATTAATCAATTTAAGGATATTAACGGGCAAAGGAAACATCTACAGGCTGTTAAAAATGAGTGTATTTTACACACTCATTTTTAATAATTATGGGGAGTCTTTAATTCTGACGTAAGCAGGTGGGAGAGCCGTGTGTCAGGCAGGTGTGTGTGCGCAGGGCCAGCTCTAGGCATAGGCGACATAGGCGGTCGCCTAGAGCGCCATCTGCTGGAGGGGCGCCGCCAGTCACCCTCGAGGGAGATTAAAAAAAAAAAAAAACCAATAATAATTTCCGATGCCCATTGGGGCCCTCCCCTCGTGTACTGTCTTGAAATAATAAATATTAACAAAATAAGGAAACAGATAAACAATGACATGTTTCTCACTTGCGGTGCTGAGTCACGTGACGTGTGGTCATTGGCTGCGCACCTCAGAGGGTCAGATAGGTGTCACAGAGCTCAGTTCAGGTCACGTCAAGTGACAGACAGTCGCTTGATGTGATGTTTTGATATTTTGCGAGATGAAACGGCCGTCAAAGCCCTCGGGTGCGCAGAAGAAAAGAGGAGGAGGAGAAGAAGTCCCAATATAAAGGTAACATTATGTCATCTTTTTTTAAAATGGCCGTTTTGTGTGAAGACGTTTCATTTGTATTAGCTTGCTAGCTAGGTTGAAATAAATAAAGCAATGCTGGCTTAACACGCTAGACAATGACAATGATAGCTACTAAGAAGGATAAATTAATTATGAATCAAAGTAGAGGCCAACCCATCCAGATGCGCCACCAGTGCAGGTTGTACTTTGTGTTGTTTATTGTGAAATGGTAGTGAATCTTTTATTATAAGGTAATTATAAATGTTATGTTGAACACACCATTTTTGCAAATAACTGCTGCAAGCTGCAGCAGTTGTTTGTCCTATTCTGTCTGTTGTAGTTTTCTTTTCTTTTCTTTTTTTTCTGGTACAGTAATAAGTGAATCTACTCTATATCTGTCTAGATGTGCTCAAAAAATATTTCCAGACACCCCTAACAGCTGCTGGAGAGGGCCTTCTGATGGAACATCCACACCACTCTCTGAAGCATGTAAGTTTAGCCAATTGTTTGTGGTCTCTTACGCACTGCTATGTTGTTGTTGTTGTTGTTATGATTATTATTATCATTATCATTATTGTTGTTGTTGTGAGTGAATGTTACAAGCTTGTTAGCAATTACAGTAAATTTAGGTTTTAGGCAAATAAAATAAAGTTTATTTGTACAGTACCTACTATATATCAAACCTTATTAATTAATTTATTAGATGAAGAAGAATGACACAACAAACTTAACAGCATGGATGTACTCTATGTGTGAATACAGCTACAAGTCAGGTGTCATGCAGCAGCAGCGCTACCACGTCAGCCACACCACCCACCTCTGGAAGTCAGTTTGAAGCGGGTGAGTTATGTAATTGCATGTTACAGCTGCAGTCACATTACTGAACAATACTATGGTTATTCATAATTTATGCTTCAGATGTGTTTATTGCCTGATGTGCTGTTATTTGTAAATCACTGTGTGACCTTACTGAAGGATTAGAATTTAGTTGAAATTTAGTTGAAACACATGCTGGAAAGAATGACTTGAAAGTTCATTGTTGTTGTTCAAATAAAACTGTTGTGAATGTTCAGATGTTGTCATGATGGTGTTCTTTTCTTCTTTTTTGTTGCCGGGGGGGGGTAAGGGAGTAATCTCGTCTAGGGCACCAAATGGGCTAGAGACAGCCCTGTGTGAGCGCGCACGTGTGTGTGCTGCTTCACAGCGCCGTCTGGGAGGCAAGTGTCTGCTGGCAGCTGAGGGACTCTAAGCAAACAAAGTACATATGAGGTGTGATGAGCCAGTCTTTTAAAGTCATCTAATACCACCTTTAGAGGGGACGACTACACCCTACCTGCTAAGAGCAACTTAATTAATACTGCAAACACTGCTAGTTGTGTTTACAGTGGTCAACTGGGTAGGCAAATCATAAATTCCAGGATGGGGGGGCTCATGCCTGATGCTTATTGTTATAATCTCTGAGCTGACATGTTCAGATAAGCATGTGTGTGAACTGGTCTGGCAATGAAGCATCAGTAGCGAGAAAAATAGGCTATAACTTTAGTTTCTAAAGTTATAAGATGGAGTCACAAGTTTGTGAAAGCACTGAATAATATAACGTTAGTTTTCTTAGGTTATTAGACGGAGTCCACTCCTCTCTGTTCCTGCTTTACTCGCTTTTACAGGCAGGTGTGTTAATTGACCTACATTGACGTCCATAGCGCAAAATAATATACCATCAGAGACAAAACGCAGCCCTCTCCACACTCTCCTCTCTTCACAACTCCTTCTCCTCCATCTCACCTCTCCTCCCCTCCCCCTCCTCCTCCTCCATCTCTCCTCCTCCTCTCCTCCCTTCCCCTCAGCAGCAGTGGTCAAATAATTTGCAGGGGCGCACCGCCGGATACACTGACTTGAGTGATGACACACACAGACATGCCACAAACTGCACAACACTGACATTATTACCATGTAAGAATATTATGCTAAATGATTTAGGTATCATTTATACCCAACTGGCAGATACAGTGCAGCATAGTGTTGTCACGATACTGGAATTTCTAACTTAAATACATTACCTTGAAAATATTGATATTATGTACCATTTTCAATACCCTAAGGGAATATCGATAGAACATTGAGTGCATAGAAATTTAAGATTTTAGGTTTTCTGCCAGAATAAACATCACTCAAAAGAGAACAGCTTGTCCCTCTTAAAAGTCAATCCACCTAAAGTGAGTCTGTGTGTGACACTGCTTGGTTTGAGGAGTTGTAGCATTTATTCTCCGACAAAAAGTGTAAATTGTACATACACTGCTATGTTCACCTCTATAACGTTACTGTCAACTACATACTCAGTGTCTCACACACTCTTTTATTCTCTGTCTCTCTCTCAATACCACATGCTTGCACATAACATAAATACGAGTTATTCCCGAAAGGAGTTTTACTACTTACATATAAAACTTTTTTTGTTTAAAACATCTTAAATACAATCTGAATCTGGCTGGCTGTAGGTCTTGCAATACACTGATGGAAACCCTGGTGTGTGTGTGTGTGTGTGTGTGTGTGTGTGTGTGTGTGTGTGTGTGTGTGTGTGTGTGTGTGTGTGTGTGTGTGTCAACTTGCTGTCAAAGAATAGAGTAAGCAAGAAAGCACAGCTGGTACCTGAGCATTTCAAATATTCAGATTCAATTGTAACACTATTGCAAAATAAGCTTTTATTTTGTAACCACTATTATTATTATTATTATTATTATTATTTGGTGACTTGTTCATATGTAATACTGGAGTCAACATTAACTCTGTTAAGCTCTGTTTTTGTCTCCTGGAAAAATTACTATTAAATTAAACTGCTATTACAAACCAGCTTCCAATAAAGTTCAGACTCTGCGTAGAATATAAATAGAATAGAATGTGATTATTTGCTAATCCTTTTGACATATATTTAATTGAAAACTGAAAAAATACATTATATTTAATGTTTTACCAAACTAACTTCATTCATTTTCGCAAATGTATTTTCATTCTGAATTTGACGACGGCAACACATTTCAGATAAGTTGGGACAGGGGCAACAAAATACTGAAAGTTGTGGAATGCTCCAAAAACACATATATATGTACAGTTTTGTAGCATTTAAGGAAACATAGAGTCCCAGATACCACCTGTTAGCTAACACAAAGCATGTTATCCCTCATTCTCACAGATAAGCTAATCTGACCTTTCACGATCTAAGAAACTGGTCACATCATGCCAGTGTTTTACAACAGTTTCAATGTTGGTATCTTTAAAAAATGTCATAGACATGAAGAGAATGCACACAACAGGTGATGGACAGTTTTCTTCTGTACACACCCTTTTTCTTCTCTCCCCCACTCCCTCTCTTTCCCCCTCCTGCCTTCTCGCTCTTTCACTGGGGGTAAAGGAAAATCACATTATCATATTTATTGATTATTATCAAAGGCAAATTTAATGTAAGCAGATAAGGCAGGCAGGAGCTGCGCTGCAGCAGCAATGCTGCCTGTATGGACACACGAGCTGCAGCAGCAGCTCAACACTATGCAAGCATCCAGTGTGGTCAGCCTGTAACCTGTAAGAGCAGTGAATCCGCTGTGCTGTGAGGTTTTGAAGGTTGGCGTATATCAGCTCTACCAGTCTTGCTTTTCATCCTGCTGTAAAAACAGTACCAAGCAGAGGGACAGTAAGTTTGTCTCACCAGCAGGCTTATGATTCTTTAATTGCAAGCTCCTCCTCCTCAGGCAAAACACAGTCTAAATGCAGTCAGGTATTACCCCTGGCAGAATGCCAAAATTAGTATGAATCAGACCTGTAGGCTATATTGGTTTTATTTATTTTATTTTATTGGTTTTATGTTCACAGTTTTTCCTGTTGTGCAAATGCCAATCTGGGATTTCAGTCTGAAGGGTTTTCTGACGACTCAATAGCTGAAACGGCTCAAAGGCAAGTTGATAATTTGATATCAACCCATTTTGGCCCCATTATATTGTTCTTTCTAATCAACCAAGCTTTACGCATCCAATCAAATTAGAAGTGAAAATATTCTTGCCTTACCAAGTCACCAATGCTCCAGAGACTGACAGTTTCGAGTGAACATGGCCAGACCGGGGTAGAAAACACAGCCTCTGAGAAAACAAAAACCAGTTTGATAAAAATCCATAAATCACCTTGGTACTGTCACTGGCCTCTGTTGTTTTTCTAGGAGGCTGCTTATGGAACCGGACTGGAGGCATTCATCAGCAGCCACTTAGTTCCCACCTGTGCTCACTCTCTGGCTCATTTAGACAACCAATCATATCCATAGGTGCTACGAGTGACATGCAAACAGCCAATCATTTAACATGTGTATTTCAGTTACATCATCACCAAGTGATTGAAAACAACAGAAGATCATACTCTACCTGTTCAGCTCTGGAAATGTCTGCTTTTTTTGCCATCTGATACAGCGGTAAGCCATTGTATCAGACAGCAAACTATTAAAATAGCTGTAGTTTTGCTGGTAAACACACTGACCTATTTGGCCTCTGTCTTAGTCTTCTGCTGCTCCTCTTTTGGTTGCTTATCCTCTGGGCTTCTGCCGGGCTGCCCTTCCACTAGTCTGCCATCTGGCCTATTTGCTCTACCTACAAGCCTAGAGACACTGCAGATGCGTCAGCCAAAGTGGTTGACGTGATTGTCTGGGCAAATACGACTCACAATCAGCGGTGTCCGCTCTGCCACTGGCTGATTGTTCTACAAATCAACTGCAAGAAAAATACTAGAACAACACCAGAGTGGGAAATAGTGCTAATGGAGAGGAATTTGTGAATAAAAAAGGACAGGTCAACTCATGGGTATGGCAGTGTTTGGTGTGGGGCTGCTCCTTAACTTTCAGCTTGAATTTGAAAGTTTCTCGAGGCTCCATGCAGACCTAAAGCCCGCTCCATCGGCAGCTTGTCTTGGTCCAAATCTAGCTCATACAGGTTCTTTATGTTCTTTATGTTCTTCTGGAATGCTTTGAAGAACTTTCTTTCTATCATTCATACATTTTGTGAGATTGAAACCTCCTCTGTTGTAAACAGCTATGAGGTTCTTAAACATGATGACAGCATCCTCTCCATAGGGCTGGCTCTTCAGAAGGTCATCCATGTAGAAATTTCTCTTGACTGTCAATTACTTCTACTGGAAAGTTGGTTTGACTATCCTTAGCTGTCTTTCTAAGAGCAGAGCATGGTGAAGACACTGCCTCAAATAGATGGACAGTCTTCTCTTCAAGATCCTGCTCCAAGTCCCCTTCAGGCCACCACAACAATCTTAAGAAGTCAACATGTTTCTCTGCCACCTTGACTTGGTGGAATATGGCTTTTACGTCAGCAATTATTGCCACAGATTCCTGTCTGTCTTAACTGTAGCCCTTTTGTTTTTTGGGTTTTTTTTTTTTTTTTTTTTTTTTTTTGCCTTAGTTCATTTCTTGATTATTGCACTCTATTGTGAAGCACTTTGGTTCGGCTAAGCCGTGTGTAAATGCGCTATATAAATACATTGACATTGACATTGACATTGTCTGAACCGCCTAAGGCAGGGGTCTCAAACTCAAATGAGCCGGGGGCCACTGCTGGCACTGTCATCTCAGTGGGGGGCCACTTCAGTGTCCGAGCATCAAAATAAAAGCACATATATTTCTGAAAACGCGGTTTATTTTCAAATATTGCATGATAACAATAGAAAACTGTTAAATTAACAGTGAGTGCAAATGTTTTTTCCCTCATTCTTAAATAACTAATGGAAGCCTTTCATGAACTGACAGCACTTCTGTTCATACTGTCTTCATATTAAATTACAACACAAAAAGAACTGTAGCATTGTATGCTCATTTTAACAGTTATTGCAATTATTTTTTTCCCTTAAATAACTTCTTTTAACATTTCACTCAACAGACAAATCAATCCTGAGTCCATTTGCACTTTATTTCTTGCCAGATACCTGGCAGCGCTTCTGCTCACATAGCTGAGCCATATTTACTCTGATGGAGGTTGCAGTTGAAACTCTGAGTACAGCCTCAAGATGAGCATCTGTAAGCCTTGTCCTGTACTTGCTATTATTAAAGTGCATTGCAGAGAACAGTTTCTCACACATATATGTGCTTCCAAAGAGGCACATTACACGTCTGAAAACTCTGGACAGCTCTGGGAATGAAGGAGGCAGCTCTCTGAGAAACTCTCCAGTCTTGTCTGCTTTTCCCTGTGCCTCTCTGAATTTAGTTTTCAGTTCACTGTTGCACTGTAAGTCAATGAGTTCAATTTGCAACATGCTGGAGACACTCTCCACATCAGCCGAGAAGGGGTCTGCTGGAAAGTGTCATGGTGTGCCTTGAAATCAGCAAATCGCTCATCAAACTCTTGCTGCAGGTTTTCAATAGCAGAGACATATTCATCACCACTGAATGCTGTTCCCTCTTCCTCCAGAGATCTGCATGCAGCAAAATGACAGAGGTTTTTTGCAGACAGTTGAGTTTTCCACAGTCTCAGTTTTGTGGAGAAGGCTTTCACGCTCTCATAGGCTGTTGTGATGAGCTGACCAGGACCCTGCAGCTTTAAGTTCAGGATGTTTAGTTGTGTTATATCCACAAGGAATGCCAAATCCATTATCCATTTTGGATCATCCAGTTCAGGAACATCCAGTCTGCCGCTAACTTTCTCTGAACCAGCGCTACCAGTCCGTTTTTTTTGCCGGTCATGGATGGCACGCCGTCTGTTGTAATGCCCACCAGTCTGTTCCACGGCAGACCAAGCTGCTCCATCGCGTCACACAGTTGCTGAAATATATCTTTCGCTTTGGTATGGCTATGCATCGGACACAAACTCAGGAACTCTTCTGTCACCTCAAACCTGTCATCCGGGAAGCACAGGGGAGATGATTTCCTCCAGGGCTGAAGTTTCTGTTTCCCTTTGGGGTGAACCCCCTTTCACGTGTTAAGCTGGTCGGGAATAAGACCAGGGAGCTTTGCTGTATCTTGAGGAGCCGTCGCCTTTATTCACAGCCAAACTGCAGCCTATATTGTACACTTTATTGCTGTCGCTACTACTGCGACTCCTTTCTCTCTCATTCGTTCACTGCCCGCACGTACGCACACTCCCTCACTCTCGCTCGCCCACTTACACCTTACGCACCTTATGCACACACACCTCACGCGCCGCCCTATTCCTGAAAGGGGCTACGCCACTCTTGCAACAATTATCTGTGTGGTATATTTTCAACTGTACGGAAATAGTTTGTTAAGACACTAAATTGTTCAGAGAAGACTATGGACATGGCTGTTTTATTTTTTTGTTTGTTTTGTTGTGAACTTGAATGTCATCTTCTGTGAAGAAGACTGCAGTTACAAAAGAGAAACTAGATGGCAGGTTAATTTGTTTAAGTTTCCAATTGACTTAAGATATAAGTTATTGTTACATTATGTTATTAATAAATGTTTTAAATTTGACAAGTAGTGTGGTTCATTGTGAACAGAGGTCAGATATTATATTGCATAAAAGTCTAGTCTAAAATGGCATAGCAACCTGTGCTTTAAAAAAATACATGTAAAAATCGAGAATCGAATCGAACCATGAGCTTAGAATCGAAAATGTAATCGAGGATTTGGAGAATCGTGACACCCCTATATAAGACATATCGCATTTCCACTGAACTCAACAAAAAAATACTCCAATGTCCATCTTTCTTGAAATTGTCTGTGTTCGTCGTCCACTTTTCTTTCAACATCTTCGGCTTCTTCTTCTACTACGGTCTAACTTTCTTCTTCTTCTACTACGGTTTAAATTTTCTTCTTCTTCTACTACAGTCTAACTTTTCTTCTTCTTCTATGCTTCTCTTTCATGTCATCAGTACTTCATTGAATGAATTGTTTTTTATAATTTAAATTGCACACAAAATTATTGTCTTAATTGTGGAAAACAAATAATTAAAAAAAAACTTGAAGGGCCAAATTGCATTTCATTTTTCACGTCAAGTCGCGGGCCGGATGTAGGGGGCCACTTCCAGCCCGCGGGCCACTTCCGGGAGTTTGAGACCCCTGGCCTAAGGCCTCCTGATGAGCTGGTCAGGTTTGGGCCCTGCAGAAGCGAGACTCCTTTGAAATATGTTTCACAGTCGGGGACTTCCAGTGGCACAAGGGTGAAGATGGCCACATAAAAATTCCGCTCTCAATTGAACTACCAGAAACCACCCAAAAAGCAAAGCGACGCATTGGAGAGGTGGGAACATGTGGTATGGAAGCGGATGCGGTTTTAACTCAGGTGCAGGAAATCCAGCTCAAACTAAAGTCAAAGCTCACCGAACTTGAAGGACACTTGTGACGCAATAACATCCAGATTTATGGTATCAAGGAAAGGACGGAAGGGACCTCAATGGTTCGCTTTGTGGAGAATCTTATAAAAACTGAATGAACTGGACATTGAACACACACAGAACACTGAGATTCCACACACCGATGACAAAAATGTGTATTTTCCTGGACTTGGGGACGGTCACATTGAGAGCACAGACCAAGCTGCAGAGGATCTATGAGCAAAGGCCTTGTCAATACCGCCGAGATCCAGGGCCGACCGAGAGAAACAACTCGGCTGAGCTCTCGCTGGGAAAAGGCAAAAACACATGCCGAGACAGAGGGCAATACCAGCAAAAGATCTGCGACAAGCTCCGCGGATTCCAACGACTGTGTGAAAAGGATACCGAGGACTGTTAATTCACCTCATTGCAGCATAATATCAACATTCCTCTACCACTGACTTTATTGAACTTGGTTGAACTTTAATTTATGCAATTTTTTCTCTTCCCCTTCCCAGAGCGTAAATTAAGATCGAGCTCCCCACTGTCTTATAGAGGACTTTGTCTGACTTTCTCTTGCCGAGGATGTTACTTTTAATTTGAGATTAAAGGGATATTCCGGTGTAAATTTAATCCATGGTCTAACACACTGTCACTCTGTCTTGACACAGAGTAAGACTCTCCCACGAGAGGTCAAGTTTGCAGACGGCTAGCTTAGCTAGTTTTAGCAACCTCAGAAAAGACCGCACGAAAATAATACACTGCCGCTTATGCCTCCATTTAGAAACCACCATCAAAAAGCCACAAATAATGCTCAGAACAGCACCAAACTTCAGCAACAGTACATGTACAGTCCCAGCACACAATACGAAGCCTCAAACATCTGCTAGCTTTGCAGGATTTGTATTGAAAACACAGCACAACTCACCCGTCTCCTCCAGCAGCCTGCCTGTGTGGGGAAGCCCTTTGAGGATTCGTATTGTGTGCTGGGACTGTACATATATTTCTGAAGGCAGCAGTAGAGCCCAGCCAGAGCGCCAATCACGCTAAACATACAGCGTGGAGAATGCTTATAATAATAAATAATAAAATAATTGTTCCGTGGGCTTTTTATCGACGAAGAGGAAAGAGCAAACATACACTCTCTTTGGGGGATATTTTGTCGTTTCTCTTTACTTAGTTGAGGGGTTCTTGCCATAATATGGATTAGAATAGTAGTCAAATAGGGCTATTCACTGTATAGAACTGTGTAACAACACCTCAACACAACTGATGGTCTCAAACACATTAAGAAGGCAAGAAATAACACAAATTAACTCTTGGGAAGACAAACCTGTTAATTAAAAACCATTCCCGGTGACTACCTCATGAAGCTGACTGAGAGAATACCAAGAGTGTGCAAAGCTGTCATTAAAGCAAAAGGTGGCTACTTTGAAAAATAAAAAATATAAAACATATTCTGGTTTGTTTAACACTTTTTTGTTTTCTACATAATTCCATAATTGTTGCTTTATAATTTTGATGTCTTCAATATTAATCTACAATGTAGAAAATAATAAAAATAAAGAAAAACCATTGAATGAGAAGGTGTGTCCAAACCTTTGACTGGTACTTTTTATGCGAAATAAGTCAATATGATTTGCTTGTATCATTTGTTTTCACAAAATAATCCAGTTGTTTTACATGTCATAATTAGATGTAGTGATGTCATATAGCCAGCTTTGTGTGCCTTGTTTTACTGAATGGACAAAGTAACCTTTCAGACCCAGCAATTAGTTTTTGTTCACTGTGGTGAACATGACACTGAGGCCTTTATTTCAAAAACCATGCATGCAGTTTATTTAAGTCCTATTGTCCAGTGTAAAGCACATCCTGGGGCTTTCTAGTGATGTAACACACAAGGCGGTGTGGTCAACAGAGCTCATCTTCTGTCTTTTCAAAATGGTGGAAATTGCAACCAACACATTTTATGGCAGTAAGGGAGTTAAAGGTGCAGTTGGTAACTCTGAGGAGAGAGAGGACTTAGCATTAAATTTGAACAAGTACAACTTTCAGATCCCTCCCCCTCCCTCTCCGCTGCACTCCTGCCCTGCCTCCAAAGTCCCTCCCCAAGAGGAGGCTGGCGTGCACGCGACGGCCGCAACCTGCACGTGACTGAGAAGGCCAGGTAAACAACATGGCGCATGAATCGGTAAAAACGTAGCATGAACTACATTCCACACAGCTGGGTTAGGCACACAGATATGGTTAGAGTTTTGAGACACTGGGCTCAGATGAAGAGTACACCCCAACAACTGTTTCTACGAGCATGGGTAGATGAGGGAGCATGGAAGAGGTGGATCAGGTCGGGGCCGGGGCTGTGGACGCCGGGGCAGACGGCGTTGTGTGGGCCAAACACCCGATGACCTTGGTGCAGATGACGTTCCTCGAGTCGAACATTTGAGATGGCAGAGGATTGCATTTGAACGTGTAAGTAGTCTCAGTAGTAATAGTCTGTTTCTAAACACAAACAATTATCATTGTATCTAAAGTAACAGTTGTTAGCTGTTTAGCTATGGATGTTATGAGCCTCAGTAAACATCATTTTTACTAGTATATACTTTATCTTGTAATTGATAGGAGTAAATTCAACGCTTGGATGTACATCAGGCACGCCACATATTGGAGCAAACTTTGGCACGGGACCCCAGTCTCATCTTTGATGTCCTCAGCCGGTCAGCCCCTGCTGCTCCTCCAACTGCACCTCCTGTCCAGTTCCAGCCCTCATGGAGCATCTGCAAGAGATGCAGGGAAATGTCCACGGTTGGGGTTCATTCCCAGGATGGTGTAGCTGCTGTTGCCCTTGTAAACTGTAAATAGTTTGAGTGTTGTGCAGTACTGTACATATATTTTTCTTTTTTTATATTGTTAAAAATTTACATTTCAAGATATGTGATTTCATTATTTATCTAATAAAGTTTCTTTCTAAAGTGATTTGTTTCTAACTGCATGAATGTCAAAACAAACATAGCACTTTACCCTATTTTATTGAAATACCCTTCGGACTAGTTTAAAAAACTAACCTTCAGTATAAGAAATTGGAATCACTGGGTCTAGGCATGCATGTCTCAAAAGCAATATGCTAATCAAAAACAAGTAATAACTCCATAAATATTGTCAAGCTTTATTTTTCAGACAAACACACATGGAAAGTGATCGATGCAGGATGACCGATGATGTCGTCTTCACTTTGGACAATTTTTTCTGGCACTGGTGGTGGTTTCATTGACTCTGGGTCTACAATGTCATGCACAGTGTCCTCCATGCTGATGGACTGAAGAGCATCCAGGCATATTCTGCTTTTAATGGCACCACCAGTCCTGTATGAATAGAAAAAGCAATTAGAAAAGAAAATAATGTTCATGAAACAGAACTTTTGAATCTAACTCAGGTAATCTCCTAACACGTCAGCTGGGGGTTAACATTATTATAAATTTACAAAGAGCAGGCTTAGAGACTGTGTTTGAACAAGCTGCACCCAGCGTAAGATCCAGAGAGCCGCAGTGATTTTTAGTGGAAGATTTTGCAATTTCACATTATGAAAACGGCCAAGTTGCCGAGGCCAGACATTACGTTACTGTTGTGAATAGTCAACATTGCTGACCAACAAACGAGCGGAAATAAATCATGTCAACATGAAAAGTAATCTGTCAGCAATATGTATTCAGTAAAAACCCAGCACACACTGATTTCAGTAAGTTACTTCAATGTTTTTTTTGTAATTGACATTTTTCCTGTGTGCCTTTTCTTTCCAGTATAGGACATTGCTCCAATGCATGACCACGTGCACAACACAGGAAGAGGGGTTCGCCTTTGTACAGGAGATAGCTTCCTTCTGAACCATATAATTTGTGCAAACATTTGCTTTAAATTCATCAGTAATAGACACATGAGTTGCAAAATAGTAAATGGATTGTTCTTATATAGCGCCTCTCTAATCTTAGTGATCACTCGAAGTGCTTAACAACACAAGTCAGCATTCACCCATTGGTGACAGAGGCTACCATGAGAGGTGCTCATTAGGAGCAATAACCATTCATACACAGGCATACAGAGACACCAGGAGCAATTTAGGGGTTCAGTATCCTGCCCAGGGATACTTTGGCATGTATACTGCAGGGGCCAGGAATTGAACCATTGACCCTTTGAGTTGGGGACAACTGCTTTACTTCCTGAGCCAAAGCTGCCTGAGGAACTGTTTTCTCTTTAACTGTGTTTTCACTTGAGATTTGCTTTTGATTCCTGCTTTTTCCAGCGGAGTGTCCTGTACAGTCACAGTCTAAAGTTACAGTCACAACTCTGCAAGACTGTTGATTACCCCTACCCCTCTCATTGCTGTTTATAATACCGCTGATGGTGGTGGTGTCGTCAGCATACTTCACAATAGAGTTCTCTTGATGTCTGGGCGTGAAGTCATTGGTGTACAGTGTAAACAGGTGGGGACTGACCACACGGCCCTGGGGTGCTCCGGTGTTGAGCACTAATGTAGAGGAGGAGTGACTGCCAATCCCTTTCTGGGGTCTGCTTGTGAGATGTTGATGCTGATATATAACACACTGGAGTTCTACACTTGTGTCATCCAAATAAGTTGACATGTCTGACATTGTACTAATTTGCTGGCATAGCATAGCATAGCATACTCCTCTGACAGTACCTTATTAATGACCTTTTTGATTTTAACCCAAAGGTACTTATGAGTCCACCCTCTTTGCTTCCTCTCCTTGGATGACAACCAGGACAGTTGGCCTCATGTTACTCTGGTAGTCTTAAGCTTGTTGGTTTGGCTGATACTGAGCTTTAGGTGATTATCAGTGAATCATGTGACGAAGCTCTGTCTCAGTACTATGTAGGGATGCACTGATACCAGTAGGTGATTTGAGGGGGGATGATGGGGGATGCCATCCCCCTTGTTAGCAAAATTACTGAAAAGCATCCCCCTTGTTAACCTGCTCCATCCTCACTCTCCATCCCCTAGTAGCAGATAGTGTGTTACAAATCACAATCGGCCGCGATCAGCTCCAGTGTCAAGGCCAGTGTGGAGTCAAGCCATGCACGGCTACTTAATGTTTGGGCTGCCTAGCTCCACTTCTGAAACGTTCCTGCTGGGGTTCTCTTAATACATTCATGGAATGATGCCGCCTGGAGGGCGGAACAAAACCTGTAGCATACGCAACGTCGTAGAGCAGCTTCCCGCATCTCTCGGGCTTCGTGAATTCATGGCCAGAATGGCATCAAAAAGAACCGCACAGCTTGGATTTGATTCCTCTCCAGACAATTAAATATGTATGAAATTCCGCCGGCTGTTAGCTAGAGATGAACTTACAGGGTTTCCTCAGGGTCTTAAAAAGTCTAAAATTTGACAATCTCAATTTTAGGCTTTAAAAAGTCTTAAAGACATCCATATTTTGCATATAGATCTTAAATTACATTTAGTTAGGTCTTAAACATGTACGTTCATTTACTGCTTCCGTTGTCGCCTTTTTTTTTTTTTCCTACTGTTTTGCGAAATGTGTTGGTGAGATTCACAGTTAGGTCCGTGTGTTGTACTTCTTTCTGAAGGATCCAGGAATGTAAGTGGCATTTTGCCAACAGCCCGGCCAAAATCGGAAAAACACCAGTTAGCCTCTAAAAGTCTCCAGCTTAGTCACACTATCACACACTTTTGTACGCCTTTGTCACCAGTTCCCGGTCCAAGTGCATCCAGTTATGCTCGACCCGAACTCTGCGCCGCCTCTGCTGTCTCGCAGTCCAGCGACATTCAAACCATCTTCGGCTCAACTACGACATTGAAAGCGGAGGTGCTTTGGATTTTGAACACCGTGTGTCTCACACACACACACACACACACACACACACGCACACACCAGGGTTATTATATTTATCTAAATTAAATTCCTAGATAAAAACTAAACTAAAACTACTTAATCACGTGTTATTAATTAAAATTAAGCTAGAATCATTCATTGTTTGAGTTCAGCTCTGTGAATGGAGATAAATTTGGCTATTTCTGAAAGTAATTGTTGAACTGTATTTTTCCTTACTTCCAAAATCCACTGGTATTGTTCACACAGAAGTGTTATCAATTTAAGGTTTTCATATCGGTGCATATTGGACAATATATACGCCAATACCGGGACAGGGTGGTGCTCCCATTGAGCCTTCCCCCCTGTTGAAAATTAACAAATCACCTACTGACCGATACTATTTTTTTCAAACCGAGTACGAGTATTTTCATTTGTGTACTTGCCAATACAGAGTACCGATACCGATATTTCTACCACAAAAATAACCATTAGGTTACAGATGCACTGAATTGGAAGACAGATTTATTGTCTTCTCTGCTTGTTACAACAAATGGTAATAATAAATTACATAAAAAATATATAAATAATAATAATTTCCTGTTTCAACAAAAAGCCTTCACATTGGCACTGTCTTCACATTTGACAAAATGAAACTTGACAAAATATCAATGAAATTGACAAATCAAACAATGAAACTTATTACACAGATAACACAGTCAACTTAATATCTCATTTAAACTATTGCACAGTCTCCACATTTAAATCAGTGTGATATATATTTAAGTAGCGTAGTAGTTGTATCAACGCCTGCATGTAATCAAGAACTGACTGTCATATCAAATAAGGAAAGAACATTTCAAAGAAATTTCTACAATATTTATTGTCACTTAACATTTAATTATACAGATATATAATACTGTAGATATGTATTATTTTCTTCTCTCTTTAAGGCAAAGAAGGGCTGACATCTGTCTTCCTTCCCTGTATCGCTCACTCGTCTCTCTGCCTGTCACACGCTTTTCACCTCTTTCATCTGTCTGTATTCAGAGTCACAATGTTTATCGCCTGGAATGCACAGATTTGATTGGCTGAGTAGCATCACGTGGGATGGCTTAACTTGAATGCAATTGGTCAGTGGATTTCCTGATCCGCAAAACCGGCGGTGCTGGTCAAAATTTTGGACTGAATCGAACAGAAACTTTTCATTGAACTGAACACTTGAATTCACATTTGGGCTTGAACTTGAAATTGAATTGAAAGTGTCATACTTTTATTTTCATACTGAGTTCATATTTTTGAATGTGATTGGATGATTGTGGTCCACTTTGATTTGATTGTTTAATTGAAAGTATTCTCTTACCTGTAAAAGAAAGAAAAAAGAGTTAACTCAGGAAGTGAAATAGGAATTCTAAAATAGGTGCAACCTAGAAAAAGAGACTGGTCTAACTTAACTTAGATTAGCTTTACAAAAATAAACTACGTGAACTAAAGAACAAAAAGAAAGGGTGAAATACTGTTTTCAATTATACTTACCTCATCATTGGGAATCTATTTTTTTTTTGTACTGTGTTTTGCATGTGTGTTTTTGCATTGAGTAAATTGCCGGCCTTTGAAATTAAAGTAACGGTCTCTGGTCTAATTATTTTTTGCTCCCCCCTCCTTAGAACCTAGAACTGGTCCAGTGGCGCAGTAAGTGGTGTGACACCGGTGCTACAAACATGGCGAGCTAGCCAGGAGTGGCTTAAAGCAGTTAAAACTAGAAACCAGAGACCGTATAACGTTATCATCAGTGTTTCAATATGGATGTCGTTCAAACGAGTAGTGTGAAAATCCCTAACTCAGTCATAGTTAGTGCTGTAGCCGGTACAGAAACTGATGAAGAACTATATGACTTCCTGAAACAATATGGTTCCATTCAAAGGGTAATCCCAGTAGATCTCGCTGAGCAAGTGTCAGTCAAACAGGTTATTGTAGAGTATGTGTATGGTACAGCTATACAGTCTCTCTCACCTTCATTGCCATACAAACTTAACAGTAAAACTAAAACTCATGTCACCTACCACATCAGAGCTTTAGCCAGCGTCTACACACCTGTAGCTAGTAAAACAGCTACACAGACTTACCTTTCAGAGTTAAAGGACACTGCAAAACAGACTGGCAAAGACTTTGTAGCTGTCCTCAGAGAATAGCTCTCCATCATCAGTGAGACTGTTGATCTAGATCACTCAGAGACCCAAGATGAAGATGCAGAGCAGAACTCACCTGATACCCCAGAGCAACATGACCCTGAAAATGCTGCATAGGTAAGCCCCCTGCCCAGTACGGCCCTGCAGCAGCATGTTCAACATCATTGGTCTCCACCACAGACACCATCTAAAGAAAAGACACAGCCTGCTCTGAAACTTCCTGATGTGAATCCACCTGACAAACAAAAAGTAATAGTCGAGCACATAGTGAGAAATGAAGATCCTGCTCTGCAGGTGCACACTTCCTTGAGACTCAGACCCTTCTCTGGGCGTTCCCCATGTCCCAACAATGAAGTGGATTATGAGACATGGCGTTCCAATGTGGAACTTCTTCTTAACGACACAACACAGTCTGATGTTTACAAATCACAAAAGCTCCTTTAAAGTCTTTTATCACCTGCCATTGATATTGTGAAGCACTTGACACCTGAATCTCCCCTTAATGTGTACTTAGAGATCTTGGACTCTGTTTTCGGCACCGTCGAGGACGGAGATGACCTTTTCGCAAAGTATCTCAACACAATGCAAGATAATGGTGAGAAACCCTCAGCTTATCTTCAACGGCTGCAGGTGATGCTGAACACCACCCTCAGGAGGGGAGGTGTAACTGCAAGTGACCTTGACTGGCATCTTCTCAGGCAGTTTGTCAGAGGCTGCTGGGATAACATCTTGATAGCTGCTCCAACTCCAGCTAGAACAAAAGAAACAGAACCCACCTACCTTTGCTGAACTTCTCCTGTTACTCCGCACAGCAGAAGATAAGCGCTCTTCCAAAGCATCCCGCATGAAACCGCACTTCAATGTTTCAAAGCCAAGAGTGTCTTCTCATTATCAAGGTGTTTATGTGCAGAGTGTAGACTGCAACTCATCACAGCCAGCTCTTGATCACAGGTCTGAAATCCAAGACCTAAAGAAACAAATAGCTGATCTACAGTCCCAGCTCACACGTATCACACAGAAAGACAGTAAAAAAGCTAAATCAGCTGCCAGACCAGTAGCTCCCCAAAGAGCTAGCACAAATTCCCCAGCTACAACTCCAACATCTCAAAGGCTGCAGCCCCACAGCCAAGATGTAAACAACAACACAAGCAATAGACCAAGGCCCTGGTATTGCTTTCGATGTGGAGAGGACGGACACTTCAAGCCTCAGTGTGAAAGTGAGCCGAACCCATCTCTTGTAGCTGAGAAGAGGAAGCAGCTAAAAGAAAAGCAGTTAACATGGGATATTGAAAATGGTACTTTGAAGCCTGATCCTTTAAACTAGACCCAGTTCCTGTTGTGAGACAAACGGGGACTGGAACACAGATAAAGTGTCCCAAAAAGAAGCTGCACAGAGCCCCTGTGTACTCTCATGCACAAAGACAGTCAGTGACTCTGCCAAGAGGTCTGATCGGAGTCAAGTGCACCGCAAAAGTGACCATAGGTGACAAAGACTGCAGATGCTTTTTGGATTCAGGCTCTCAAGTAACAACGACCCCCAACTCTTTCTATCTGGAGAATCTGTCTCACTCACCTATCAATTCCTTGAACGATCTGCTTGAAGTGGAAGGAGCCAACGGTCAAAGTGTCCCTTACCTTGGCTATGTTGAGGCCACCATCAGATTCCCAAAGAGCTTGTTTGGAGCGGACATTGAGGTGCCCATGCTGGTTTTGGTTGTGCCCGACATGCGCTCCACCTTGTCATCGGTGCTTATAGGCACAAATACTTTGGATGTTCTTTATGACAAGTATGCAGATATCGCACCTCAGAACTATGAGTCTCTTCCTTATAGCTACAAAGTTGTCTTAAAGACCCTTGAAATCAGGAAAAGACAGTCTGTTGATTCCAGTCTGGGAGAGGTGAGGCATCATAGTAGAGACTTTGAGACCATTGCAGCTGGACAGACCAAAGTCCTTGAAGGATCAGTGAGCTGCAGGACACCTGATGTTGGAAAGTGGATGATGGTAGAGTTGCCAAAGTCATCTTCCTTGCCAGGTGGCACCCTGGTGACAGATAGCCTGGTAAGTCTACCACCAAGGCTACCATGGTGCATACCAGTCATGTTCAAGAATGAGTCACACCATGACATCACCTTGTCTCCAAAGGCCGTGATAGCAAAGATACACGCTGTCAAGAGTATTCGATCTGTCAAGACCCCTGACTCAGACTCCCCCACAAAAACTGACCAAAAACCAAATCTTGACTTTGACTTTGCTGACTCTCCTGTACCCAATGAGTGGAAAGAGAGGATAACAGAGAAACTAAGTTCCATGCCGGAGGTGTTTGCACTGCACAAGCTTGATTTTGGTCGCACTGACAAAATCAAACACCACATAACCCTCAGTGACGAGACACCATTCAAACATAGGCCGAGACCTATACACCCCCAGGATATAAAGGCTGTGCATACCCATCTCCAGCAACTCCTTGATGCAGAAGTCATCCGTGAATCGGAGTCACCTTTCTCCTCGCCGATTGTGGTCATCAGGAAAAAAGGGCGACATCAGACTCTGCATAGACTACAGAAAATTGAACACACAAACAGTAAAGGATTCATACGCCTTACCTAATCTGGAAGAGTCCTTCTCAGCGTTGACCGGGTCCAGGTGGTTCTCAGTGCTTGATCTCAAATCAGGCTTCTATCAAATAGAGATGGAGGAAGCAGACAAACACAAAACTGCATTCGTCTGCCCACTAGGATTCTTTGAGTTCAACAGGATGCCTCAGGGAATAACTAACGCCCCAGCACCTTTCTAGAGGCTTATGGAGCATATGGGAGAGTTGAACTTGAAGCAAGCCCTAGTTTTTCTGGATGACCTCATCATCTTCTCCTCTACACTGGAGGAACACAAGGAAAGGTGCTCAACCAATTGAAAGAGTTTGGCTTGAAACTGTCGCCAGGGAAATGCAAGTTCTTACAAACCTCTGTAAAGTACCTTGGCCACATCGTGTCTGAAAAAGGCATCGAAACAGATCCTGACAAAGTGGCAGCATTAAAAACCTGGCCAAAACCAAACAACTTAAAGGAGCTAAGAACCTTCCTGGGTTTCTGCGGTTATTACCGTAGGTCTGTTAAAGACTACTCAAAAATCGTGAAGCCACTCAACGAGCTCACTGCTGGCTATCCGCCACTGAGAAAGCACGCTAAAACCACAGTGAACCCTGAGAAATACTTCAATCCAAAGGACACTTTTGGTGACAGATGGACATCTGCTTGCCAGGCAGCGTTTGACACCATAATCGAAAAGCTGACAACCGCACCTATCCTCGGGTTTGCTGACCCCAAGCTCTCCTACAGTTTACACACGGATGCGAGCACCTCGGGCCTCGGTGCCGCGCTCTACCAGGAGCAACATGGACAAAAGCGAGTTGTCGCTTATGCAAGTCGAGGTCTGTCGAAATGTGAGTCCAGGTATCCTGCGCACAAATTAGAATTCCTTGCCCTTAAGTGGGCAATAACAGAGAAATTGCAGGATTACCTGTACAGGAACACATTCCTTGCTGTCACAGATAGCAAGCCATTAACATACATTCTTACCTCTGCTAAGCTCGACGCCACAAGCTACAGATGGTTGGCCGCTCTGTCGACGTTCAATTTCCAGCTACAGTACAGAGCCGGTAAGCAAAATCAAGATGCGGACGGGCTGTCAAGGCATCCTCACAGCAGAGTACCTGATGACACATCATCACAAAAAGAGTTGGAGAGGATACAACAATTCACCAAAAGACACTTGTCAGAGGCTGATTATGCACATCTGAATGAAAACACTATCAAAGCCATCTGTGAGAAGCACTTGGTCCACCAAGTGATCAACACTCACTCTGGGGAGACATCACCCAGCACCACCTTGGTTGTGTCACTTGCCCATCATCCAAGAGCTCTCCCCCAAACCTTTGAAGAGGAGGATCAGCTTGGTGGCTTACCTGTAGTCTCCTCATTAACACCAGCTGAACTAAGAGACAAGCAAAATGTTGACCCCTGCATTTGTGAAGTACTCAGGCAAGTGGACTCGGGAGAGAAGCCCCCACCATCCTTGAGGAAGGAACTTCCTGAACTTGGTCTCTTATTGAGAGAGTGGAACAAACTTGAGGTCTTAAATGGTATCTTGTATCGCAGGCGGCAAGAGGGTGCTCAGACTCACTACCAGCTTGTGCTCCATGAAGCCCTGAGATCCCTAGTCCTCAAGAGCCTCCACGGTGACATGGGCCACATGGGCACAGAGTGCACCCTTGATCTCGTCCAGAAGCGTTTCTACTGGCCCAAAATGTCAGCCGAGGTGGAAACTAAGGTCAAAACCTGCAACCGCTGCATACGACGTAAGACCATGCCTGAGAAAGCCGCGCCACTTGTCAACATCATCGCGACAAGACCACTCGAACTTGTGTGCATGGATTTTCTCAATGTGGAGCCGGACTCCAGTAACACCAAAGATATTCTGGTCATTACCGACCATTTTAGGAAATATGCAGTGGCAGTCCCCACCCCGAATCAGAAAGCCACGACAGTGGCTAAGAGCCTGTGGGACCACTTTTTCGTCCATTACGGCATCCCTGAAAAACGCCACAGTGACCAAGGTCCTGACTTTGAGTCCCGTACAATAAAAGAATTGTGTGAGCTCATTGGCACTCAAAAGATAAGAACTATCCCTTACCATTCGAGAGGGAACCCTGTAGAACACTTCAACAGGACCCTGCTCAACATGTTGGGAACCCTCGCGAATCAGAAAAAGAGTCACTGGCGGGAGTACGTCAAGCCGTTAGTATACGCTTATAATTGTACTAAGAACGAGACAACCAGCTTTACCCCTTACGAGTTAATGTTGGGGCGTCAGCCAAGATTGCCAGTTGACCTAGCCTTTGGCCTACCAGTCAATCATCAGCCAGGCTCCCACTCGCAGTATGTCCGCGATCTGAAATCCCAACTTGAAGACAGTTACAGAGTAGCAACTGAGAATGCTAAAAAGTCAGCAACAAAGCAAGGTTTGACAAACATGTTGTTGACTCCACCTTGAAAGAAGGCAACAGAGTCTTGGTTCGAAACGTCCGCCTTAGAGGCAAGCACAAGTTAGCAGACAGGTGGGAGTCCGACGTGGACGTTGTCCTAAGACAGTCTGGAGATGTCCCAGTGTATGTTGTGAGACCTGAGACGAGAGACGGTCCACAAAGAACTCTTCATTGTGACCTCCTGCTGCCATGCGGTTTCCTTCCTGTGACCCCAATCGAAAGTGAAACTAACCCACCAAAGGCAGTGAGGCGACCAAGAACTCGACAACATCCTGAAAATGACAGTTCAGATGGAGCTGATGGGGATAAATCCCAATCTGACTCTGAGGAATATCACTATGATGGCCACAGAAACCTAAGAGTGGAAACACTAGGTTTCGACCTGACCCCTGAACCCATGGAACACTTACCTGAAAGGATTGAACCGGAACTTTCCAAAGAGTTGACTGCTCTTGAGCAAGATCCTTCAGACGTAGCCAAAGCTTTCCCTGAGGATTCTCCAGTAGAGACTTGTGACCTGAACTTACCTGAACCCAGAGAAAAAGACTTACCTGATCCTGCAGACTATGACTTACCTGATCCTGAAAAGAAAGACTCACCTGATCCTGCAGACTATAACTTACCTGATCCTGAAGAGAAAGACTTACCCGACCCTGCAGACAATGACTTACCTTATCCTGAAGAGAGCAACTCACCCGCTGGACAGGAAACTGGAGGAAAACCTGGATAATGTCCATCCTCCTACTCAACCTGTTCAGGAGGGACCAAACTGACATTCAGACGGAAAGCGACTGCTCAAGACCGATCAGAGACAGAAATGCAACTAAAAGACTGACTTACCCTGAGCTAGGAAACCTGTTGGTTACAATAGTTCAGTCTTTATTTCAAACCTTGAGTGATGTGTTTACAGACTCCCTTGAAGAACCTAGCTTTCCCAAAACCCCTAGAGTCATGACAGTATAAATTCAAAATGCACAGGGACGTGCATTAGGTAAAGAGGGGAGGATGTAACCCATGTTAAAATATTACATAAATAAGAATAAATAAGTTTAAAAGTTAAAAGTGATCCATTTAATGTAAATTAATTCATCAGAGTTAATTAAAAATATTAATACAACAATTATTTAATGTTTAAGATTAAAAGTATGTTGACAGAGAGTTCATGTCGCTGCCCCTTTAAGGGACTAGCGACACAGACGCAGCACCTCAGTGACGTTGCAGCAGAGACCTGAGGGAGAGAGCAGAGGAGAAATCGGAAAAAACGAGCGGCAATTAATAAGCAGAAAAAGAGTGAAAAAGTTGATTTTGCAGTTGCATAACTTACCTGGTAGGGGAACTGACAGGTATTTTATGAGAACTAAGCCACACCGGTTTTGGTCAAGTTTTTTTGCTTGGTTTGAAGCTCGGTCGGAGCGAGGACTGGTCTGCCGTGTGCAGGCATGCACATGCACAGACGAGATTCAAGATGGCGAGCTAGACCCAGACCTTCAACTCATCTTCTCCATCGCGTCAGTGAGGAAATCTTCTGCGAATGGTGACTCGCTGCCAGAGTGGTAGGAGTATCAGGAATTAGTTTGAACTGAACTGAACTGAACTGAGAACTGATTGAATAATTATTTTTGGACGGAATCGAACAGAAACTTTTCATTGAACTGAACACTTGAATTCACATTTGGACTTGAACTTGAATTGAAAGTGTCATACTTTTATTTTCATACTATACCATACCATATATTTTTTAATGTGATTGGATGATTGTGGTCCACTTTGATTTGATTGTTTAATTGAAGGTATTCTCTTACCTGTAAAAGAAAAAAAAGAGTTAACTCAGGAAGTGAAATAGGAATTCTAAAACAGGTGCAACCTAGAAAAAAGAGACTGGTCTAACTAACTAAAATTAGTCTGACTAAAATAACCTAGGAGAAAAAGAGACTGGTCTAACTTAACTTAGATTAGCTTTACTAAAATAAACTAGGTGAACTAAAGAACAAAAAGAAAGAGTGAAATACTGTTTTCAATTATACTTACCTCATCATTGGGAACCTGCAGGGTATTTTTTTTGTTAGTTTTTTTGTACTGTATTTTACATGTGTGTTTTTGCATTGAGTAAATTGCCAGCCTTTGAATTTAAAGTAACGGTCTCTGGTCTAATTATTTTTTGCTCCCCACTCCTTAGAACCTAGAACTGGTCCAGTGGTGCAGTAAGTGGTGTGACACCGGTGCTACACCTAGTACTATGCACTAATGTACTAATTAGTTTTTAAGTAAAGATAGAATAACTATATTGTATCTGTTTGGACGGACATGGTTGTAAACTGCAACTGGACTGGTTGGCTGACAACTACGGGGCATGAATTCTAATTTTTTGTCACATTTGTCCAGAATTAAATATCTCAACAACTATGGGATAGATTTCCTTGACATTCTGAGCACACATTAGTACACACTAGTAAAATTTTAATGACTTTGTGATTATCTGTAACATAGTTACACTAACCCTCAGTTTGTTTGTTTTGGTTCCATGTCTCATCATTAACTCTCCTGTCATTTCAGATCCTGTCTGTCTTCCCTGCCATGCAATCAACTAAATTCCCTCACCTGGTTTTCCCCGCCCATCTCCTCCTCACCTGCAGTCCATTTGCTCATTAGTCCCTCAGTACATATACTAGGCCATTTTCACTTGTTCCCTGCCAGATTGTCTTGTGTAGTTCTTTGCCAAGCTCTCCAGCATTTCTAGTTCTGCCATTTTGTTCTGACCCAGCTTTCGCCTTTCTCGGACTACAGATACCTGCCTGCCCCTCGTCGGATTTGTTTGCCTGATATATTGATCTCCTGGTTTTTGACTCTGCCTGTTTTTGACTAAAGTAAACGGATCTTCCCTTGCAACTCACCTGCCTCTTTGTCGTGTTTTTGGGTTCTCCTTTGCCAGCTACAGAAACCCTGACATTATCTGACTTATCATGTTCCTTTATGGTTATTTATAATGAATGTCTCAGTGCTATGCACTAACCATTTCCTTTGACCTTCATCTCACACAATCATCAGGTCAAAATTTTGATTTGTCAAAACTTGAAAAACTGATGACATTTTAACATCAGCCTTAGTGGAACTTTTTGCTTAGTGCTTATAAGCAAATGTTAGCAAGCTAACATGCTAAAATGTTAAAATGCAGCATTTTTGCACTTCCAGTCCCCTCATTTGGTAGTCAGTGGGTTTTTTGAATGTTTTTTTTTTATTTATTTATGTCAGTAAATACCCTATTAGTGAATTTTAGTTTACTTAGTAGACAAAAAAACGAGGTTGCTAACATGTGGCTCAGAAGTTGTCAGGGACATTAAACGTTATCATGCTGAACACAGAGACTCATTTACTTACTAGCCCATCTTTACAGGCTTTAGTTACAAAATGTTCTAACTCTGACTTTCCAACTTGTAGTTTGAACAATTTATAGTAAAGTGTGTGTATAGAATTGTGAAGTAGATGCTTGGTGGCCATTCATTCAACTACCATAGACTAATGTTAACTTTATACTACTGGTGATTGCATTTACACTGAAAAATCATTATATTGTTGCTCATTTGTCAAGATTATCTTGTTGAACAAATCAAGTATCACGGACTAGACAAGCAAGTATGGTTTATTACTACAGGTCTCAGGGCAGCAAACTATTTTAGCAACTACTTTGTAATAAATCCAACAGAAGAGCTATTGATTCATCTGTTAATAGTGCCAGGAACAAACAAGTTGTTGTAACAGAGAAGTCATTCAATGATACTTTTCACAGCAATCTGATTTCAAGCTGCACTCTGCACCGGTACTTTTCCACACAGCAGCAGCACAACACAGTAAAGTTGTTTGCTTTGCCGGTTTAGAGGTGTGCAGCCTGTTGCCTGCAGCTCTTCATCTGACAGCTTACTCTGGCTGCTTTTTTTTTCTCCTTACCCCCAGACATATTTAAAACTGATCTGCTGATGGAAAACTAACCAAAAGCTGCTCTGTTAGTTAGTGGTGCTGGCTCAGATGAAAGACCGTGTTTACTGATGACTTTGCCAAGGGGGAGCATGTAGATGGAGAAGAGGGTAGGGCCCAGCACAGAGCCCTGAGGGACACCACAGGTGACATTGTGGATGTGAGACTGTGCTTTGCCCAGGGCGACATATTCAGTTTTGCCAGTCAGGTAAGAAATAAACCAACTGTGGCAGTTTTTTGAGAGTCCAATGGTGTATGTCAACTGTGTCGAAGGCAGCTGTTAGGTCAAGGAGGATGAGTAGGGATGGGGAGCCAGTGTCTGCTGCCATCAGGAGGTCGTTGGTGACCCTGACCAAGGCTGTTTCAGTGCTATGGCGAGGGCGGAAACCAGACTGAAATTTTTCGAACAGGTTGTTGTGATTGAGGTGATGATGGAGTTGAGCTGCAGCTGTTTTTTCCAGAGCCTTTGAAAGGAATAGAAGATTTGAAATGGGCGTATAGTTGCTGAGAACTTCTGGATCCAGGGTGGGTTTTTTCAGTAAAGGTCTGATGACAGCAGTTTTTAATGAAGATGGGATAAGGCCAGCCAGGAGGGAGTGGTTAATGATTTTGGTGATGAATGTAGAGACAGCCGAGATGTTGGCCTTCAGTAGAGCTGAAGGGAAAGGGTCAAGGGCACAGGTGGATGGCTTCATTTTTCTGATGATGTCCTCTACTTCTTCCTGTGTGACAGCGGAGAAGGAGCAAAGGGGCTGGACAGCTTCAGAAAGTTTGTTGACCGCTTGGGGGGACAGGACAGCAGGAGTGGAGAGGTGTGAGTGGATGTTTGTAACTTTTTGTTTGAAAAAGTTGATATGCATGTTGCATCTCTCCTAAAAAACGCAGTTAAAATCGCAGTTTAAAAATCGCAGGTGGAGAAGCGTCGAACAAACAACGCCAGCGTCCTCTCCCCCCGAGCGTCCCCGAAACACTCAACGTGTGGACTCCACAGCCACTGAGTAGTGGGGACTTAAAGAAACAGGAGCTAAAGAAGAGCAATTCAGACGGATGGACAATACAGTGATGAAGCAGTAGACAGTGTGCATTTTGGTGCATTAAAGCATGTATACCTATTCTAGTAGTAACCCAAAACAAAATTATGAACCTGAAAATGAGCATAATGTCTCCTTTAATGTGAAGTATCTGCAGGAGGAAATTTGGGGTTTGCATTAGCAGTCACTTTATCAACATAAACTAATTCTGTCAAATGGTGTAGTGACATGCTGCATCGTTTTCTGTTATTGGAGATATTTCTGCTATGTTATCCACTCTTTGTGGATCCACTTACAGGTTTTGTTATTCCCATTATGCCTGGACTTTTCCTGAGGAACAAACCAGTAGTAGTGAGGTGATAGGCCTCCCATTCACAGTGCAGGTTTTTAATAGATCCAGCACAGAGCCCAGAGACCAATACCTACTTTTTGACTCACACCACCCACTGGAACACAAACTGAGCGTTATCAGAACCCTGCAACACAGAGCTGATAACGTACCCACCAGCTCGCAGGCACAAGGGGAAGAACACCAACACCTGAGGGGTGCCCTCAAAACTTGTGGTTATCCCAACTGGACCTTTGTGAAAACTGCAGCAGGTTCCAGAAAGAACACCAAAGTGGTGGAGGAACAAAAGCAGGACAAACGAAATAACATAGTCATCCCCTATGTTTCTGGGGTATCAGAGAAACTCAGGAGGATTTTCAACAAACATTGCATCCCTGTGTATTTCAAACCCAGTAACACACTCAGACAGAGACTGGTACATCCTAAGGACCGAACACCACACACCCACAAAAGCAATCTGGTGTATGCATTACAATGTAATAAGGAATGCAAAGATCTATACATTGGTGAAACAAAACAACCGCTACACAAACGCATGGCCCAACACAGGAGAGCTAACTCCTCAGGCCTAGACTCTGCTGTCTATTTACACCTCAAGGAAAAAGCTCACTCCTTTGATGACAATAATGTTCACATCTTGGACAGAGAGGATAGATGGTTTGAAAGAGGAGTAAAGGAAGTCATCTATGCAAAAATTGAAAAACCATCTCTAAACAGTGTCTGCGAATTTCCAACGACCGTACTGTAACGACTGTCGTTGGCAATAATGGAGCACATACAACCCATAGACATCAATGGCCTTGTGACCGCCCCCTAAGAGGTTAAATAGCTGGACCTCCACACCGGCTAGTTGGACTAGTCCCAGCCTAGTCAAGCGAGCAGGAACTGATGAAGCCTCTTGGATGAGAGGTGAAACGTCTTCAAAGACAAAAACCAAATCCAGTTGCGTTCGATTCAATTTCCTTGAGATAACTATTACCTGGATGAATGAGAATATTCACAGGCTTCCAAAAGAGTCTTTCTTTGGTTGGAAACTGCTCACACGGTTTCTTAAACAGTCAATTGCCGTAACGTCTTTGTTAATGATGATGGTGATGATGAGGAGAATGATGATGATGATGATGTTCTTGATCCGTTGCTTTGAGTGGTGATTCTTAGGCTCTGACTGATAAACTAATTTAACTTTTTCGCTAACATAACTGAAGGATGCTTTGTCAGCCAATCGAGTTATCCTTAGTTAACTTAGTGTGAGTTAGTATGAGAGAATTTCAAATAAAAGTTCACTCCTAAGAAAAATTAAAACAGGACTTAGTTCTGGAAGAAACTCAAAGAAAAGTGGCGGTTGTAAATCCAGTTTTACAACTTACAGACATCACAAGTGTTTTACCCAAATTCCACCAGCATGTCCAGATCCCCACCACAGGAAGAAATATCCTGGACCATGTACAAATATTCCTGCCAGCTATAAAGCTCTCCCATGCCCTCACTTTGGCCTATCAGATCATATTAACCTGCTTTCTCTTCTATTTACTCCCAATTGATAAAGGAAGACAAAGCAGCAGTTGAAACTGTTAAAGTATGGGCAGATGAAGCTACAGCAGCCTTACCTAGTGCACAGATGTGACAAATGTTCAGATATGCTGCCACTCAGGATAACAACATAGGTGTTTAGGAATAAGCATCTTCAGTGACAATATATGCAGGATCAGCAAATGTGTTGATGATGTTGTGATCACAAAGACAGGTAATTCCCCAATCAGAAGGCCTGGATTAATAAGAGGTGAGGTATCCAGAGCCCAAAAAACTGCCTTTTGAATGAATGATTCAAATCATGATTCAAAATGTCACAGGCTACAACAGCAGGAGCTTTTTAGTTGACGCCAACATTTTTTGTTTTCACCGAACTACAACAAAACATCATAATGTGCAACAAAATGTCATAAAAGGTTGAGCCAGGCCTGTGGTCAACAGGTCAAATCCTTTGGTTGGGAACACTAACCCTTTTTATGTTTCTGTTGTTATGTTTATAACACTTACATGTGTTGGTGTCAACACAGACTGTTTTATTCGAAATATTTACAGGATGTTTTAATGTTGTTTCTGTGTCTGACTTCCTGTCTCCCTCAAACTGCTCTGCTCATTGGCCGTAATATAAACAGCGATGAGAGTTCATATCGGGGGAAATCAACAATCCTGCAGAGTGGTGCACAGAGAACAATCTACTGCTCATCATCAACAAAAACCAAGGAGCTGATTGTTGATTTTAGAAAAAAGGAGGCAAAGAGACACACATTTTTAGGGAATTGCCATCTTGGTCATCACACACCCTGGCAGTCACCCTTGTTAAAAAAAGCACAGAAAAGGATCTATTTCCTATGGAAACTTGAAATGTTTTAACAAGTAATCATCTTGTAATGAATGTCACTTCAAGTTCTACGTTCTGACACGAACAACATGTAAGCAGTCTCTTTAGACCTTACAACTGTGCATGAACTATGTGTGAGCTTCTAACTTCTAATTGAAGCTGTGTGTGACCTTCTAACTGAATCCTTTCCACAAATTGAAAGTCAAAAATGGAGTATAAAGGGAGTATAAGTAAAAATAATAAATAACATAAAGTTTTTCTTAGTCTTATTTTTAAGTGCAAATAGAGACTTACCAAATTTCTCTTTAAGCATGAAACAGAGCTGAGCCCTGGCTTCAACTACACTGCCCAGCTATTGTCATGTTCTTTTTCATGAACATAGGCATATCTACATTTTCTGGCAGCAGTTGAGACCTTTGGGCACTTACTATGTCTCCTTCAGTTGAAAAGAAATGCTCATTTGGAACGGAGGTAGAGGTTTGGGACCACTGTGCAAGTTAAATGCACAGGTGATGGGAAGGTGTATATCGGTTCTAATGTGTGGAGAAGTTGCCAATTTTCCACCACAGGACATGGCCTCATATCATCTGCAATGAAAAATATGTCTTTAAATATTGACAGGGCTCTAGCACTTTCAGTATTTTATTCACAGCTACGGTTGATTTTAGAAGAGAGCTGTGGTGGTTCTGTAGGTTTCCATGCAATAGTGCTCATGTTAGCCGTGGCACCATTTCTTACAATGCTTACATATTGCTTGTATTTTGTCTGTCACTCTGTCGCCGTTTATTGTTTCCACTGGGTACCCAAAACGCTGCTGCACAAATGATTTACAAGTGGCAGGGGCAGTTTCAATTCTAATTTCAAGTTCAATGTCAGACTCCTTGCTGCTGCTCTACGTCTGTTATGTACTGATATTGCGAGACAGCTTTTCACCTCAACTAGATATATGACCAGTGGAAAAGGGGTACAAGTCAAACGGTTTTCGACCTAGAACCCAGTCTGGTGTGGTCAAGACATGAAAAAAATCTCAATCTTCAAAAATAGGATAAGGGTTTCACATATCTGAAACTGAGTCTTAAGCCCCTCTGAGACGATGTAGTCCAGAATTAATGAGTATAGTGTTTTTATTGGTTTCTTGAGATTTTTTATTACTGTACAGGTAGAACCACAGCAAGTAGGTAGGAATAGAAATAAGACTGAAAATCAGTTTACCATGAGCAAGGACAATAAAAAAAAATGCAAGAGGTAAAATGATAAAAACTTTAGGATTGTAAACCAATTACAGACCGTTTCATTGTATAATTCGTTGTTATTTCATCTTCCCCATGATTATTATGTTTTCTCAGTCCATGAACTGGCTTCAAAATGACTGAACAACGCCATCTATAGGTCGTATGCCACTTTTAAGATGGACTGCAGTATTTCAATAAGAAGCTGTGAAACTGATGCTAACTTCAGCGCCGTCTGTTGCAGTGTGGTGGAAATCACTCCATGTGTCTTGCCAGTTTCAAATAAGTTTTTTATTATATGAGTGTATGGTTCCAGTGCGACCATGGTGTCCATTCATTGACTTACAATCACTGCATGATTCTGGTTATTCAGGCTTTCTTTCACACTGGTTGGTGGGTGAATTAGCTGCACGCTTATCAAATGCAACACACAAAGATGTTCTGGGTCACACAAATCGGACAAAGTAAATAACAAAAACTAGTTCAGCCAGTGGCCCGTTTTTTCATTTCCCTTTTTTTGATCTGAGCGTAAAATCAAAGTATGAAAAAACAAACTTTTTTTGCTATTGGATTAAAAAATCAGTAATGAAATAAACAATTGATTTTGGAGTCCCAATTGAATATTAAAAGAACGAATGATACACGGATCGTGTATGATTAGTTTATTTGATATAGATAATTCTAAATCAGAAAATGAAAAAAAAAGATTAGTTATTTCATTATTTGTTGGTGAATCTGATACAAAATCATAAATAATACTTAAGTTTTTGTAATTCTTGATTTGAGTATAAAATCAGAACTACAAAAAACATTTTGAATTCAATATTTAATTGACCGATTTGTGTGCCTTGGATTCTCAGTTGAATACCAGTTGACGAATGATACACAGATCAGAAGGCATGGATTTGCAAGAGAGCCAATTCACCAGCCAGATCAGCCCTGGTAGTCTGGAGGAATTAGCTGATGTTATCCACTGAAGACAGTATTTTGCTACCTAGACATTCCTCTGTGTTAGCAAGTAAGCTAACATTAGCTGACAGCAAGCTAAATATCACAATATATTTCACTGTCCTGTTGTGTTGGCTTTGACTTGGGACATAGCATTGTAGCTATCTCTGTTGTGTTGGGTTGCTGGTTGTTTGTTCATGTTAGAGATCTCTTTCTAAGCTAACATTAGCAAGTGTTGCACACTGTTTGCACTGTAGGAGGGTTGAAGAGACGACTGTAGCTCAGGAGTAGAGCCAGCATCTTATAATCAGAGCGTTGCTGGTTCAGTTCCCCTGGTCTGCATGTCGAAGTGTCCTTGGGTAAGATATTATTAACCCCAAACTGCTCCTGATGTGCTGTTCGGCACCTTGCATGGCAGCCATCGCCATCATTGTATGAATGTATGTATGAATTACTGTAAGTCGCTTTGGACAAAAGTGAAGAGATGCAAGGCATAAACTTCACATCCTTTGGATTTGAAAAACTGTCCTGGGTCCTTTACATAGCAATCACTCCAAAGGCTGTTAAAAATAAACAAAGAAGCTGGGCAAAGTAGTTTTTCAGTGTTACGTTGTAATCTGTACAAACATTGACAATACAAAGCAATCATCACTACTTGGGATCAGGGCAAAAAAAAAAAGCTATGTGCTCCTGTCAAATTGTCAACTATAATATGAAGCTAACACAGGTATCAAAATTGAAGGGTCCATATGGTAATATTGACACACAACAACAAACAAAATGTCAAACTAGATAAAAATCAGTCCCTAATGAGTTCACCCTGTCTTTCTGTTTGATTTTGTTTCAGGCTTGAGGGCAGAATGATAACATCTGTTCACAATCTAGTATCTCCAGTTGGCAGACAGTGAGGACCAGTCGCCACTATGCAATGTGTGTAAAGGACCAGGGGTGGTGTTGTGGCCCCAGGCGGGATGCTGCTGACTGCCAGTCAGTATGACTCTGCTGGACTTGTGGCTGTCGCGCTCTATCCCCATGTGCCTGCTCCTTCAGAGCCTTGTCCTCATGGCCCTGTGCTTCCCCTCGGCCAGCATGTGTCCAAAGGGCTGCATCTGCCAACGCGATCCACACCTCCACGGCCTCAACGTTTCCTGCAGTCAGTCTCGCCTCAAAGAGATCCCCCCCAGCCTTCCAGTCGACACTGTTTTGCTGAGACTGGACCACAATCAGATAGGCGCTGTGCCCGATCAAGCCTTCCATGGACTCAGGCTTTTAAGGGAGCTCAACCTTTCATACAACGCAGTGGAGACTTTAGGGGAAGGTGCCTTCAGTGGCATAGAGGCAACGTTACAGGTGCTGGACCTCTCCCACAACCGCATCACTAGCGTACACAAGGATGCCTTTGCTCGGCTTAAGGCCCGCGTTATTGTGGATGATAACCCCTGGCATTGTGACTGCGCCCTCCAGCAGGCCATTGGTGGAATGGCCCACAACCACGAAGCTGCCACCAGGGTCCTGTGCAGAAGTTCCGAGGTTCGTGACCAGGAGGGACGACCTTTCTTGGCAGTAGACACAGACCTTTGTAATCTGGCCAAAAGGACCACAGACTATGCTATGCTGGTGACCATGTTCGGTTGGTTTGCCATGGTCATATCATATGTGGTGTATTATGTCCGTCAGAACCAGGAGGATGCCCGACGCCACCTGGAGTACCTCAAGTCTCTCCCCAGCAAACCCAAGAAACCTGACGAGGCTGATGACATAAGCACTGTCGTCTGACAGTGTTAAAGTCACTGTGTCCCACATAAACCTAATGAACACCAAAATGCTTATGTAACAGGACCCAAATTTATAGTGTTTACTATTTCAAAGTTTTAGGTGATGTGAGCATCAAATCTGCTGAGAAATCTTTGTATTTTGTATTTTTGTCATGTGTCCTTACCAGGTTTTGTTCATGACTGATCTGAGATGAGATTAAAGAGGGGGCCACAGAGTCTAATAGCCTGACAACAAACATTGTCTTTTCTACAAAAATTGCAGATTTTAAAAATTTTTAATCTCAGGTTTAAATATTGACATGGTGATGATTTCTTTAGATTAAAATTATTTATATATATATATATATATATATATATATATATATATATATATATATATATATATATATATATATATATATATATATATATATATATATATATATATAAGATGTGACACCCTAATTTCTCATTTCCCAGAAACCTGAGTTTGGTATCTCAAAGCCCATGGTAAAATGCACATTGAGTTTTGCAAACCCAATCAATTCTCATAAACCATAAAATTAAGTGTTAATTTTAAATATATTCATTGATAGTATTACACCAATATTTCAGCCTCTGTAACTTGATGGCCTACTTATGGAGATTATTTGATATTGTGTAATATTTTAGACCATTAAAGCTTGGTATTCAGAAGTATGAAGTAGTTTTTATCCTCCTGCTTGCCACAAGCTCTGGTGGCCTGTTTTTATACACACAATTCCTAAAAAGACTAATTGGATAGAGATGGATAGGCAAGAATTCTCTGAAATATTTGTAAAACTATATCATCTCATGGCTATGGAGAATAGCGTAATATATGGAAGACCATTTCTGTCAAGATAATAAATTAAACATGGTTCAGGGCTGCATTTCTGGCAAGCTATTTGCATTAAAACCACCAAAACCTGACAGAATGTTTTTGGTGTTAACAAAATGACTAGACTAGAAGCATTAACTGTATATATGATTCTTTAAAAAGTCATTCTTCTAAAATACTAAGCTATATGAACTATCTCATAATTTGAATTTACCATGAGTATATGTATTTTTAATTAATTCCTTACACTTCATAGAGAGGGTTTACATTGTTTTCAGAAGACCACGCTTTTCTGATCCAATGTTTTCGTAGCTAGAACACTGGCGATTTCAGTTCTCATGAGGCCAATCCTTGTTGCAGCTGGAATACAACCTTCATCACAGGGTTGACATGAATAGTTTACATTTAAAGCATGTACCTCCCCAAAATTTGAAGGAAGAAAACTTATATACTGTATTTACTGCAAGTGGACATGCTTTAAAAGGGACAATCCACTTCTTTTTGTTCAGCTTTTGAATAATAACGCTCCTTTTTCAATGGCCGCATTATGAATTATTTGTTACATTCAAAAATGTAATGATCACAATGTTAAGAGTAATGATTTTTGTTAAGGCTGGAGATTCTATTCAACTGAAACATCATGACAAATGAATGGCTCCTGCCTAACACTGCACTTTATCATTGATGAGTTGACCTTGCCATTGGCCATTTGAAAGCTACATTCATCTCAAAGGAATTCAGCTCAGTTTCTTGAGAAAATGTAATGACACATTTTCTCATTATTTCATACCAAATTATTCTGTTATGACTGTTTCAACAAAATAATATCTTGTTTTGTCATATCAAGATACTTTTTTGTTAGTACACAATATAAGTATATTTCATTAAAAATATGTAACAACATACCAATTTATCTCATTATCCCACAACCATTCATATTACAGTATGTGTAATATGGATGGTTGAGCACAAGAAACAGCTGATAAACTCCATTGATTATTTAAAACTCCCGACCTGCTGACAGGATCGGTGAGTATTTCATGTCAACTAATGTTCTGTGGTCTTCTATACATCAAAAGGTCACATAAAGAGTACAAATTCATATAGTAATAAAGTTTGGAGTGAATCCTTCATACTCCTGATAAATTCTGAGATGCAGTCTAAAAATGTCATACTGCAAAAAGAGCCTGCAAAACAAAACAGCACACATCAGACAGTAAGTATTTGCTATTACTAACTCACTGTCACCATCCACAAATACATTCAGGTCATTAAAGATCTAGCAAAATTGGACATTTGCGAGTCAGATATAATTTATAGAGTATATGTAAATTATGTGCAAGAAAAGTCTTTGATTTTGCAGCATACAGAGATGAATGTTTAGAATGATTTATCTGCCTTGCGATGATTAGCTTTTTTAACTAAACTCCGAAATGTTATTAAAATTAATGTTATCAAATGTATACGTTGTTACACCATATAATCATTTAGAATACACCCGCTGACCCTAATCCTACAAAAAGCATCCTATGGAGGACTAAACATGACTTAAGTATAAATGAATAAATAAATAAATAAATAAATAAATAAATAAATAAATAATTAATTAATTAATTAATTAATTAATTAATTATTAATTAATTAATTAATACACAAATAAATAAATGCTGAAATAAATGAATAAATAAATAAATGTATAAATACAGGAATAAATAAATAAATAAATGTGTAAATAAATGCATAAATAAATGTATAAATAAATAAAACAATGAATAAAAGAATAAATAAATAAATAAATGCTGTATATTTATTTCTACATTTATTTATTTCTACATTTATTTATTTCTGTATTTCTGTGTCCATATGTTAATGAGGTAGGAGGTCCCAACCTCAGTCAACAGCATGATTGGTCAAAGCCTTTTCTCCCTGTAACATTGCAAACCAGCTCCAGTTACCGTAACGGCCTCGACCTACTGGCAGACCTGCGGCGGGATGCGGCTGACCAGCTTGAAAGTTGAGTTGTGATCGTTATTAAGATGAAGCCAAGTCGATGTGAAAACTGACTGTGTACACTGTCATACAGTCTGCAGAGTATGTTGACATCCAGTCCGAACTCAGTGTGAGGTCAGTCAGCTGTGGCAAAGCATGAGGTGCCCAGACCAACCCGTGATACAAACACCTGTATCGACCGTCGAGCATGGTTCATAGGAAAGCCCAGACATGTATCTCACTCTTCTCAAGGTATAAAGCTGAATACCTTAGAGTTATACTTGTTACAGGCCTGAACAGAAGAAACTCACAATTTTCAAGCTTGTCAACCGCATCCCGCCGCAGGTCTGCCAGTAGGTCGAGTAGGTCGAGGCCATTACGGTAACTGGAGCTGGTTTGCAATGTTACAGGGAGAAAAGGCTTTGACCAATCATGCTGTTGACTGAGGTTGGGACCTCCTACCTCATTAACATATGGACACAGAAATACAGAAATAAATAAATGAAGAAATGTAGAAATAAATAAATGTAGAAATGTAGAAATAAATATAAAGCATTTATTTACTTATTCTTTTATTCATTCTTTTATTTATGTATTTATACATTTATTTATTTATACTTAAGTCATGTTTAGTCCTCCATAGCATCCATCCATGGCTGCATGTTTAAATCTGTGCCTATGTTTAACCTTATTTTGGAGTACTGAAACTCAACAAAATATGCTAATATAAAGCAGAAATCTTGCATCTAGAAAACTGGCATGTCCTTTGTTGGAAGTGGAATGGGGTGGTATGATTTTAAGTTTATTGTGCTATGTGTTGCAGTTATCCATATCATTATCAGTACAGCCTTTCAGATTCCCCCATCTCTGAAAAGTTCATATCCCCTGAAATCTTGTTCCTGATGATCTCCAGTGGTTTGCCATGACAGTTTTTAATTAGATAAAGCAGTGGAAAAACTGCTTTTCAGCTTGGTGTTGAGTTGAATAGCACTCCATGCCAATGGACTTTGCCAGACGATGAAAACGACAGGAGCAGTGTCCCAGTTTAGCATCAGTTTCCTCTAGAGAATTTCTTTGCGGGTCCCATTCAAAAGATTCCTCCAGTTAGCTGCTTTTTCCAGCGCTTTTGACTAAATCTCTAGTCATAATCAGTAAAGAGTTGTCTCAATTGTCATCATGTGGCCTGTGTTTGTCAAAATAGATTGTGATGACCACGTGGGGGAGTCGGTGATGACATTCCAACAATTAGACCAGGATAGGGACTGATAAATTAATAGGGATTGCCAGAAGCATCACAGTGGAACAGTGGCAGAATATCCAGCCAGAGTCTTCAAGTCACATAGATTCAGCACATAACAAAAATCATTGCACACCTTAAAGAGGAACTATGGATCGGACTGGGCCCGATGTGTAAATGATTCATACTTACCAACAGTTTTGGAATTGGTCCAATAGATCGCCTCAGCCAGCTACAGCGTAATCCTTTGGGGCAACTGACAACATTTCCTATGGAAATAGACCTTTTTGTTAAATAATAATGTCCTTTTTATAAGCAGAAACCGAAGTCTCACTCACGGAGAAGTGTTGCGCTGATATCTTGTGAGGTGAGTTGTTACAATTGTTCCCTTATCTACAATGTCAAAATCAGTCAGTCATGACTTAAATATATTCTTGCAGGCTATTCTAGGTAAATACCAAACTCTCTCTCCAACACTGACTCTTTCCATTGTTGTCTTCCTGCAACAACTCCCATCTTGGGAAATTTTAGAGTGAGTATTCTCCCTGAGCAAGACTTCATTATTGTTATTTAACAAAAAGGTCAATCTCCATTGGAAGCATTCCCACAAAAACAAACATTTTAAGTGGACGTAATTCGGACAGTTGGAGTTGCATTGACATTGCAGCCGTGGCACAGTTGCTAGCTGAGGGCTATTAGACCGATCCCATAACTTTTGGTACGTGCGAATAATTTACACATAACACTATGGAAAGGTCGGGTCCAGGTTTAAAAATACTGGAATTCCCCTTTAATGTCTCTGCTGCTACACTATGCTACACTATAAAGAAAGGGCACCCCATGTATGACATCCAAAAAAAACAGTTTAACTACACTGGTATAACAGCAAGCACCCTGAGCACAAGACTCAATTTCCAAGAAACAGACAAAATCAGCTTTCAAAAAGTAGTCACAGCAATTACTGAGAAGTGGTCAAAGTCATTGAGCAGGAGTCAGTAAATGGCTGATAGGAAGATCAAAGAGGACATTCACATCAACTACCAAATAAACACCTGTAAACCAGTCCAGTACCCAAGAAATTATGGAGGAGATATTGTGCTCTTCAGGTAACAGAGAGTGATAAAAAGGGTTTGTTGCATGCCTGAAAGGGCTGGTTGCATCTCCTTATAGACCAGCAACTAATGTTTGCTTTTATAATTAACCACAGCCACAGTTTTTCCTTAAAGGGATATTCCGGCGTAAATTTAATCCATGGTCTGACACTGAGTAAGGCACTGCCAAAACACGTCAGACTCCTGGCAGCACAAACATTCTTTTTCAGTGGCCATGGACAGGCAGTTGCCACAGCCACACCACCAAATCCCTGAGCACCGAGACTCGTGTAGCTCCACCGGCAGCTCTCCTTCTGTCACCCTTTTCTCCTCCATTTCCTTCAGCCCATCTTCTGTGAATTCGGGCTCAAACTGATAGGGGTGCCCATTGAAATTAAACCAGTCGTTGTTGTCAAACCCCATAAATTCAGCCATGTTGTTGTTGTCTGTGATGTCTGCTTCACTATGTTACAGGCAGTCTCTTCAGGCAATAAAAGTCATCCTCAGTGTGATCTTGCGTTACGCGAGATTAGACATCACATCTAACCTCGCGTTTGTTTACGTGATTTTCTCCTCCAAACACCTAAAGTTAGAAATGCTCAATTCCGTTCTTTTCCCTGTCAGCTCACAATAATAACTGTTATAAATTGGTAGGCAAGACACATAGGAACTTTGATTGGATTTCCATGGAGTAATAATCATACATTTTCGTCCTTGAGCTGCGGAACTCTACTGCACTCGGTAATTGACTCGTCAGGGCTTCCCCACAACTAGCAAGCTACCAGAGGAGAGTGGTGAGTTGCACTGTCTTTTCAATAGAAAACAGGCAAAGCTAGCAGATATTTGATGCCTCGTACTATGTGCTGGGACCTTATTTGTATTGTTGCTGAAGTTTGGTGCTGTTCTGAGCATTATTTATGGCTATGAGTGACTTTTTCATGGCGGTTTCTTGGTGGAGGCATAGACTGCAGTGTATTGTTATTGTGCAGTCTTTTCTGAAGTTGCTACAGCTAGATAAGCTAGCGGTGGGCAAACAAACAACGTGTCATGGTGTGAGAGACCATGTATTAAACTTACGCCAGAATATCCCTTTAACCTTTAATCAAGCGTTCTACTTTAAAGGGACATGGGGCAGGATCAAGAAATAAGACTCAATCGTGACGCGACAGCTGTTAGGGTAACTGCAGCCATCAGCCAAGCCGGTGCAGGAACTTTTCAAGGCAGTGCAGCTGATGCTGTGACACTGTTATTTCTTTATTCGCTGTTCACGTGACTGTTTAGTGCAAGACCTCCGCGCATGCCTCCGTGGAATGACGTTGATAGCCTACAACTGCGAACAGCATCATGTCAAGCGACAAAGTAAGTAAACTAACAATGTTTATTTTGGTGTAACTTTAGTATATTTCTTTGACAACATTAGCGGTTTCATTCAACAAAATGACAGATGTAATGTAAAGTAAGTTATGCTAAAAATATCATCTCTGATAAGGGATTGCTGTGTGTAAGTGGCTAATGTTACTACACAGACACAAACAAACCATTAGCCTGTGGCTACAGCCAGCTGCTAACGTCACCGCCCGGATAACAGGTTGGGCTTTCGGTCCCATATATAAAGGGACATATTTCTAACTATTCGGTTTCAGACTAAAGGACCGTGGCAAATGCGCAGTCTGTAACTATTCAGTGTTACACAGGGGTGGACTAAGTTACATGTTTGCAGCTACTGTAACACTACTTTGCACGTTAGGTCACTCCGAGTCCTCTGTGATTTTATATGATTTTCAAATCAAGCTCTAAACATGACCTGTAATGTTTTCTTACCTGTTACTAGGAAATGAGCCATGTCAGCATCTGTTTTCAGTCCCAGTTCAAGTTGAAGCTGCCTCCATGAGTCGAACGCGTATCCGATGTTTTTTCGGGTGCCAGCCCGGCTTTGGTCGTAATTTCATTTCAACTCATGACTTGCCGCTGATAAAACCTTCGTTTTCTTCTTAGTATGACTTTTTAGTGGACTTTGGTCGTGGGTTGTTTTCTGGCCGTAGCAGAATCCATTACTACCCAAACACTTGTCTCCTTCCTGTATCCAAGCCGTCGAGGACGCGCATTCAGCGTCATCTGACGTCACGTCCGCAGGACTGCGCGGGAAATTTGACAATGAATTGCAGTACATTATGCAGCACACAGCCTGTTCAAGGCAATGGAGAGATACGTGGGTGAGCTCATTCTTTTTGGTTTTGAACGCTTCACCCATTAGCATTAAAACACTTAAAATGCACAAATTCACAAATCCTGCCCCATGTCCCTTTAATAATGATTTGCTAAAAGAACAAGCCTTCCCCAACTCATGTGACTTGTGAGTGTTTTCTCTGATATTTTGGGAGCTAAGGTTTGTGGTGATGGTTTAACATCTGTGTTTCGCCGCTTTTTTCTTCAGTTTGTGATGTCTATGTTAGTTCCTTTTGTCTTTAGTCAGCTGTTGTCAATCAGTCAGTCTTTGTATGTCTTTTCTGATGTGAAGTTAAGCACAAGACTAAATGTGAGTTTCAGTGGACTCAGTGTTTTGTGGTTACTCCAGTCCAGTGCTGTTACTGGTAATTTTTACCGTTTGCCTTCACTCTACTTCATTCTCATCAAGTCCTTTCAAGAAGAAGGAGGCGTATTTATATCTATTTATATATGCCATCAAAGCCACTAGAGCTCAATCAAACAGTACTAGGGAAAGTCAATGAAAGTCACATGTAAGACAAGATTGATGTGTAAAGGTACGGGAAATTAGATTTTCACCAAAAGGCTAATTTCATTAATACTTCTTACTTTAAATTACAACCTAAAGAAATCCTGCACATGACTGGTAACATGTTGGACACTCGGTACTGCTGATATCTTGTGAAATTTCCTTTCAGTTCATGTTTAGTTTGTCACAGAATTTGGACAATAACAGTTGTTAAAATTACATTTTAGGGGATATGCAATGAGATTATGTAGGTAGAGATCACATGTAAATAGGAACATTGATGTTGTGTGAAATATTTGAAATCCCTTTAATTAGTTGTTCTTGAATGTGCTTCACCCGTTAGCCTTGTAGAGGCAACCTCCTCCTCATAACAGGATCAGAAAAGGGTATAAAATGCTTGTACAACGTAATGAAGCACAGTGTAGCCAAGGACTGGAGAGTATTTCTAAGTGCCTGAATACTTCTGTCATAATTTTTTTATTTACGTCTTCTCCACCCCTGGTCTTTGTTCTGAACACGTAAGCCTCCTATAGGATTCACACTGTTTAGTGAATTAGTTGATTAAGGTTTATTTTGCAAGTTAGAAAAAAACTGAATCGACCACACTGATGTAAAGAGTTGTTGAACTGAATTACACTGTATCATCACAGTTTGTGATGGACTTACACAGTAAAGAATGAAAATGCTGGCTCAGACTATCATGGTTGTGTTGTAATGGCGTGACTCAGAAAATGAAATAAAGGAGGTATGCATTGGTTAATGGTATATTTTCTTTCTATGTTGCAGAATGCAGAATACACAGGCAGTAAATGAGTGATGCATTGCAGTAATAGTTTTTGTTTTCAGGACATAGAGAGATCAAATTAAAAAAAGAAAAGCCTCTGTTTAAGAAATAGAGAAGTGTTGGGAATCAATGGTAGGGCAGGTGTGGTTATTAGAAATGAATAATTATTGATATTAATTATTAAAATTAAATTGAAAATATGATTAAATCATTAAAACGGGGCACCACCCTGGAATCAGGGACCAAAATAGTCTCAAAGAAGGGTTCACTTTAAATGTAAATATTTGTAAAATATTTACACTTAAAGGAACAGTTAAGGAAATTAACCCGAGCACTGGCCATCACAACCAGAAAATATCACAAACATGCACAAAATAATCACAGAAAACTGCTATGTACAATATAATAGAATTTATTAACATAAGGACATTGATCCAATCAATAATACTTTCAATAAACAAAAATATATCACTTGACTAAAGCAGCTGAACTATGAAACTAAACAACAAACAAACTCAAGCACAAATAACAAACAAGCATGTAGTGTGTGTGTGTGTGTGTGTGTGTGTGTGTGTGTGTGTGTGTGTGTGTGTGTGTGTGTGTATGTGTTGGAGGGACAAAGAAAGAGAGCCAAAATGGAGGCCGTAGTGCAAGACACAAGATGGCAGAGAGCTAAAATTGCAGTCGCGATCTCTTGGAAGGGGACGTCACGGAGTGTTCCGTAAAAGGACTACAAAAATGGCAGAATATGACTTGGGGAAGTCACTTTCTAAAGACTACAATGCCCTAAACAATGGGCGAACCCGAATTCAGAAATTATGATTCTGGTTTTGCTGAATCATGAATCTCGAATTCAAAAATGGTGAACGTGAATATGTCACCCAAAGGTAGTCAATGGAACGAACGCGCAGGATTTGAACAACGGCGATGGTTACAACACTGTTGGCTTCATGTGCACTTTTAGATACACACAAAATATCTTGTTAGCAATGCTACCATGAGGAATATGTAAAATATGAAAATTGGGTTTTACTACAAGGCACACGTATCAAATGTTATAGCAAGGTTATTAACCACAAGTCTCCAAGAGGTCGCTCATAACATTTACACGTGTGTCTGCGTAACCCCTAATGTGTGTGTACGTGTACATGTGGGTTAGTTAAGAGAAAGAGAGAGAGAGAGAGAGAGAGAGAGAGAGAGAGAGAGAGAGAGAGAGAGAGAGAGAGAGATTCTTTACAACTAGCTATATACACACTCAGATAACCACGCCCCCTAAACTGGATCCCGACCAATCGTTAGGTGCTAGTGAAAGGGGGGATAATAAGATGTGTTGAGCTATCTAAAAGCTAGCCAACATTCTTTAACTAAATAGTAAAAACTATTTGGATAAATAGTACAAAAACAGAATTAAACAAAAAAAAAACAGGAGTAAATGTATAAAAAGTATTTTACATAGACACCAAACACCGATAGTATCTATTAATGTATGCTTTAGAATCCTTGAGTGATCAGGGGACTCCCATCCAGCATGAGATAAATAGTGACTAAAATAAACTAAAAAAAAGAAAAAATACACCAAGGAAAAATATAATTAACCAACCATTTATTAACTACATCATCTACTGATTAAAACAAATCATCAAAAAGAATATAAACAAGCTTTTTCCAACTGTCATTAACACAAACACAATACTCTCCTGAATCTGTTAACCCCATTGTTGTCTGGTCACATGCCTAATAAGATCAACCCAGATTCAACTACGCCTGTTTAATCTAATGAAGATTTTTTTTTTATCCCCATCAGATGCCATTGAAAAAGTGGTTTACCATACAGACAACACTCAATGAGTTAAGTAGCTGAGACACGACTGAAAATAAAAATAATTACATATATATTTAAACACCATTCTTTAACAAACAGTATGGGTGTGTTTCTTATGTTGGACAACACAAAGAAACACTAAAATCCCAACCTATGATAATAATACACAAATCCAGGTAACCCCTCTTTGTATATTGAGCACGCACACACACACAAACGCACGCACACACTCACACACACACACACACACACACACAGCAGACAGAGTGTCTACAGAAGCAGTAAATTACGCACTTAGGGGTCATGTAGCCCGGGAAAGCGTTTTTCAGCATGTAAATAAGGCCTTTTGGCGGGGATGGCTCAAGCTAACGACCATGTGTAAAACACTGAGGCTCACTGGCTCCCGTCACATAACAATGCTGGGGGGCATAGGACAGTGTGAAGGATCTACCATCTACCGACATTGTCTGAGGTTTTTCCTTTTTGGTAAGAAGGTGGCAATCAACTAAGAAATACAAATGAAGCACCCCTTCTCACACATCCACCACACATCCCCACACATCCACCACATCTCCTCACACCTTCACACACACACACCCAAGTCATGCAGTTCACAGGGGAGGGGGTCAAGAGGGGTTTGAGAACACACATTCAGAATGAGGAGCATAAGGTGGTCATAAATCTGGTCATAAATCAAACACGAGCACTCATATTTTCACACCTTTTTCACATGCTTGCGCAAAGGCACCACAATACACTACAGTACACTACAGTATGTACCTAGTTTGATAAACAAGCTTAACTGTACTAAAATGCATTGAACAATCTGACACCTGTTCCTCTTTAAAAGTGGTTGTTCCTTAAGCTACCCTTTATGTTACATTGCCTGCACCAAATGTGCTAACTTCATAGTAGTATCAGTACATAAAATATTACTATGTATTACTCCTATGGAAAAGTAGAGACTTGAAGACTCCACTATATATAATATGCATTTTGGTTTAGTCTGCTTTTGTTAGTTTCGCTGTGTAGTAGGTTGAATACCGTGGCATTGATCAGCTTGATCTAATGTCTATTTGTTTGAGTTTGTAGATATAGTCAGGACTGGACCAAATGCTGCTGCTGCATCATCAGCCTAATCTTCCTCCCTACTCCTCACCATCATCTTCAAAGCAACTCTGTACTACTGGTTGTGGGCAGAACAAACGTAAAAAGTCCAAGTTTGAGACTACCCTGCATGCCTTCACCAAAGCAATCTGCAACAGCAAGGAGGATGAACTGCTTCTGCAGCTACAGAGAGCACAGCTTGCAAATGAGAATGAGATGTTTGCAATGATGATGCTGTCAATATCGTCACCTGCATCATCAATGGGTTCTTCCTATCACCCTCGTGGGCATTCATCATCTTACCCCTGGTATCAGCCGATGCCACAACCACCAGCCCAGTCCAACACCCTCATCTCAACCCACCATTTAATCCACCTTGGCTGGCAAGCCATATAGATGTGGATGGTAGTCCCAAATTTTTTACCCACCTGTAGGCTAATGACTTTCTGAAGGCTACTTGAAAAACTGACATGACTGAAAGTTCAAACATTCATATTAACTTCACCATTTTTTAAGGTGTTTTTTTCCCCGAAAGACTGACGAATGTTTAAACAGTTGTGCATACTATGCCACTGATCACTCCACTGTTTGTGCATTTTGTATTTGTATTTATTTATACTATAACAAGCAAACAGGTGATTTTTTTTTTTTTTACCAGCATTCAGCTTTCTGGGTGTAGCAAGTGAATGTCTGACATTCTCTGGCTCCTCTGTTCTCTCATGAGGTACAGGAATGTCTGGTTGCCTCAATCTTGCTAGCTCCTTCACTTCCTCCCTCCAGCCCTCCAAAAACAAATCTGCTAGCAATCTACCCAGGTCTTGCAGGACACAGCAGCCGTGAAAATGGTTGGGACCTTTGAGTTGCTCACATCCATCTTCTTCAACAGACACCGCCATCTCCCTTTAAGCCTTCCAAAAGCACATTCCACAGTCATGCGTGCACAAAGAGCCCATCGACATACACCTCGACTTGACGAGGTTAACTTCATTGCTGCCTCCCGCAGGTAAAAAAACAACAACGCATTTGGACTTTATAAGCGGAAATGATGTGCGTGTTTATTTGTGTATAGAGTGGGGGAGTGCGAGTTTATTCCTATGCCCATCCAGAAAGCACCTCCCCCAACCCTCACCTCTGATGGCCTTACCTGCTTCAGCCCTCTCTCCTCTGAAGATGTTCTCATACTAGTGACGTCTAACCATGCCAACGCCTGTTCCCTTGACCCGATTCCCTCCCCCCTTCTCCAAAACATCTCTCAAGACATCCTGCCATTCCTCACCACTCTGATCAACTCCTCCCTCACTTCAGGCCTTATTCCAACTCCTTTCAAGACAGCCACAGTAAAGCCACTCCTAAAGAAACCCACCCTAGACTCAGCTGACTTCCAAAACTACAGACCTGTATCTCCTCTTTCATTCCTCTCTAAAACCCTGGAATGCGCAGTCTACAACCAACTGTCCTCCTGTCTTTCAGAAAACGACCTCCTTGACCCTAATCAGTCAGGCTTCAGGACTGCTCACTCCACTGAAGACGGCCCTCCTCACGGTGACTGAGTCGCTCGGTGCCACCAGAGCCTTGTCCCACTCGTCAGTCCTCATTCCCCTCGACTTATCCTCTGTGTTTGACACAGTCAATCACCAAATCCTCCTATCCACTCTGGCTGAACTTGGCATTGCTGACTCTGCTCTAACCTGGTTCACATCATATCTGACAAATTGCACCTTTCAGGTCACATGGAACGGCTCCTTGTCCAAACCCTGCTTTCTGGAAACTGGTGTCCCTCAAGGCTCCATATTAGGGCCACTTCTGTTTTCACTATACACTAGATAGATAGATAGATAGATAGATAGATAGATAGATAGATAGATAGATAGATAGATAGATAGATAGATAGATAGATAGATATCAGATCACTAGCACAACCCTGATTTAAAGGAATTTTTGTTTACATCGTAATATTAATTGTTCATTTTAAACAAGGGAGTAAATCAACTGATGTTACATAATTTAGGCATATTTAAGGCTTGGATACACAGACTATGATCATTCCCAGTGTGCTCAGGTGAAATGATGCACTTAATTTATAAAACAACCAAAGCCCCACTAATCACTTACCACAACCTGAAAATGAGCATTGTATCTGTACATGTGTAACACAGCACTGATTGTGGATCAAGTGATCAGGTGAATTTCCTCAGTATTTTCATATTGTCCATATTGTATACTGCAGGAAAAAAGGTATTGCAATGTCAGTTTTTATTTATTTATTTTTTTCCAATATTGTGCATCCTGAGTCTAATAGTCTTCATCTACTGTGAAGTTGCCTATTTTGTTCCCCAAGTTGGGGTCTTCGGTCAGTATTCAGTTCAGTACTAAAGTTTTAAAGTCAATGTATTTATTTTTCTGAAAACTAACATACATGAAAGCTGTCCAAGAACAGTCAGGACAGGATAGACAGGTGAAGATCCGGCCGTGGGAATTGGTGAACGAGTCAGTCTTCAGTTGAAAAGCATGCAATAGATCGCAATGGTAGTTGTTCATTTTAAAACAAGAGAGGGGATAAGGGCATCATTTCCATATTTATATATAGGCTATTTATAAATTTCAACACTGCTGTGTTTAACGTTGCATTTTTGATACCAACACATTTTTAACACTCACGGGTCTGGTATGTGTTATATTTATCTCTCCACTTTATCAGTGTGACATTTCATACAGAAGCTACAGTGCATTTTTTTTTCCCACACACCAAAATTACATTGAAGGACTACTATTACATTAATTATATGAATTTTACATCCCAATTGGGAGAGCAGCATTATTAGTATTTGTAGTATTTTATACCCTTTGGGAGATCTGTACCAAGCTACAATTTCTAAGCTTTATGAAACATGGTGGATACGAGTAAAGACTAAGAATGGTCAGTTCCCTTTATGTGGTTACCATTTCTAATGCTGTAATTTAAAATATCAAAATAATGTATTTGTTTATCTTCAGTTTGTTCTACTATTTATGGCACGTTTAGCTTTGTGCAATACAACTTAAATTGTTTAAATTGTACAGATGTACAAGTTAGTTTAAAGCCTCAAGAAACGTGGCCTTGAATCATAAAATGCATATTATCTAATAACAGCCCCGCTCATTTTGATGTATAGACCCTTTCACAGATTGTGTATCAGGTCACGTTTGACTGACAGCCCTCAGGTGCTCAGCTGTAGATGCAGGCAGTAGCAAAACATGTTTTCGCACCTGAGTAAAGTACTTTGCCAGACCACCTTTTTCAGAGGAACTGAAGTTGTTGTCTGCACTGTCTCACAGCCACCAAATTCCATTGACAGAAGCAAACTTTTTACCATTCAGCACACGGGTGTGTTTGTTAGTTTGTGTTAATGTGTGACTTCGGTGATTTAACACATTTGTATGGGTCCAAACTAACATTACTTGCTGCAGAGCGAGGCCTTCAACTCCTGTTCCCTCCCTTTTTTAAAAGGAGTTTTCCGGCTATGAGCAGCACACATATCGCAGCTTCCGTTCCCCGTCTTAGTAAAGCACAGTAAAGCGAGGAAAATCTTCTACATATAGTGTGCACTTAAACCCATATTTATCTCTGACAGGTAAAATCACTGTTTGTGTTAGAAGAGTCATGGGTTCAGGTTGCCGTTGTCTCCAAGTCAGTAACACTACACGCCAACTACTTCACTTTGTGACAGTTTAGGTTTAGTTTGGGTTTAGATATCTGACTCTCTGCTGCAACCGCCATGACAGAGGGAGAGGTGGAGATTTAAAACTTTTTGCCATTGACGCACAGCGCACCTAGGGGGTGGATAGGAGGGCGTGGACAGGCTGGCTGTCACACTCCTCCCCCCCAAGAGAAGCCTTTATGTAGGGCTTACTTCTTCCTCTCTCCCTTGTACACATCTGAGGTGGAAAAGCCAAGGAAATCCTCCTCGTCACTGTCCTGCTGGAATATTTCCAGGAGCCTTAGACGCTGCTTCCTGTCCCTCTTCAGCCGTGGGATAGCAAGGCTTAATTCGGGCCACATTAAGGACATGGAGGTCCTCCCCAGTGTCCTCCAAGACCACCTCATAAGTCAAAGGTCCAACCCTCCGGGTGACACGGTAGGGGCCTTTCCAACGAGGGGCCAGTTTGGCTGTGAAAGACTTATAACCCTTATGTAGTATGGGTGTGTATGGACCCACACACGGTCTCTGCAGGTAAAATTTCCATATCTCCTCCCTTTGTCGTAATTTCTCTTCTGTCTTTGCCTGGCTTTGTCAAGATTATGTTCCACAAATCCTCTGAACTCTTCTATCTGGTCAGCAGTGGCATATGCAGGCGTGTCAGGGTCACATAGCTGGAGATGTAGCTCAGCATCCAAAGGTCCCTTTAAGCATCGACCGAGGTTGAGCTCCGCAGGGGTGACTCCAGTGGATTCATGCACTGCTTTATTTAGAGCAAACCGGAATTCAGGCAGGTATTTGTCCCAATTTTTGTGTCTGTCCTCCACATAGGAGGCAATCATTGTCTTGGATGTTACAATTGAGCCGCTCTGTCATGTTTGTCTGTGGATGGTATGGTGATGTTTTTTTCACTGGGTCCACTGGGCACTGGTCTCCTCAAAGACGGCTGACACAAATTGGGTACCTTGATCGGAGAGGATGTAGACCGGGACACCCCAGCGTGTCAGAATTTCCTTTGTTAGGATCTGGGAGACCATCTCAGAGGTGGCCTTGCAGAGAGGAAACATCTCTACCCACCTTGTGTAGTAGTCGACAAAGACGAGGAAGTAAAGGTTCCTATTCGAGCTCTGAGGAAAAGGTCCCATGAGGTCAACTCCCAGCATCTACCATGGTCCAGTTACCAAAGTTTGTTGTAGTTTCCCAGGAGGTTTGCGGGTCTCAGGTTTGTATAACTGACAAACTTTACAGCATCGCACATGTTCTCGTACCTCCATACTCATCTTCGGCCAATACACAAGGGCTTGCAACCGTTTATAGGTTTGATAGTTCTCAAAATGGTGAACTTGGTGGTCAGTGTTTTGTGCACTTCTCCCGTGTCTGTAATCTTCTCATACAGGCTGTGGATTTCAGTATCCTCCTGCTGGGCCTTCCAGATGGCTTTATCGGTAACCTGGAGGTGTTTGGTTGCATCTCTCTTGGAGCGCAGCACAACAGCACAAGTGGCAGATGACTGTTGAAAATCATCTAGGGGCCTGGGACAGAGCGTCAGATACAGGTATTGTATTTTCCTTTGCGATATTCCACATTAAAGGAAAACTCTTGGAGGCGAAGGGCCCACTGGATCAGCCGAGTGCTGGGTTTATTGGTTTTAAAATCCCAGACAAGAGAGGAATGATTGGTCACCACTGTGAAAAGTCTGCCATCTAAATAATATCTCCACTTCCCCAGGGCCCAGATGACAGCGAGACATTCCTGCTCGGTCGTGGAGTAGTTCCCCTCAGCCTGATTTAAGGTCCGGCTGGCGAATGCAATCACCTGTTCTGTTCCCAGTCCAGTCTGCTGAGCTAGAACAGCTCCCAATCTAATATCGCTAGCGTCGGTATAGACGATAAAAGGGAGATTGAAGTCAGGATGTCCCAGGATTGGGGAAGAAATCAGGAGTTGCTTCAGGGCCTCAAAAGCTGCCTGACCTGACGCAGTCCAGATGAACTTGGCTTCTTTTCGCTTGAGAGCATTGAGTGGCTCGGTCAGCTGGGAAAAATTGGGCACGAACCAGTGATACCAGCCTGCCATCCCAAGGAACCTTTGGAGCTCTTTAACGTTTTGGGGGATGGGAAAGTCTTGCGCGGCCTTTGTTTTTTCAGCATCCACTTCAACCCCAGCGGTGGAAACAACACGGCCTTGAGGTCATAACTATGTTGTTCAAAGGTTGTTGAATATATGATGATATCATCCAAATGTACAAAACAGATTTTCCCTCGTAGATCAGCCAGAACGAGCTCCATCAGCTGTGGAAGGTTGCTGGGGTGTTTTTAAGTCCGAACGGCATCACCTTGAACTGATAGAGGCCGAAGGGGCAGACGAAGGCTGTTTTTTCTTTGCTGTCAAGTTCCATCTCCACCTGCCAGCAACCCCTGTTGAGGTCCAAGGTAGTGAAAACAACAGCTCTGGCCAGGGATTCCAAAATCTCCTGGATGTTGGGTAAAGGATATGCATCGGTCTGTGTGGCGGTGTTCAGCTTTCTATAGTCAACGCAGAATCTTGGTTTCGGGTTTTTTTTTTTTTTTTTTGCCTAGTGCTGTGGTACAGACATCAGAGTTTTTCTGTATTTGACATAATAACTGAGTCTTTCCAAAATCATCCAGGGAAGCTTTGCTGACGGCAGCCTCCAGAAGGTTATGACATGGCGGCAGAGGTATCAGATCAACGGGAGCTACAGCAGAGAAAAAGGTAAGTTGATATGGCGGCTCTATATTTGGTCTCACTGTAGAGTCTTGCAGAAACTGATATTGACACTTCTTAATAATAATAATAATAATAATAATAATAATAATAATAATAATAATAATAATAATTATTATTATTATGTTGAAGACAAAAAAATGCTTGAATGATGGAAGATAATAATTTCCATTGATGTTGGTATTGTCTAGTTGTTGCATTCTTTGGGCAGCACTTGGCTCACTGATACTGTTCTCATTCCGAAACATTGAAAGTGGCCTATAACATTATTTTACAGACACTAATATAAATTGAATAAATTTGGGGGGGAAATGTTTCAAACGACTGCTTATTTGTGTTATGAAACCATCACAGTACAGACATGGTGAACAGACACTGCGTCACAAGTTGATCTGGCCTCCTTCTGCGTCCAAGAGGTGGCTGTGTGTATGCTGTGAAGCTTGAAATAGGTTATACCGCAAATTCCCTATGTGACACAATTGGTGTGATTAGATAATTACTGTGCTGCTATTTTTTCCCCTCAATGAATGTGAGTTCAAGTCCCGCAATTCTTTTTTCTTTTTTTTTTTGTTTAAAAAGGTTCCATGGTTCCTCTATGTCAGTGATTCTCAACCGGGGGTCCGCGGACCCCTAGTGGTCCGTGGTGAAATTGCAAGGGGTCCGTGAAAAGGGGTCCATGAAAATAAAACAAATCTTTAAAAAGATCCTATGACATTTATTGTTAAAGTTACTGTGTGCCGCTGTTGATACAAAGTTAACAGGATCTGCATCCCTTTCCAATTATGAGCCTCCTAGTGTTTCACTGGGCATACACCATTCATTTCTTAATAATGCTTTTATTGTGAAATATTTGCAGGAAGCTTGTGTGGTAAAACTCGTTAGCTTGCAAGGTTCGAGTTCGCGCTTGAAATTAAGCTAATGTAAAAAAAATAACGGAGATAATAACAGAGACGGACTTTGATGATAAAATAGAAACAAAGAAAAAGACGACTTGACAACATGGAGAGATGGCTCAAATTAAAAGAAAGACCGCTCGCTTCGGACAAAGCGCCACCAGAAAAGAAAAAGAAAACGGACAGCAAAAAGAGACTTCATAAAGAGGAATACATCATATTTGGATTTACAGCAACTGATTCGGACCCTCAGCAGCCTCTGTGTTTTTTATGTGGAGAGGTACTCTCAAATCACGCCATGAAACCGGCACACATGCAGCGGCATCTGAGCACCAGGCACCCATCGTCAGTGGGCAGGACCGCGGACTTTTTCACGCGGAAATTGTCAGAGTTCAAGGGGGCGCAAAATCACATGCGTGCCGCGAGTCAGACATCAGCAACTTCCCTTCAAGCTTCCTACCTGGTAGCTTTGCTTGTCAGTTTTGACATTCATATTCCTGAAAGTTACTGTATAATAATTCTGTTTGCTGAATATACAGTATTTGTGAAAGCTACTGTATAAAAAAATTTGTTGTTTTTTTTACCATATCTGAAAGTTAAAGTTCAGAAGATGCTGCATAAATGTTTTCTTACATGTGATATTTCTGGAAATGGCATGCTGTTGTGTTACTTATGATTTTTTTGGTCTGGAACAGTGGCGATTGCGCTCAGACTGCAAGGGAAGCTCAGCTTCCCCTAAAATGTCACCAAAAAAAAAAAAAAAAAAAAAAGTGGTGAAATATGTACTGCTGTGTGTACATTTCATTGACTAAATACGCGCTAGAAAGCCTTCATCTTTTGTTCAGAATCAGCTACTTATCACAGGTAACCGGCGCAACTTCCTTCTCATTCATCCCCGCAGCGCCACAGCGCTTTCCACAGTCGGACGCTCAGCTTCTACTGACTTCAGTGGGGAAGCGTAGAGCGGGTTGTTCCACTGCAGCGAAACCAGACGGTCATTGGATAAATGCTGGGCTTTGTCCCGCCCATCGGACGCTCAGCGTCTCTGGGGGTCTATGGGGCAGTGGGCTGGCCCGGACGCTCGGCTTCTGCATGATGATTGGATGAGCTGTCTGAGGCGGAATCCTTTTTTGATTGACAGCTAAATGAGCGAATCAGCAATCTTGAAGAATAAACATCCACCGGAGCATTTTCCAAGTTTTTCATTCCGTTGTTCTGAACTGATCCGGAGACTTTATCGATCCCCAGCGACTTTGTCACGATCGCTCACACTCACAGGCGGTCACACTTCACAGTAGCCTGGCGCAGCAGCTCCAGCTGCTAGCATTAGCTAGGTGCACATCATGGCAGATAATATGAATGTTGTTAGAGTTAAACAGCAGGGCAGGTCAACTCCTAAGATTGATTTAGTGCAAAAGGTGGGGAAAAGTAACAGGTCTTTTCAGGTGTCCTGAATAATAATAATATATATAATAAATAGACAAACACATTTATGATGTAGGCCGGAAAAATGAGCTTCCCCTCCTTGAAAGACCAGCAGCCGCCACTGGTCTGGAAGTTGCTATAGAAAGCTCATATTTGGCTCAAAGAGTGAATAAATGCCAAAATGCAATGTAAAATACAGTTTCTGCTGTTTCTATCAAATCGCACCCCACCCTCCAGATTGGGCGGGGGGTGGGGGGTCCTCAGGGTTGATCAAAAATATGCAGGGGTCCAGGACCCCAAAAAGGTTGAGAACCACTGCTCTATGTGATGCACATTTACTCAAACAGGAAGCACAGACGGGTAAGTGTACTTGATCAAGGCTTATTGGAGATCAACATTCACAGGAGGAGCAACTCTCCCTTTTCCTGTTTACAACGTCTTCCTTAACAACCAGCAACATATACCAGCAACAATACAGTGACTGAGGGTCAGACACGTTTACTCAAACAGGACCCCTGGGAAAGATGATGGTCGCCAGTTAACACGGTCCCATGTTAATCCGAAACACTGGCGCTGATCCACCTCTGGAGGTAGTATCAGAGCCGCATTATTGGCGAACCGAACCAGTGTGAACGGATAAGCCGGCTTCGCGTATCGAGGGCGTGTCGATCGGACGGTTGGTTAACTACACAGGTCCTTCACTCAACTTGATACAGAGAAATGTCCCACAAAGCAACGTTACAGGACCAAACAAAAGTAACGTAGTAACTGTAATTGTCTTTGGCAAGTTATATGAGGAAAAAAATACTGCAGATATATGTGGAGAGGCTTCTGTCCTCCTGTCTGTCCTACCAACTCTTCTCACATTTCTGCCCGAAAAACACTTTATTGCTGTCGCTACTACTGCTACCCCTTTCGCCTCTCCTTCCTCTCCCATTTATTCACTGTCCGCACGTACGCACGCCCCCTCACTCTTGCTCGCCCACTCCCACCTTTTGCACACACACCTCACGCACCGCTCTATTCCTGAAAGGAGCTACGCCACTCTTACAACAACGGCAACAATGTAGTGTGGTACATTGCAAACAAAGGTCAGATATTATATTGCATAAATGTCTACTCTAAAAAATGGCATAGCAACCTGTGATTTAAGAAAATAAATCTAAAAATCGAGAATCGAATCGAACCATGACCTTAGAATCAAAAATGTAATTGAATTGAGGATTTGGAGAATTGTGACACCCCTAGTCATCATCATGACATATACTGTACCGTCACGCCTCTTTAGGAGCTGCAGCACTCCGTTTATAATCATATGGATGCTGTTATAATGTGTTGTGATTGAGATCCTGACCAACCAAACATCCTGGAAAAAGACAAAGTTACGCTTTTCGCTCTAAATTACATAATTACATAATCACCATCAGTAAACTGGACACTGACTCTCTCACTTGCCGGGAGGGAGGCTGTTTTCTGGGGGAAAGATCACTGAAGTCTCAGTGTTTGTTTTGGCCTGCCTTCCCCCATTAAGGTTCCAGCAGATTAAATGTCAGTCAGAACATATCAATACTGTGAGGCGGAATATTAAAACACATCATCCTCAAAAAAAATAGCTCTTGCACTATATACAAATCAGTAAAATGTTTTCAATGTCAGTATGTGTACTAATGTTATTTGTTTAATAATATAAGTAGTAATGTATTATTCACCATAGTTTCATATGTTAAGCTCTTTAATTTTCTACAGTATTAATTGAATGACAGTCAGCTTAATGTTGCTATCCCTCTCCCTCCTTCCACTCTCCATTTTTTCAGGTCTTTGCTGAGTTTAATGGCGTCACCAGTAAGAACCTTGAAGGAGACTTCTATGAAGCCCTAGACCAACACAACCCACACTTCATCTCTTTTCAAGTCCAAAAAAGGAACTACAGGACAAAAACTGACAGACTTGATGCAGCACATCAACTGCCTGGTAAGGATTTTGTAATTTACACTCCTGTAATAATGGGTGGCGGCAATGCACCTTAGGCCTGTTTCACATACCAGTCACACTGCCTTTCTCTCTGCTGTGTTGCCGCATGCTGCTATGGAGAGCAAGCCAGACAGATGTAGCCTTGGTGACCGTGCCAGTGATGTGTACCCATAAATACACTAACTAAATCACTTCAACAATTAAATCATGCTTTTTAAAATCATTTCACAACACCTATACCAGTTGTTGTGGACCACTCATCTCAACATGTTTTTGTTCAATTTCAACAGGTTTTTTATGTGTCTCTCAGTCTGTCATTGTTAGTAACAAGAAAGTCCAACAGTATGGTAGTTTGCACATTTCAAGTGAGTGCTCAATGAAATGCATGCACAAGGGCATTTTATTTTAATCCTCCTGTTGTCCTCTTGGGTCAAGGAAAGAAGAAGAAAGAAAGAAAGAAAGAAAGAAAGAAAGAAAGAAAGAAAGAAAGAAAGAAAGAAAGAAAGAAAGAAAGAAAGAAGGATCGGAAAGGGATGGTGGAGAGGAGGAAAGGAAGGAAAGAAGGATGGAAAAAGGGAACAGATTGGGTCGAGCAAGGAAGAAGAAGGAAGGACCAAGGGAAAGAAGGGAGAAAGGAAGTGAAAAGGATGGTGGACAGAAGGAAGGGAGAAAGGGAGGGAGAAAGGAAGGAATGAAGGATGGAGGAAGGAAGGAACAAATAAAGGAAAGGAGTGGGGAAAGGAGAGGATGGAGAAGGGAGGAAGAAAGGAAGGAAAGGAGAGATAGAGGAGGAGGGACAGAAGGAAGGGAGAAAGGAAGGATGGAGGAAGAAAGGAAATAGAGGAAGAGGAGGAGGGAGGAAGGAAGGAGGGATGGAGGGACAGTAGGAAAGGAGAAAAGAAGGACCAGTCAAAACAGATTGAATCAGTTTGACCCAGGAGGAAAACAGGAGGGCTAAATTTAATTGAAATGTTGAGTTTGTATAAAAACAAAGAAAATGTTTACAGGGAAAGTGGGATGTGTAAAATTAGGTGTTTAAATGTTATACTACTGCTACTTTTATACTAATAAAACTTAAAGCCCTGTCTCTATTATGAGGCTGCACTATTAGAGAAAATACAGAACAGTATATCAACACACATCCCCCACCCCACCCCTCAAAATGCTACAAAGTTCTTAACTTGCATCTATTCTCTCTCTGTATTTTTAGTCGCCAGACGTGACGGCACTTCGTTCTGTTGTCCTCAAAGGCCTTCCTATTTTGCTTTGTGATGACTCCAGTGAGGTCTACAAGACTTGCTTTGTAAGTAACATATTGAAAGAAGAAAGAAACATTGATCTCAAGTTATTGACAAATCATATTTGATAGTGTTGTCAAATATTTAAAATACAGTTATTTTCAGTTGATCAGAATCAGGTGGATTCTAATATCACTCATAAATGATCAGAATCCCTAAATTAGTACATAATATAATTAAATTAAGGATGTGAATTCCCCAATCTCACACTCCCAGTCTACAGAATTTCCCAAAATAAAACCAGATTCTAAAGGTAGTTGTGTGTGCTTCTTTTGCAGGATACAGCAAAGGAAGAAGCACTCGCCTCAGTGACAGTTGGGGTGCTGACCGTGGTCAGCGAAGATGCTCAGCAGCAGGGTCTAAATGCAGTGCACCTCCAGCCCATCTCCACTGCCATCATACTTGAGAGAAGTACCGTCATGGACAATGTTAGAGACTTTCCCCAAGCAGTCTGCCTCTTGTTTGGGCTTATGTATGCTCTTCACTTAGATAACCCAAAATGCATGGCAAACACACTCAGATTCATTCAAGCAGTCATGCTTGGATTGGGAAGCAAAACACTCCCTCCAAAACTGCTTAGTTTGCAAAACAAACTACTGGGGTAGGCAAGTTGATACAACGCAAAAACCTTTTCCCCTCTTCAAAATAGAGTACCAGATGTCACAGCATTACCTGTATAAAAGAAAATTGACTTAAATTTACCCAAACCCATTTGGTGTAATCTTAACAAAAAGATTATATTTCATTCTCAATAGGAAACATGGAAATATCAGCAATATTAGTATGTCCACACTGCACAGGCATCTCACTTCACTTACAGCTCCTGCAAGATAATAATCCCAATAATTTCAAATGCCTATGTAGTGTTGACACACCAATATTATTGTTTTAGCAATATCAATAGTTTCCTGTGTCTCATACCAAGAAAGAATTGTAACCTTTTTTTAAATAAATGTATGTGCTTTTTAAATCTATGTGCTTTTGTACAAGTTAATGCCAACGCATCCAGGACTCTTATTTTGAAGAGAGGAAGAACAGGAAATATTTGTTGTTAATGTGCATTTGTCATTATGTTTCAGGTTGTTACTTTGCTCTTCAAAAAGTATAGGCACCCAACATAACCCTAAGTTCAGAAAGATTCTCTAAAAGGATTTAGTTCTTAATAATATTCTCTCTTGCAATTATTTCAGGAACATAATTTTTTTATATGTTGTGCATTTTTGTTGAGAGGCTATTTCTTTGAAATTTTTTCTTGTCTAAAACTGGAATATGTTCCCAGGTCAGGAACTATTTTTTGGTTCAATTGTTTGAGCTAATGTTTATTCAAAAAATGTAGTGGAGACTCAAAACTGACTTGTTCTGCTGAGAAGTTGTCATTTTCAGTCTGTTGGCTGTTGCAGCAAGGCACACCTAGATTGAATAGTTTGATGAATAAAAATTCATAAAAGAATGTTAAGTAGATTTGTAATCAGACTATTGATTGTTCACTTTTACTGTATACTGAGCATTAACAAAACACTCTTCAGCGTGTCAAGAGCCAATGTCTCTTGTTAAATGCATTGTTGAGCATTTTAAAATAAATTTTAATTCCACTGAGTTAAGTGCTCTCCGTTCATTGTGTTTTTTTTAATGAAATTAACATGTGCTGTTGTAATTCTTTTAGGTCAAGAAACTTTTAGCACAGAGCCAGGGATACCTTTATGAACCTGAATAAACAGATGCCGAACTGCAAATGTGATGCAAATGTTTCACTCTTGAATAGATATTGTTTTGAGAAGCAAAACACTTTATTTTTATGACCTCAGCCAACTAGTTGAACTAGCCTCATCAACACCAAAACCAGGCCCATGTGTTTACTTTTTACGCTAATCCTTCCCTGCTCCTTGAGTTGAACCTGAGTACAGTGGCCAAGTGTGGCTCTCACAAAGTTAGATTACATTAAATTGACCTGAATATGATGGATGAGCAACACTAAAGCGAATTAAGCTATCACTTGAGTACTGGAAGCTCACAATAAATAAGTTACTGTAATCTAATTCATTCAAGTTGATTTGAGTACTCCATACTGAAAATAAACAAGTCACTATAATCTAATTATTTAGGATAATTTGAGTACTGCAAACTCAAAATAAACAAGTCACTATAATCTAATTATTTAGGATAATTTGAGTACTGCAAACTCAAAATAAACAAGTCACTATAATCTAATTATTTAGGTAAATTTAAGTACTGCACACTCACAATAATTAAGTAAATCCAATGTAATTCATCTAAGTTCACATAAATTAGTTTTTGTGAGGCACCAAGTTTGCATATTTTTTTTAAGTAAAGTCAACTTATTATATTTTACAGTGTATAACTGCGGTAATTTTTTCCTCATATAAGTTGCCAAAGACAGTTACAACGTTACTTTTGTTAGGTCCTGTGACGTTGCTTTGTCGGACGTTTCTCTTTATTTTGTTGAGTGAAGGACCTGTGTAGTTATCAGACTGTCAGACCCACACGCCCTTGCTACGTGCAGTCGACTTATCCATTCTCATATCCATTCTCCATTTGCATAACTTCAGTCTTTTGACAATATATTAGCACTACAGTCAGGTATATGATACCCTTCTATCTCAGCCAGTGAGATCCAAAACAAATGACAAAGCAAATTACCCCCCTGATGATGGAAGTAGAATTGTGCATAGATGCTGAATAATAATTGCATCTCTTCTGTTTGAAATTGGATTCATGAAAAGACTATTTGGATCACAGGTGGCTTTGTGATGTGAAGTAATTTCATCTCAGTACTGAATCTCATGCTGCTCCATCATGGCGGTTGTTCCATGCACTAAAGCTCCTGGGCAGCTCCTTCAGCAACAGGCTGATACACCCTAAGTGTGTGAAGGAGATGTTCGCAGGTCCTTCCTTCCTGCTGTTGTCAGACTCTACAACCAGCACTGCTCCCAATAGACCTCACTCTGCACTCTGCACTGTGCAATACCACTTTACAAAACTAATTTCTGGTTTGCACTATCCCATATCTTGATCACTGTACTGTCCTCCAGATGGTGTTCTCTAACCAAAATTAGACAGCCAGCCAAACTTCCTTAATGAGCAACAAGAGAGTCAGGATATAGCTTTCTAGCTCCAGGTTTAATGCAGACTCTTGTTGAGCATGTTGACATAGCAAGGTGTAAAACTGAAACAACAGAAATAGCATGGAATGAATTACCGTACAAATTCTGAATATACAGACAGCATGTCTACTAAAACACAAAATATGAAGCCAAAATTACACAAACTGTATTCAGAATAAAGTACATGCATCTTATATGCTCCTGTGGCATGATATAATGAACGTGTCTCATGCTAGAGACACAAATCAGCTAGTACCAAAGCATTAATCTAATCAAAAATGAAAACATCCCATCAGTGACAAATATTCATGAAAATACCATTGCAAACAATAAATGTTACTTACAGGCAATGCTTTCGATGGCTCAATTCAGAAAGGTTGTGACAGATGTGAGGACAGTGTGATGAACTGCTGAGATCTCAATTGCAACTGAACATGTGCTCCTGCTTTTTCCTTTTTTTTCTTTTACTCTACTGCAATGCCACATTTGACCAGGGGGGCGCTATAACAGCTCAACTGCCTGAGAGGCAGAGCAATCACCTCTATTCATATAAAAAAATAAATAAAGATGAAATGGGGTGTTGCCTCCCATTGACATGCAACAGGACTGGTTACAAAATGTCTTAATAGTGCTTCTATGTTAAGTAATATGCTCTTTCTGGGACTAACATGTCACATCCATGTATATTTTACCACATGGACATTGTATCATATAGACAACAATTTTTGGTTTAGAGGTAATATTACTACTGATTGGGTGGTTGAAGACTTAAGATTCTTTGTTTTAAACAAGTTGAGACAAGAGAAAGTTGGAAAAAACAGTTGGAGGGACAAGGAAAGTTGTGGATTTCCTTTAAAACACTGTTCCTTTTTAGAACATTCCACAGGTAACTTCATATCTTCATACATGAGTTTATGTGAAGACCAAATGGGGCTCTATTGACAAAATTAAGGCAAATTTGAACTTTAACTGTTACTATAAAACAACAATGGGTTGAAGAACATTACTGAAGCCAATAATTGTTGTTTATTGTCACTTTAATTATATAATTTACAGTCTCTGAGCAGCTATTCTTTAACACTTCCAGGATCTGCAACAGATGCAGCATCTGCTTCATCAATTGTACATTGCCGTAACACTGAGCAACATAGAGACACAGGTGGCTCATATAAAGCCATGTGTGCATTAGCTGCCAGTTTCATATAATATGATGCATCATGCTCATTCTCCTCTCTGCCGCACTCCAAATTAATTTGATTTCACAGCCGGGGGCCGTTATGTACGTGCAGTGCAGTCAGGCCACTCAGGCCACTCAGGCTCTATGATTTTAATGGTGCCTCGTGTAGGATGGTTTATGTCTTCTCTGCTCTTTGCTAGTTGAGTTTTTCCCCAAAGCACCCAGAATCCTGTTTATCTTGTTAATACTGCAGCTTTCTGGTTACCCTTTTTATCAAGGTCCTTATAGTAAATATTTCCTAGTCGATAATAAGGCCCCTACAAGACCTTATAAGATTTTCATTAACCTCAATAAATCTATATAAATGTTAATAATAGCATCTTAACACGTTTATTGTTTGATAAAGAGATGAGACACAAAGGCATGCTAGTGGCATAGTTAACTATAGATAAATGCATAATATAATCTTTTAACTCGAGCAAGGCATAGTTCTAGCTTAAGTTCTGGTGCCTGCAAAAAACATAGTTAAGGTTTAAGAAATGCATGGTTACCTGCTAATAAATGCATAATAATGTATTATTAATCATAATAAAGCAAAAAAAAGAAGCTTAGTAAAGTTTTAACAATGACATTATAGGCAAGTTAGTTAAACTCAATAAATATGTTTGTAATGCTATTAAAACAATTTTAAGAAACCCGTTACATGTCAACAAGCCTATGAATGTCTTATAATCTAACAATGAATATCTTTATTATGTATTATTAACAATTTTATAATCTCATTAATGTTAATGAGCATCTAATAAGGATTTATGAGGACCTTATTACCTGTTATCTTACTCTAACTTCAAGGACCTTAATATAAATTATTACCAACATGGGTGATCCTGACTTTTCCTCTACCACCAGCAACAGGTCCACTTATCCAGCACTTTGTTTCCTGAGCACCAAAAGGAATAACTGTGCGTTGTTGTCAGCTGCAGGTGTAGTTTGACTTTAATATGTACACTTGAATAGCTCAAAATAATTGTGAAGCTAAACTCCCGAACAATGTCAATCTGAGTCTAACAGGCTGACACTGAGACGTCCATAAATGGCCACTGTGAAGGCTTCATCAAAGGTACTTGTTAGATTCTTTACTTTTTTCCCCAGCACCATCCCAACATCATAATTCAAAGGGCTATGTCAGACAGTTTTTTTAAAAAAACGTTCTCAAATCAACATTCAGACAAGTACAACCACACACAACGATTGGTCAGGTGTCAGGGTTGTAATTTCTCACTCAAAGTCTTATTTTCATTCACACAACTACATTCTCCTCATTTGTACAGCCAAGTGAAACACCATGAATGTCTTTGAGATGTGACTGTTCCCCTTTGGAAAGTCTCGCTGCTCTCTGTGACATGGACACAGTTTTTCTTTTACTCTTATCTTTAAAAGGCCAGCCCACAGTGAGTTTAAACCATTTTCACTTCTAGAACTGAGTCGTAATCAACTGTCAAGCTTACTGCAACCACTTTTCTACACAATTTTCATTTTTGACATACCAGTGGATTTTTTGCGGAAAAATTATTAGAGGCAAAAAGTCAAGTCAAAGTGTTTATTGTTGTATGTACAGTTAAACAGTTTCCTCGCACAATGGAATTCCTTCTTTGCTTCCACTCTAAATACCATATAAGAATAATTTACATTTAGGGCATTTAGCAGATGCTTTTGTCCAAAGCGGGTTAATTTATACATACGTTCATACACTGATGGTGGTGGCTTCCATACAAGGTGCCGACCAGCACATCAGGAGCAGTTTGGGGTTCAGTATCTTGCCCATGGACACTTCGACATGCATCCATCGAATCGAACCAGCGACCTTCCGATAACAAGACACTGGCTCTACCCCTGAGCCACAGCCGCCCCCGAATAATCTAAGATATCCAGAAGAGGATGGACAATGTACAATATGCGTATACAATACTGATACAGATATACCATATAATACAAATGTACATGTAGCATACTATATCAGTTCAATATACTGACATTATAAAATTCATATATGACACATAAATACAATTCTGGGGACTTGAAAAGAAACCTCCTCAGAAAACATATAATGGATCCATACAGCTCATCTGGTGAAATGTAAGTCTCCAGAATACTTTGGATCCCTAATTGATTTGAAAGACGTTATTTAGACCCTTGACGCGCAGCTGAGCTTGTACCCCCACTTCAGATGGGGTGCACACTGTAGCTTGATTTCTGCATTATATTGACGTCGTACCTATGTGTACCATGCTCTATGCCATAACCTGACATCGACCTCCCCAGAAATGTATCTACAGGATGCAGCGATCCATGAGACAACTCTGAATATGATACGATACAATACGATATACTTAGTCTCTAGAGGGAAATTTGTTTTGGACTTGAATTAGTCCACTTGGCTTCTCCTCCGGTGCTAAGCGGCAGTGCTAAAACCGGGGATTGTGACTTGTAATTTCCCCAGAAACGCATCACACACATTGACTGTTGACTGTCCGGCTTGCTGCCCCTTTTGGGTTATACTCCTCCTCCTGATACGCTATTTCCTGCCGGGGTGTCTCTGGGCAAGAGAGCTGACAGGCGGCCCCTCCATGAGCAGCCTGGTGGCAAACAACAACTTATCAAAGCCAAGTTGTTCAAGCTTGGTGTGTATGGAGAGGTGGCCCTTCCTGCAGTCACTCTGCCTCTCCATTCTCCCTAACCCAGAGACATATGTGAGAGCTGAGTAGGTCGGTGTGTTTAATGTGGGAAAGTGCAGCTGGCATTCACTTAATTTGTAATACAGACACGTAAGTGCATGTATATAAATGCTCATTACAGCGTGGTCCTTTGGCTCTGTGTACAGCCTACCTGCAACCATTAATCAGCCGTAACGCTTTTAGCTCAGCAGATTTCAACTTAAAAAAGGGAGTAATTAATGTCCTTTCAAATCCATCAAGCTGTAGCTATTTTGTACTTTTTTGGGGTTGTTTTTTTACCATTTAAAACAGGTCCCCATCTTTTTCACTACTACTTGTTTAGGATAATGCTGAAAAACTGTGTTGCTGTGAAGCTCCAGAAATGTTTTTTGGACTATGAAAAAAATCCCCAGACTTTCCATCAGCTTGGGGGTGAGCAAATGAGTTGTGATGAACTTGTCCTTTAACCAAGTTAGTTCCATAGTATCAAGGAGTTTTCCCACATGGAATGTCCAATAAAGCAACACAATACAAGGAAAAATTAAATAAATTAATACATTGAAAAAGTCAAATGCAAAGTTATATTAAACAAGAAGCAATGTTTTTATTTTATTTTTTATAAATGAAATATTTAACTTAAGAGATAAGATATATCATGTCATATTGCTTTAAGTTTTTTTGAAAAAAAAGCATGAAACCAGACAGGGCACTTGAGCCTAAACTGCGTTTGATTTAAATACCCTCTAGATGGCACTGATGACTTTCTCATTTCCTTAAAGACGGAAAGACTGTAATCACTATGGTTGTCTGTTCTATAAATGATGTGTGCATGTATAATTTCCCCATTCGTTATCATCAGAGAATGGTAGTCTTTTCCAAGTCTTTATTCGTCACACACTGGTTAAATTTAGCGGCAGTTTTTATTATTATTATAGTTATTATTATTATTATTATTATTATTATTATTATTATTATTATTATTATTATTATTATTATTATTATTATTATTATTATTATTATTATTATTATTATTATTATTAACATTTGTTAGTGTTTGGTATGAGGACATCATTTGTAATCTCGCGATGTATCACGGCCGGTATTCTCCAAGGCGAACGTACGGCTTTTGCTTTGACGCCCTTACGTGAAGCCCACACAGTTAAAGGAATAACGTGCGTATCCCACTAGGAACAACTACAACTACTTTGCGGAGTTGAGCTCTGAGTTCTTCAGAGAGAATGTCGAGCGGGGAAGCGTTGGTTAGTGAAGCAGACGGAAACGGCGGCATGATGGGTGAGTCTTATTATTCTTCTTCTTATTTCCTGTAACGTTAATCCTCCGAGTGTAACGTTGACCCGAGTCGAGCGCTAATTTACCGAACTGTGGACTGTCGTTTGGCGAACAGTGTGTGTAACGTTATGTGAATGAAATGCCTGGAATTAAAGTGGAAAACCGCTCTGGAATGGTTATTCAGTGTTAAACGTTAGCCTAGCCGCGGCTTGGGGAATGTCAGAACAAACCTCGTTTAGAAGTCTGATCGTTTGTGTTCTTCGTGCTTTCTTGTTCAACGTAGCTACACACCTCGGAAATTGTTTTGGTCTTCCGGTAATATTGTTGTTGAACCTTATAACCTATTTTAAAACCAAACTTCACCTCGTTCACCCTGGGTACTACCACCCACCACGCTGGTTTGTTGTAATTTCTCAACATTATGGGAATTCAACGACAGGGTAGTCAAAACTGCGTTTAAAAGTGGGAAACCCCCAGCAAGTATCTCATGCTTCGTGCTTTCGACGTAACGTTATGGCGATTTGAAACGAATGCAGGAATTGCTGGTATTATACTAAGACAACATTTAGCGCGTGTGTTAAACATTACCGTAAAGCACTGTCTTGAAATTAATGAAGTAAGTTCGGCTGTGAGCTCTCTGAATAACAAATAGAATTTCAAGCCATCATTTTAACAATACTGCCGCAACTTTAGCGAGGCATTTCCTGTGTTTTTATCACGGGTGAGTAACTACGTACTAAACTTGCTCATTACAGGAGAAGTGATTTTCTGCTTTTGCACTCAAACGCACCACAGAATAGCTAAAACAGACTGTCAACGTTGTCTATCAGAAATACAACTGAATAGGTTGGTGTATCCTAGGTGATTCAAAACCGGACTGTCTGTAATACTGAAGATATCACGGGATTCGTTTAACATTTGCAACTGGATCGATAGCCTTATTACATTTTATTTTTGTTCACATACATTTTTTGAGTGGTTGACAGGCTGTTAATAATGTATGTACGTAATAATGTAATAATAGTAATAATCATGATAATGATAATGTGACAATATTGTTATAATGTGATAATGTTTGGTTTTAAGTCACTAGCCCTATTCACACTGCCCTTTTCAATGGGATCATTTCAAAGGAATCATGTGCCGATTCTCCACTCCGTCATATGTGTGAAGGTTTCAGGTGTGGAGAGGGTGGACAGTTTCACTGCGTCTCTGATCCGCCTCCAGAGGTAGTATCAGAACCTTAGCAGAGGCGAGCCGGTGTCTGTGTCAATGGAAAAGCCGGAGGCGTGAAACAGGGGTGTGTCAGTCTGATGGTGTTCACAGTCTGACAGCTAAACAGAACCTTCACGCATCAAGTAAAAGAGAAATTTCCCACACTTCAAACCCACAAAGCAACATCACAGAACCAAACAACAGTAATGCGGTAACTGGGAGTGTGTTTGGCAACTTATATGAGGAAAAAACTACCACAATTATACATTGAAAAGCCTCTGTCATCCTGTTTTCCCTACAGACTCTAAGTCACATTTCTGCCTGAAAAACAGCATCCGTCCCCGGCAGCAGAGCCAGGCGGCTCCCATAGTTGAATGGCCATGATTATGTGACATAATTTAGAGCAAAAAACTTTATCTTACCATGTCTTTGTGACCTTCCACCATTGTGTTGTTTTAGTTACGTCTCTGGAGACTTCCGTTAACTTTCCCTAAGAAAATAGCATCCCTCCCCGCAAGTGAGAGAGTCAGACAAGGGCCACTGTTTATTGATGGTGATAATGTAATTATGTAACTTAGAGCGGAAAATGTAACTTTGACACTTTCCAGGATGTATGGTGGGTCAGCATTTCAACCACAACACATTATAACTGCATCCATATTATTATTAACAGTTGTGGATACATGTTTAGATTAACAGGTGGGCATCAGGGGAAACACGTTGGAAAAAAAACACACAGGTCTCAACGTCATGATGTGTGTTGTCACACCTCTTTTGGATCTGCAGCACCAGCGTGCTGTATGAATTGACACACTGGTGCGGCTTTACGCCTGAAGCAAATGCAGAGAAATGGCGAGCCTTCACTGAGCCAATTATGTAGAGTCTCTGTGTGAAAAGGGCTACTGATGTAAAAAGCCTGGTATTCATCAAGGTTAAGTCCGCTACATACTGACTAACAAAATTCAAATGTAATAGGACATGGCATTTCCATGATAAAGCACACTATACAGTTGCTGCAGTTTCCCAACCAAAAAAGAAGAAGAATTATGACTACATGCAGTAATTGAAGATTTTTAATAAAATTGGTGGTATCTTGTAGTCAGAGCCAAGTGGCATACTGTGTGTGCTGTTATACATAATAGCAGTGGCATAGCACAGACGGGTAGGTCAGGAATTCAGCCAGACAGACAGTGTCAGATGGCCCGGCAGTCAGATACCAGAGGGTCTGGGGTGATCAAATTGTGTGTGTGAGTGTGCTCTCAGTTTGCTAATGTGGTAGTGTAACTGATTTTAGATTAGTAATTTCTGATGGCATAAATAGGGGATACATTATTATCTAGGGAATACACAATATATATATTAGACCAGCTGTCTCAAACTCACAGCCTGCCGGCAATTTCTGGCATGCCCTCCCCCTTCATCCAGCCCAAAGCCTCATGTCAAAAATAAAATGTAATCAGGCCCATGAAATTATTTTTAAAAATGTTATTTTTTTTAGTTGTTGTAATTTTATGAGATAATAATCAGATGATTGTTATATTTATACCTGCAATGATGTGACCAGCATATGTATATATGTTTGGAGGCGTGAAAGTTAGGTCATTAACCCCAACAACACCATACCTAATGTCAAGCATGGTGGTGGTAGTATTATGCTGGGGGGTTGTTTTGCTGCCAGTTGATCTGATGCTTTCAAGAGAGTAAATGGAATAATGAGCCAGCCATAAGATTGGGTCTTAGGTGCAGTTGGGTGTCCCTACAGGACAGTGATCTCTAACATAATCATAAGTGGTACAGGGATGGCTAATTCAGGCTAGGATTGAGGTTTTGGAATGGCTCTCCCAAAGTCCTGACTTGAACCCCATCGAAAACCTGTGCAAGACAAGTCCGTGCCAGGAAACTTACAAATTTAGTAGAACTTCACTGATTCTGTCAAGAGGAGTGGTTAACAATTCAGCCAGAGGACTACCAGAGGCTTGTGGATGGCTATCAAAAGCAGCTAACTGATGTGAAAATGGCCAAGAGACATTTAACCAAATGTTAGAATTATGTCTATTTTTAACCCAGCAGATTTGGTCACATTTTCAGAAGACCTATAATGAATTTATTATTGAACTAAACTTTGTGAATGTTTTTGTGACAAAGTAGTATGTATTCCACTCATTCCATCACAGAAGTGTATGTAAACTTTCTATCATGACTGTACTATATCTGTCTTCATGCTTGCTAACAGTTGAACTACAAGTGAAAAACAAAGACACACTGGATTTTTGGGGCTGATGCCGATACTGATACTGGGGAGTAAAAACCATCAGATAATGATATATTGGCCGATATTCTTATAGACACAGAATATAGACATTAACGTGTATTTTTATGCAATGATCCCTCAAATGTGTTTTAACAATAACCTTTATTGTCTAAAATATATGGGTGTCCATCTCTCCCTTGTTAGTCTATCCGATTCACATCTAGATACAGGGAATCCAGTATGATTTTGAATACAGGACAATCTGGTATGATTTTATGGGATATGATGCAGTCTCATGCAGTTTCATGTACACATTCATTTTCCAATATAAATCAAAATGAAAAAATCATTCTATAAAAGTGGCAGTGCTTGGGGTCCCTTTGACTTTTATTATTAAGTATATCTGATATACTTCATGAAAGACCAGTAAACCCTTATATTTTAGTAACTTTATGCCATAGGGAAAAATGAAAGACAAATGTAATTTTGTCACCACGCTGAGGACAGTAATGAGAATAATAATTAATGTAAATAATCTTTACAACCTTACTAAAATGACATCAGTGAACTGACATAGTAAACGTCACTGGGAATTTAAGAATTATAAATTACCCCAAGCATCTGTTCTGAATCAGTTCTGTCACAAAAACCATAACATATTGGCACATATCAGACAAAATATATGCTGATACGATACATCTGTGATTGGCCAATATCAGCCGGTATTTTCAGCCAGCCGATATATAATTTAGGCTCTTATTGAAACTGAATGATTGATCGATTGAGGTTCATACTTACCCAACCCTATGTTACAACCCTAGACTGATTGATAAATGGATGGATAAATAAACTTAATTGTTTGTCACAACAGTGACAGAAATTATCCTTTGACAAGACACAACAATGCACACAATGGCATTTAAAACATATTTAAAGGTGCTATAGGCAAGAATGTGGCTAAAATGGTTACTACACTCAAATTCAAAATACTGCAGCGAGTCGTATCCCGTATCCTCCCCCTCCACCCCCTCCCCTCCAGACTCGAGGTTGCCAGTGCGGTTATCATAACTGAGTGGCTCTAAGACACAATTCTTTTCTCTCAGTAAAGACCAAGATGTATTATAATTTGAGGTAACGTTAGCTGTTGACTAGGGAAGGACATATCAGATGGAATAACATTATGCATGATATTTGACAGAACTGTCCTTCATTTTTGCCTCCCCTTTTATAACATTATATACGGTAGTTTATGGTGATATACATGCAAAGACCTCAAGAGGACTCGAATTTATCAAATGTAAGATTTTGTATTGTCCAGCCGCTGCTGTCAAACACGCAGACAGCGGGCGGCTGGACATCAACTGGACATCAGCAGGCTGGAGACCGGATGCCCGTACCAAGACAGTGCTAATGCTGCTAGCGTTAGCTGTGCTTCTAATGTTTGTTTCTGTGATCGAAATGAATAACGTTATTACTTGACAGTTCAAAGTATTCGAAATGTCCATCCCCGTCAAACTATGATGCTAACTTAGTTAGCCAAGCGTACCTTACCTGTCTAGGAGAAGAGTCGCCAATTCGGCATCCGTTCGCAAATTCCTCTCAGCCTTCAAATGTCTCCATCGTTCAAATTCTTCTCCTATATAGACCCTCGCTTTGCCTCTCTTTTAATCTTGTTGTTTTTGCGATTCATAACGAGCCCTTTTGGGTTTTGTTGCCTCCGCCATTGCAACTCAGTCGTATCTGGTAACCTCTGGTTGCATAGCAGCTGAGACTCTACTGACTGCACTGATTTGTAGACGGCGGTGGGTGGAGCCACATGCAAAAACATGATTTCAAAACATCAACATGATTTGCGGTCTGCAAAAGATTTTTTTTAATGCGAATATTGTGGCTGCGCTGTTGTTGGTGAGTTCAGTATGTTATATTCCCGAGTCTCTGTGACATATTAGAATGATTTTATGGCCAGTTGCTGTAGATTTCTTGCCTATTGTGCCTTTAAGACACATTAGAAATACACAAAAGGGGACTACCAAAACAGCAACTAACACACAAATGCAAGCAGTATCAGGACTTGCTCTCTTCACGGAGCAGTGCCCCCATTGTCTTGACCATACAACCCTATGGTGTCATCAGGATTGTCTGAGCTCGGCTTGGATACCAAAGTTTGAAGTCACTGAAATACTCCTTAATATTTTGTTTTAAAATGGGGTAAAATGTAAAAACACATCTCTTTAAAACTGTCTATTCCCATGTGAGGTGAAAAATCTATTTGGGGCTTTTTCAGATGCAGTGTGATTGGGACCAAGTCGAATCAAGTCGAGATGTTAGGAAAAAAATGGTGTGGGATTATGCATGAAATGTCTGAGTCAGCTAAGGTCGTGGGAAGGGGTTTGTCAGAAAACATTGGTATCTGCTGTTGAATTCTTACTCCGCTCTCAGCCTCTGGGCTAGCTGGACTTGTAACACCAGCTTCCTGTAAGCTCACCACACTGTTTCCAGCAGAACAGTATTGTGCCCTGAATTTTCTGTTTCTGTTACTGTTGCATTGCTTTCCTGCACTGATTTTATTTGTCAGTGAGACTGGTTTGGAGCTAAAGCTGAAGACAACGATGTCTTAGAGAATGGAATTTTTGACAGTAGTATCATAATTATTTAATGGATGCTGCTTTTAAATAAGCCCTTCCCTCCTTTGCCTTACAATATGTCAGCAAGTTGTAAAGCATATTTTTGCTCACTTTTTACTATGACTGTATGTGGTGGAGCTGTGTACCACAAATATGTTGCCTCAATTCTTGTTTTTGTGATGACAGTGTGGAACCAAATAGACAAAATCAAGGGTCGACTTATCTGTCCATATCGATTATCGGGCCGATTCAGGCCTATTCAGCATTTTTCTGATTATCGGTAGTAATTCTTCTGTCAGATTGCTGATAAAATAAATGTATTTAAAAATGATTTGCTTTGGCTCTGATGTAGCATCCTCTCACAATGTCCTGCTCACAACCCTATCTGATTAATAGTAGGGTTGAACCAATACCATTTTTTTCAAACCGAGTCCAAGTACGAGTATTTTCATTTGTGTACTTGCAGATACCAAGTACCGATACTGATATTTCTACCACAAAAATAACTATTACGTTACAGATGCACTGAATTGGAAGACAGATTTATTTCCTTCTCTGCTTGTTACAACAAATGATAATAAATTAAATAAAAATGAATATAAATAATCATAATTTCCTGTTTCAACAAAAAGCCTCCACATTGGCACTGTCTTCACATTTGACAAAATGAAACTTGACAAAATATCAATGAAATTTGACAAATTAAACAATGAAACTTATTACACAGTTAGCACAGTCAACTTAATATCTCATTTAAACTATTGCACAGTCTCCACATTTGAATCAGTGTGATATATATTGACGTCTGCATGTAATCAAAAACTGACTGTCAAATCAAATTAAAAAAGAACGTTTCAACAATATTTATTGTCACTTAACATTTAATTATACAGATATATAATACTGTAGATATGTATTATTTTTTTCTCTCTTTAAGGAAAAGAAGGACTGACATCTGTCGTCTCTCCCTGTATCGCTCACTCGTCTCTCTGTCTGTCACATGCTTTTCACCTCTTTCGTCTGTATTCAGAGTCACAATGTTTATCGCCTGGAATGCACAGATTTGATTGGCTGAGTAGTATCACGTGGGATGGCTTAATTCGCATGCAATTGGTTAGTGGATTCCCTGATCCGCTAAACCGGCAGTGCTGGTCAAAATAGAAGCGCCCCGTCAAAATTTAAAACACTTGAACAATTTTTGTCTATAGGTCCAGGTCCGTATAGGACGGCATCTGGGTCCGGACTCGGACCACAGTCTGTCTCTCCGAAATGACAACAAGAAATGACGATGATGATGATGATGTTTCATGCAATGTATGGCCTAATGTAATAACGTTGTATCAGTGCGTGATACCCAATGTCAGTATCGGTATCGGTGCATCCCTAATTAATAGCCTATAAACACTGAATTAAACATTTATTTAATACTACAATGTATCAGATAAATAAATCCATTTATACATACATGAATAGATTGTGTGGAGAGGAATTAGCAGAAAGTAGCAGAAAATGTGAAAATGTACTTAAGAACAGTACTTGAGTAAAGTTGTCACTGGTTATTCAAAATTTTGACTCAAAGAGTTTTGTGTTTTAGTGCAAATGGATATAGGTCACAAATGTCAGTTTTCAGTCTCCTTGATTTCTAATAATCAGTATCGTCCCTGAAAAAGCCATATCAGTCAACTCCTTGACTAAGTTTATGAAAGGTGATGCACAAACAAACCTGAAGTCGGCAAGCTACTTTCCGAAGTAATGTGTGCCTGCAGCCTTGCTAAGTGTACATAACACCTCTCCTGTAGATAATAGCACCTTACCCATGGAGCATTAAAATATAATGCTCTTGACTTAATATCCTGTCAGTTGTACAGTGTTTTTGTATGTGTCCCTTCATATTAGTGATGAGGTTTTGTTTGCAGCTGTTAGTTTCAGGCTGAATGTTTTACTGCTCTGCTGTTCATCAACTGTCTCCAACACAGGAAGCAGTTAAGAGAGCCACTAAGCCGTGTGTGTGTGTGTGTGTGTGTGTGTGAGAGACACAGATCTTATAAACACGAGAAGTAAATGTGTAATGACACTGCAGTTGCAGGATCTGCACATAAACTAGAATGCCAGAAAAGGAAGGAGAAGAAAAAGGGGGAGCTGACAAGAGCTTTAGAACCAAATGATAAGATAATGACGTTTAGTAGTCAGCTCAGAAAGTTGCTTCCAATCAGACTGAAGAGGCAAGCGGTAGCCAGGAAGCTAAATGTACAGCTAACATTTATAGCCATTGGGGGGGGAATACTGTCAAAGCTGCACCAGAGGGGAGATGGCATCTGTGTGAATGGAAAAGCCGGAGGAGTGGATCAGGGGTGTGTCGATCTGATGGTGTTCACAGTCTGACAGCTAAACGGATCCTTCACGCATCCAATAAAAAAAAAAATGTCCTACACTTCAACCCACAAAGCAATATTAAAGGACCAAACAACAGTAATGCCTAACTCTCTCACTCGCGATGAAGTTCAGAATCAGAATCAGAAATCCTTTAGTGTCTTGCAGCCAAACGACAGAATATTACAAAATACAAAGCCAATAGCAAAAATAAACAATATAATTAAAAAGGTAAGAAATAGAATAGACGTATAAACATATAAACATGATATAGTACATAAGTAACAGCAGTGAATTTTTATTACAAATACATTTATTTTTTTTTATAGTTTTTTTGTATATACAAATAATAAATATGGGTGTTAAGAAAATTTACCTGAAATGGAAATGAGTTTTGTACAGTCTTATTGCACAGTGCAGAGTGAGGTCTATTGTGAGCGGTGCTGGTTGTGCAGCAGGAAGGAAGGACCTGCAATACCTCTCCTTCACACACTTAGGTTGTATCTGTCTGTTGCTGAAGGAACTGCCCAGTGCTGTGAGAGTGACCTGCAGAGGGTGGGACTCCTGCATCAGCAGCGATGACAGCTTGTCTATCATCCTGCTCTCTCCCACCACCTGCACTGAGTCAAGAGGGCATCCCAGGATGGAGCTGGCCTTCTTGATAAGTTTATCAAGTCTCCTCCTGTCTGCTGATGAGATGCTGCTGCTCCAGCAGACTACTCCATAGAAAATGTCTGCTGCCACCACAGAGTCATAGAAAGAAGTCAGGAGTGCCCCCTGCACTCCAAAGGACCTAAGCTTCCTCAGCAGATGGAGTCTGCTCTGACCTTTCTTGTATGTTGCTGCAGTGTAATCAGTCCAGTCCAGTTTATTGTTCATGTGAACTCCCAGGTACTTGTAAGATGTTACCATCTCAATGTCCGCTCCCTGGATGTTCACCTGTGTGCAGGGTTTTCTGTGCCTGTGGAAATCCACCACCAGCTCTTTGGTCTTCCCGGCGTTGAGCTGGAGGTGGTTTCGCTGGACTGGTGCCAGCGGAACCACCTTAGAAGTTCTCTCAGATCAGAGGTGGAGCTAAACTGTCCGCCCATCCCGCCTCTGTACCTTTAACACAGACAGCAAGATGGAATATCAGCGCAAGATTCCCACCTTGAAAAGGCAGTGTGAATGGGGCTGAAGACTGAATGACTGAGCCTATGTAGTTGCTGCTATCATATTTAAGAAGCGTATTTTGTTGAATGTTTCATGACTTTTATCGGGCAAATAGAGACGTATAAAACAGACCTTTTCTCCAGATTCGTAGTACATCTGTGATTTATATCAACTGTTATTTGAAAAAGGATATTCCAGCCTCTACAAGGTACAATTGTGCCTGCTGTAACTAGAGATGCACCGATTGCAAAATTCTTGGCCGATACCGATTTCCGGTTTTTAAGGAGGTCTGGTTTTTTCCGATACTGATTTTCTATCTAAGAAATAATTATAATCATATAATAGACACCATATTTGTTTGGCTTGAGTACCCTTCTCCCAGACAACATTTTGCTTATATAACTGCAATTAAAACCACAACTAGTGGTAGGCTATATGCTATCATAACCCCCCTTTTCAAGAACAAAACATCACAAATAAGAAATAGAGTGAGAGTTTCAACAGTGCCTCCTGAGCAGATTTATTTTCAACACTGACCATAACATTCAGTCCAGTTTACAGGTCAGTAACTAACTTACATTCAAACAATAACATTCAAAAACGTCCCAGCAGTTGTCTGGTACAATGTAATTTATTGACTACCCCTCCAGTACCTCTGGGTACTCCTCGGGGTACTCATACCCCCATTTGAGGCTTTCAACAACACCTCAACACAAGCAGCAGTTATAAGACAAAAGAAAACTTTAAGTCCCTCTAAAAAAATAAAGTGCAATGAAATCTTTGTACTTTTAAGTACTGGTAAGTAATTAAAGCTGGTGCTCAAAGTAACCACCTCTTTTAATATTTCAAAATAAAAAGTGCAGCATATACTGTAATATAGGATAAAACTAAAATATTAATACAAACAAAAGATAAAGTGCACTATATGTACTTGAAAATGAAAACTGGTTCTCAAAGTAAATTGCACCACATTTCAGGCCTTTGACCTCTCTTGACATCTCTAAATAAAAAAGTGCATCATAATATGGGATAAAAAAAACAAAACATTAATACAAACAGGTAGCTTTAGGTTGGTCCATCCCACTCCCAATGCAATCACTTAACCATCAGTGGCAGGTTCTTCTTCACAAACAGAAGCATCTCTGCCTTCTCACCAGAAAGCCTGTTTCTTTTCTTATCTATGACATTACTAGCCAAGCTAAACAAGCGCTCGCTATCGACGCTTGTACATGGAGCAGAGAGGTAGGCTTGGGCAAGCGGGGCAAGTGCAGGGTAGTGTGTTTTGTTTTCGTGCCAGTATTTCAGTACATCATTTACAGATTCATCTTCAGATCTCTTGATGGGCAACTCGGACAGGTAACGATGTAACTGCACAGATGAAGGGCTGCCCAGCAGTCGCTCTTCCTCATTGCTAGCACTCTCCTTCAGTATCTCAGCATGCACCGAAAGCAGTGGACTTGCCTTTTTGGCTGCAGGTTCCTCAGAAGGCTGATCAGGTGTGGGTTTGCTGGCACTGGTGTCCACTGTGTCCAGCATGTTCAGAAGCACCCTTTTCACCTCATCCTTTACTTCTGCTGAGAAGTAGCAGGTTTTGTATCTGTATCAACAGACAAAAGGAATTTATTTTTATTATATAGCCACATTAGCCAGGCAATACATAAATGTTGTGCACTCTGAACATACACAAGCAGGCACTAAAAGGCCAACAAAAAATACCTTTTTTTGTTTTAATTAATTTTATGCTTTGATATACCCATGCAAACACATTAGCTTATAGCTTAGTAGCAAATGCTTATTCATTTAAGAATAGTAGTGGGCTAATTAACATTATTAGCAGTAAGTTATAACTTACCTGGGATCCATAGCAGTGGCCACAGCATACAGTGGATTCTTCTCGATGTCTTTAAGCCTTCTCTGGACTGCTTCCAACAGCGTGGCTTTGGCAGTGCCCACAACACGGTCTGTGTCTGCTGCTCTCCCCAAAAGGCGCTTCAGTGCAGTGATTTCAGGGATGACAACTGCGGCGGTGGCTGACGAGGAGCTAATTGTCTTAGTGAGTTCCTCAAAAGGTTCAAGGATGCTCAGCACATTCTCAATTAACCCCCACTGATTTGTGGTGAGTACGGCCAGGAGATCGTGTTCTGTTGCGTATAAGCCCAGGGCACGTTTCTGTTCCAACAGCGACTGCAACATATAAAATGTGCTGTTCCACCTCGTGGGGACATCCTGTTGCAAGCGCTTCATGGGTTGACCCAACTCCTCCTGGATAGCGTGGAGTTTTGAATAGGCCAATGATGAGTGTTTGAAGTGCGTGACTATTCTCCTGCCTGTTGCCACAGTGTCAGTGATAGTGCGTTGAGACTGCAGTCCCACTAGCTCTTAGATTGTCGGCGGTGTGGGACCCGGGGCATTCCTCACAGTGTAGAAGGACTTGATGTAGCTCAAATTCATCATCCAGCCACTGAGCAGTCAGGCTCAACATTGACATTAAGCTCACGTTGGAAGTCCAAATGTCCGTTGTGAAACTGACCGGGGATTTAGTGCCATCCAGCAGTTTGTGTATATGGCTTGAAACGCTCTCAAACAACTCTGGCAGCGCTGTGTCAGGAAAGTACCGCCTACTTGGTAATTTGTACCGTCATCAGATTTACGAAGCCTTTATCCTGTACTACGCTAAACGGCTGGTTGTCCAGTGCCATGAACTCCATTATTTTCCTAGTGGTGGCGTAGGACTTTTCAGTGTTGATGTCGAACATAGCAGCCACGGTGGAGGGTTGTTGTGGTTGCTGCGACTCTGCTGCATCCCTCCTCTTAGCGGCAGTGTCCTCCTTATATTTGCTAAACAAACCTGGGTGCTTCTTTTCCAAGTGGCGTATTAAGTTTGTTGTTCCAAATGTCTTAGGCGTTGATCCTCCACGGCTTACTTTTGACTTGCAAGCATTACAAACAGCGTGTTTTGGGTCGTCCTGGCACAAAGTGAAATAAGTCCAAATCAGCGACATGTTTTCTTCCTGAGTCTTGTTAGTTTTTAGCTGTTTTTTAGCTCTGGGCGCTGCTACACACCGCGCATGCGGGTCAGTTTGATCGGCCGAAAACCGGAAATTACGATTGGGGCCGATTGGATATAAAACCGTCTTTTTTAATCGGCGGCCGATTGATCGGTGCATCTCTAGCTGTAACTCAGTGAGCTAGATTGATGTCCTGTCTTTATGTTAATCAGTCAGAGTGTTAATTCATCTACCAGAAGATAATTGTTGTGTCCTTATTTATTTTTCTGGTTCTCTTTTCTCTGGTTTTGTTCCTGCTTCAACGACCTGCTTTCTTTGACTGCTGCCTGTCCACATCGATATTTGTCATCATGACAACGTGTCTGCTCTCCAACACAGCTGTAAGTACTCTGTTATTTCTCTTCAGCCTGCATAACATCTGAGCTGTACAGATTGGCTCATATAAAATTCACTGTTCGACAAATGCTCATAAACAGAATTTTCTTTATTCTTAGAATTGAATCATTTGAATCTAGACATACCTAGGGGGTAAATAGGTTGGTTCTTTGAATGGACAATATGGAAGAATATTAGTTGAAAAAAGTTAACGAAAATTGTAATCTTTAAATAAATAGCAGTTTTGACATTATGTCTATAGTATTGCATAGATATCTACTAAAGTTAGCATACTAACCAGCTAGCACCGGCCCGTCCTGGTGTTATTTGTTACACTCCTGCTAGATAATAAGTAGGCCTTTTGCACTTCACATCCACTCAAAACTAGATTTGTTCTGTCTTTGCTTAACTGTGTTCAATTCCAAATCTACGACGGAGTATTAGGGCCAGACTAAGAGAAAAAAAAAATATTTTGGAGGGCAAATTACGAGAATAAAGTCATAATATTAGGTCTACGAGAATAAAGTCGTAACATTACAAGAATAAAGTCATAATATTATGAGAAAAAAGTCATAATATTACGAGAATAAAGTCAAAATATTACGAGAATAAAGTCATAATATTACGAGAAAAAAAGTCAAAATATTACGAGAAAAAAGTAGTTATTTTAATGAGAACTCTTACAAGAAAGAGCAGTCTTCCCCCTGTGTTAGAATGAGGAATGCTGAGCATAACTTGAAGAGTTGCGGCTGCTGGGCTCAGGCTAAGGCGACTGTTTGGTTGAGCTGGTCACGTCAGATCTTAACTCTATCGAAGCTTTTTTCTCATTAAAACGACTTTTTTCCCCTTGTATTATTATTACATTATTCTCGTATTATTACGACTTTATTCTTGTAACATTACGACTTTATTCTCATATTATTACGACTTTATTCTTGTAACATTACGACATTTTCTCGTATTATTACGACTTTATTCTCGTAACATTACGACTTAATTCTCGTATTATTACGACTTTATTCTCGTAACATTACGACTTTTTTCTTGTATTATTACGACTTTATTCTCGTAACATTACGACTTTATTCTCGTAACATTACGACTTTATTCTCGTAATTTCCCCCCAATTTTTTTTTTTTTTTTCCTCTTAGTATGGCCCTAATACTCCGTCGTACAAATCAGCTGTTCATGCAGGCACAGTGTATTTATTTTGATATTGTGGCACAAGTGCTTTCTGTCATCTGAGCTTGCAAATGCTACAATGTGTCAAAATCTGCCCATTTTCCAGTTTAGTCTTGTGGCTACTGGAGAAAAGCATCAGCTATGTTTATTTTTGCCCTACAGCAACAGAAGAACCTGGAGGGGTATGTGGGCTTTGCAAATCTTCCCAACCAAGTTTACAGAAAATCTGTGAAGAGAGGTTTCGAGTTCACACTTATGGTTGTGGGTGAGTAATTCTCTTTTAGTGCCTTTTTATGTCCTGGCTCCTCCTCTGTCTCTGACACAATCAGGCATTCGTGTTAAGATAAGTGTTTCTCAGTCTGTTTGCTTATTAAAGTGTGAAGGTCTTGACATACATGTTAATCTGTATCTGTGTTTATAGGATTTACTGTACATGTGTTGAGTAGGATTGAGTTTCATAATAATGTCATGGCTGACAGCGTTAGTACCTTGCTGCTCAATTGCATGAGAGGGTTTTAGTTCAGGAGGATAAGTATTGCGTAAAACAAGACTCCAGAAAACCATATTTAAAAGAAATGCTTGCCATTCAGCAGTACAGACAATCCACTACTGCTACGTGTGTGTGTGTGTGTGTGTGTGTGTGTGTGTGTGTGTGTGTGTGTGTGTGTGTGTGTGTGGCTTATCTCTCTTGGTCTCTTGGTTGTGTGGTGGGTGGAGGATTATTGTCATTCCATTCATGCAGCAGAAATCAAAGCCTGAGCTGATTTGAAGGCAGGCACAGCCATGGGACCCTTCCTTTCCCTACATGTTGTCTGAAGCTACCTAAGCAGGAAACTGCTCTGAATGTCTGCATGATGTCATATACTGCCCTCTGGGTTCATACTGTCAGTGCCTACCTGCCTCCAGCGCTAAAGAGCCTGTCTCCATGGCAAAAAGTGCGCACTGACACTAGGCAATCCATACCGTGCTCAGGCACGTTTGACCTCCAAAGTCCAGTTTGTTTGGCTAGTGTGAATGTTCCGTACCGTGCTCGGTACACTTCCTCAGCCCTGGCACGGTTGGAAGAGGTGTGCTTTGACACGGTACAGTTGCACAGTGCACTTGAAGACGTTTTACCTCTCATCCGAGAAACTGACGATATAGCACTTAGAATTAAAATAGGTAACCATACTTAGGCCTGGTTCGGCCAGAGCAATGTGAGCGCAGGCCAGCAGGGGACTGGGGAGCAGTAATAATCATGCTTTGGCACTGTACGGAGCAACTGGGCCAAGTGTGAGTGCGCCCTTAGATTACCCTCCCCCTCCCAGCTTCATTTATGCACTTACTCCCTGGAGTTTCCCCCCACTGTGCACTTTCAGAAAAGAGGTTCTTATGAGGCAATATTGTGTGCAGCATGTAATTGGACTAGCAGTGTAATTGGAAAAGTCAAGTGCTTTTCACGCTGGAGTAGTTGAATCGTCACATAGTGTTTGCTTTCCTGCATTTTTACGGGGTTTACCCACTGGTTACGTAATTTATGGGATATGATGGAATTTCAAAAAACATATTTCATAAAGAGACAGTTGTGAAGTAGGGAATTGGTTGAAAATTGGTGGCTTGTTTTCACTCTATTTTAGTGCTTTAATAGACAATACAGCCTAATATGAACAGGCTGGACACCAGGCAGCTCACACTAGGGCTGCCACTTTTTATTGTAAATTCGAAAATTCATTCGAAAGTGGGGGGAAAAGTTCTTATTCGAATGTAATGACCTGTTCGAAATCAAAATGTACAGTCTATAAGCGCAACAGACCGTTTGAAGTAGTTCGCCTTGTGATCCAGCAGAGGGCGCTCTAAAACTTCACTATCAGCGTGACCTATTGCACGCCCTATTGACCCTTGACCTATCAATTCAGCTAGTAATGTTAGGTTGTTTGCTACGAAAATGGAGGACACTAGTGAGCAAAGCTGTCCTGAGCGGACAATCACAACGCCAAAGCATCTGAGAAGTAGTGTATGGAAGTATTTTGGGTTCTACACCGTAGATGGAAAAGTAACTAACAAAGATAAAGCTGTTTGTCGACTTTGTACAAAGCAGCTGTCTTACTCTACAACGACAACAAATCTGCAGACTCACTTGCTAGCTTGCCACCTATGTGAGGCAGCGGAGACCGAGGCACCACAGACGAGAGGAGCTGCTGAAGAAACTCAAGTGTACAACCTCGTCTGACTGCCTACTACTCGCACACTCAGCTTCAGCAGGCCTCTTGCCAGCAGCTTGTAAAAATGCAATCACCGACAAGATAGCAAGATTTATATGCAAGGATATGCGGCCCATTGGTATAAATGTCGTGTGGTGTTGTCGTTGGGGTTTCATTCGAATAAATTGCGTGTTATTTCAAATTCATTCGAACTTGATTTTGCTGCGTAGTTATACATCGTGTGCTCTGTACTATGTTCGGTAATCAGATATGCTGAATTAAAGTAACGTGAACCTTTCAACCAAGTCCTCATCATTGACTCCCTAATAACACAACATGGTGGCAGCGGTAATGGATCGCCTATGAACCGAGCATCCGCTCTTCACACAGAGTGACTCTCAAGAGGAACTGTCCGAGGATAACTTTCCTGTCGCCAACGTGGTGAGTGAGAGCTAAGCTAGGTGGCTAGCGGGAGCAAGCTAAGCGGCTAGCGGGAGCGTGATACAGCCTGGGGAAAATCAGAGGACGTAATACCAACGATGAACTGGTCCGAAGCGGATCTAAGTGAAGCTATTTCATTGTTCAAGCAGAAAATGTGTCTTTATCTGGACGATGAGGGGATAACAGGCGAAGTTAAACGAGCTAGGAAAATCTGCAGAGACATTGGGGATGAAGGGCTAAGAAGACTGAATGCTAGCAGACTCAGCGATGATGATAAGAAAAAACCCAAGAAGTTGTGGACTTATTATTTTTGAAGATCAGCTTAAGCTAAATGTGTACTTTAGGATTCACAGGCTCCACTTAATGCAATTCAGACAAAAGCCAAATGAATGCATTGATGACTTTGTGACTAGAGCTAGGACTTTGGCACTGAAATGTCAGTTCACCGATGCAGAGCTAAACGAGCGTCTCATCAAACTCATAATTGCTAGCACCCCACACGATGCTCTGAGAAACGACCTATATGGAAAACCTCAAGACTACTCCTTTGCTGATGTATTGACAGAAGGAAGGAAATATGAAGCATTATCAGCGGGGAATGAACAGTTGACGCAACTAGGATTATCCAACTCTGAAAAAGTGCATGCAATACAGAGGGGCCGGACATGCCATAACTGTAGCATGACCAATCAACGGCGCCACTGTCCCGCGTTCCATGACATCTGCAGAGCTTGCGGCGGGAAAGGACACTGGGCAAGGTGCTGTAAGAAGACCAAACAACAACAACAACAAAAACAAGACTTTGACGCAAGGAAAAGAAGTAAGTTTCGCCCACCACAAAGCAAGCATCCTAAATACCAGGCAAATAAGAAAGGACACAAGTCACAGTATGAGCCCAGAATCGATGTGGTTGACAGCTACGACCCAGATGAACAGCTATATCAGCAACAATTCCATTCCATCACAATCAGCGAAAAATGTATGCACAGCATCGACAACAGACCACCTAGAGAGGAGGCTTACACGGCACTGAATTTCAGACCACCTGATGTCCCAGGTTATGGACACACACTTTGTCTAAAAATAGACACGGGGCATCAGGGAATACTCTCCCACTGAGGACATTTAGACAAATGTATTGTAGTGAGGCAGGAGCATACAAAAGACTAAAGAAAAACAACATGAGGCTGTCTCCCTACAGCGGTCATGAGATTCCCTGTCTCGGAACCATAAACATTCCATGCCAGCAAAGGACTCCAATTGGATCAGTGCAAAGTTTTATGTTGTGGATGTACCAGGACCAGCCGTAATTGGACTGCTCAGAAGTGAACTGCTAAATCTGGTGACTGTGCATGTGGACACCATAAAAAGGAAAATGCTTGACGACAAGAAAAACAAACCTCAGAAAAAGTGCCGAAAATAACAACCTGCGAAGACCTCAAGAGAGCATATCCAAATCAGTTTGACAAGATAGGGAACTTTAAGGGGACTGCAAAACTAATCTTGAAAGATGATGCAGAGCCGTTTATAGACCCTCCAAGAAAGTGCAGCATCCACATCAAAGATAAACTTCAAGAGGAGTTAAACAAACTTGTTGAACAGGATGTACTGCGGAAAGTGGAACAGCACACTGACTGGTGCTCTAGCCTGGCATAAACCTCCAAGAAGGATGGATCCTTTCGGATATGCCTAGACCCACAAAAACTTTTCCAGCCTGAAAAGATGCCCACATAAAATACCTACTGTAGAGGAACTGAACCCAAAGTTTGCAAATGCAAAGATATTCAGTAAGCTGGATGCCAAAGCGGGATACTGGTCAATACACCTGGATGAAGACTCCCAACTCCTAACAACATTTCATACTCCATTTGGCAGGTACTGCTGGAAACGCTTGCCTTTTGGACTGAGTGTGTCACAAGACCTCTTCCAGGCCAGGATGGACCAAATCCTTCAAGGGGTCCACAGCGTGATCAGTATAGCTGATGACATCACAGTGTGTGGAAAAGATGAAGAAGATCACGACAGAAACCTGATCAACCTGATGGAGCGCGCAGCAGAAGCAGGTATGGTGTTCAATAGTGAGAAATGCGCTATTAAGCAGGAAAGCATCTCATTCTTTTGGAACTTGTAAGCAGAAAATGGCATTAAACTTGCCCTTGCAAAAATAAGAGACATCCAGAAAATGCCAACCCCCCCAAAACAAAGATGAACTACACAGATTCATGGGAATGCTGACATATCTCGCAGCCTACATACCGAAGTTTGCTGAAAAAGCACGCACCTTGAGAGGACTGCCTAAAAAATGAGGCGCTGTGGATATGGGAGGCAGACCATCAGAAATCTTTTGAGGAGCTGAAATCAGCTATTGCAGAGGATGCATGTCTGAAATACTATGATGCAAGCATGCCTCTGACACTCAAAGTGGATGCATCACAAAAGGGCCTAGGAATAGCGCTGGTGCATAACAATAGACCCACTGCATTTGGATCAAAGACTCTGACAGACTGCCAGTCAAGGTACAGTAATATAGAAAGAGAAATGCTTGCAATAGTATATGGAATGCAGCGATACCACACTTACCTGTATGGGAAGTCATTCACTGTGATAACGGATCACAAGCCACTGGTCACCATCTAAGCCTTTGCACGCAGCACCACCTCGACTCCAATGCATGCTGATCAAAACCCAGGGATACAACTATGAAGTCAGATACAGACCTGGAATAGAGATGGTCCTAGCAGACACCCTTAGCCGTTTGCCAAACCCTGAAAATGACGGCGATATACAGCTGGACGAGCGCATAGATGGAGTCAGTGCAGAAATAGAAGACCCAGAGAGGTACACCATTGCCATAATAAACTTCTCACCCAAAAAGTAGGATGCATTACGCAAACAGACTGCCGTCGACCCTAAGCTCAGAGAGCTGAAAGAGCTTATCCATCAAGGATGGCTGGAAAACATACGGGACCTGCCCAAAGACCTGCATGCATATTGGTCCTACAGAGATGAATTTGCTGTGGAGTCAGGAGTCATATTCAAAGGCAGACAGGTATTTATCCCAGATTCTATGTGTAAGGACATCTTGACCCAACTCTATGTGGGCTATCAAGGCATAGAAAAAACACGCCGGCTAGCAAGAGAAAGTGTGTACTGGACAAAGATGAACGAGGACATTGAAAAGATCTGTAAGTCATGCAGTGTATGTGCAGAACATCAAGACGCAAATCCAAAAGAACCTCTCACACCGCACGACACTCCGTCAAAGCCATGGCAGTCAGTAGCGTCTGACTTATTTGAAGTCAGTGGTCGCCAGTTCCTGTTGACTGTGGACAGATGCTCAAAATATCCACTTGTGGATGAAATGCCCACTCCAGTATCCATCCATGCAGTCGCACAGAAGATTCAAACGTACATGTCTTTATTCGGGCGTCCGGATGAAATGCTGACCGATAACGGACCACAGGACAAGCCTTCAAAAAACTGATGACAGATTGGGGAGTAAGACACATCACCAGCTCACCCCATTACCCGAAAAGCAATGGATTCATTGAAAGGTACACTGCCTATAAAAAGTATTCACCCCCCTTGGCATTTTTCAAGTTTTGTTGCCTTACAACCTGGAATTAATATGGATTGTTTGAAAATTTGTATCATTTAATTTACAGAACATGCCCACAACTTTGAAGATGTTTTTTTATTATTATTATGAAGCAAACAACAAATAGGACAAAATAGCAGAAAAAGTCAATGTGCATAACTATTAACCCCCCTAAAGTCAATATTTTGTAGAGCCACCTTTTGCGGCAATCACAGCTCCAAGTCGCTTTGGATAAGTCTCTATGAGCTTGCCACATCTTACCACTGGGATTTTTGCCCATTCCTCCTTGCAAAACTGCTCCAGCTCCTTCAAGTTGGATGTTTGCGCTTGTGAACAGCAATCGTTAAGTCTGACCACAGATTTTCTATTGGATTGAGGTCTGGGCTTTGACTAGGCCATTCCAACACATTTACTCCATACATTTTGGGAGTCTCCCACATGCCTTTTCACAAACTCAAAACGTGCCATACTGTTTTTTTGCTGAAAGTAATGGCTTTCTTCTGGCCACTCTGCCATAAAGCCAAACTCTATGGAGCGTACGGCTTATTGTCGTCCTATGTACAGATACTCCAGTCTCTGCTGTGGAACTTTGCAGCTCCTCCAGGGTTACCTTAGCTCTCTGTGCTGCCTCTCTGATTAATGCCCTCCTTGCCTAGTCTGTGAATTTTGGTGGGTGGCCGTCTCTTGGCAGGTTTGCTGTTGTGCCATGTTCTTACCATTTGGTTATGATAGATTTGATGGTGCTCCTGGGGATCATCAAAGATTTGGATATTTTTTATAACCTAACCCTGACTTGTACTTATCAACAACATTGTCCCTTACTTGTTTGAAGAGTTCCTTGGTCTTCATGGCAGTGTTTGGTTAGTGGTGCCTCTTGCTTAGGTGTTGCAGCCTCTGGGGCCTTTCAAAAAAAGCTGTGTATATGTACTGACAGATCATGTGACACAGATTGCATACAGGTGGACATCATTTCACTAATTATGTGACTTCTGAAGGTAATCGGTTGCACCAGAGCTTTTTATGGGCTTCATAACAAAGGGGGTGAATACATATGCACGTGCCAATTTTCATTTTTTTTTATTTCTAAAAAATAGTTTTATGTATATATTTTTCTCATTTCACTTCACCAACTTAGACTGTTGTGTTCTGATCCATCACATAAAATTCAGATTAAAAAAACATTGAACTAAAGGCTGTAGTAGTGAGTGGTTACTTTATATACAGTTCAGTTAGCTGGCATTAAGGATTTTGATACATTTATGTTGTAGCACCTTAATCACTTTATTTGTTTGCAGAGTGATGAAAAAGACCCATAAAGCTAAAGTGAGCCCTCAGGTATACACAGGTGACAATTCATTTTCCTGTGTCCTTATGCTCTTATGCTAACAAATTTTTATAAAAGTTCCTAATTGTAATGACTTCTGATCTAAAACGTTAGGGCTTCCACCTAAACATCAATGAGTCGAATCATCAACTGAGGACCCTCCGAGTCAAACGTCATGTTGAAAGTTGAAGCAGTAGAAGTTTTTTTAAAGGTATTCCTCTCTTAAAATGACAATGAATGAAAATGGTTTGACAGAAAAGGAGGGCAGAACAACATGATGCACAGCATGCACTGTTTTGTCACTTTTATTTCGTGCAACTGGAACCTCTCAGCTGTGGGGCTGGTGAGGTCAGCTGTCCCACAGCAGACTCTTGCAAAGCTTCCTCTGCTGCTGTTCAGCTATGTGATTGCCACTGTGCTGGCAGTGCGGACAGCATGATGGAGAGGCACTCCAAAGCTTGTTAGGACTTTATTACTAAATTATAATTAGGAAACACATTTTTGATTTCTCTCTGATGTTTTCATATAATTTTGATGATCATGATGAGTTTGGTTCTCTTGCAACCAGAGCTCCTCATCGTCCATTTCCTCACACTGGGCTCAGACTTTGACCTGGATCTCCCTGTGTTTCAGTAGCCTTGCTGTTCCAGTTAATTTTATCGCATGTTTCACCCACAGTTTGCTCAAAACTGCAGCCTCATCTAAACAGCCAAATCTAAACAGGCACACTGCTGATTTAGGGTGTCATGATTTCGATTTTAAATCGAAATCGACCGAAATTAAGTCACAATCTCGAACTTCGAATTAAAAAATGGAATCGTCGATGCTGCCATGCCCCCACGTCACGTCCGGTCGGCTTGCCAAGCGGAAAAAAACACACAGGTGTTGAAGTGTTACAAGTCAACCTCCTCTAACTTAGCTACTAGCTAAGCCAGTAGCTATTAGCTACAGCCAGTCAAACGATAGCATGGTGTTACATCATTCCTGTTCGGCTCCCGGACCGTGGTCGGGAAGCACAGGGGAGATGATTTCCTCCAGGGACGAAGTTTCTGTTTCCCTTCGGGGTGAACCCCCTTCCACGTGTTAAGCTGGTCAGGAAATAAGACCAGGGAGCTTTGCTGTATCTTGAGGAGCCGTCGCCTTTATTCACAGCCAAACTGCAGCCTATATTGTACACTTTATTGCTGTCGGTACTACTGCGACTCCTTTCACTTCTCCTTACTCTCTCATTAATTCACTGTCCGCACGTACGCACGCTCCCTCGCCCACTCACACCTCACGCACCTTACGCACACACACCTCACGCACCGCACTATTCCTGAAAGGGGCTATGACACTCTTACAACAATTATCTGTGTGGTATATGTTCAACTGTTCGGAAATAGTTTGTTAAGACACTTAATTGTTCAGAGAAGACTATGGACGTGGCTGTTTTATTTTTTTGTTTGTTTTGTTGTGAACTTGAATGTCTTCTTCTGTGAAGGAGACTGCAGTTACAAAAGAGAAAGTAGATGGCAGGTTATTTTGTTTAAATTTCCAATTGACTCTAGATATAAATCATTGTTACATTATGTTGGTAATAAAGGTTTAAATTTGACAATGTAGTGTGGTTCATTGCGAACAAAGGTCAGATATTATATTGCATAAAAGTCTAGTCTGAAATGGCATAGCAACCTGTGCTTTAAAAAAATACATGTAAAAATCGAGAATCGAATCGAAGCGTGACCTTAGAATCGAAAATGTAATCGAATCGAGGATTTGGAGAATCGTGACACCCCTACTGTTGATGGTGTTGGATTACCACAATCAGCCCCTCCAGGTTCTTGCAGAAATTATTGTGACTATTGCAGATCCAGCAGATCCAACAGCTGCGAAAAAAACTTGCACAAAATTTTTGTGCCCTTCACAACTTCTCAAAGTATAAGATGACAACTTATTTTTGTATGACTAATAGTCCTCAACCCCCAAATATTCAATTGGCAGTAACAGATAAAATCAAAGCATAATAACCACATTTGAGAAACTGGAACCAGTGAATGTCTGGCAATTTTTGCTTGATAAATGACTAAAAGATTTAACTGATTATCAAAATTGATCAAAATCAAAATTATTTTTAATTGATTGTTTATTTAAGGGTTTAGTGCCAACAAAAACACAAAAGCAAAAGTGTTGACACATTGCCTGTCCACCCTCTGGACTTGTGAACTGTGCCCTCCTGTTGTTGGACTTGGACCTAATTTTGATTACTTCTAAAGCTTATACTTATAGAGGTGTGGAAATTTCTTGATTATAAGATGCATCGCAATGCCTACGTGGAACATTCTTCATAAATGCAGACTCGGAGCATATTGCGAGTCTGCAGCTTGCAGAAAACTAAGCTTGATTATAGATGAGAAATTGAGATACAAAAAGCAGAATTTTGACTTTCTAACTCATACTTTTGAACTTTTTCATAGTTCTGTCTTTAGCATGGTCACTGTGCTGCTAAATATTTTTTTTAATAATGAAATTTTCTAATTCCTTTTTAATGCTGCTCATTCTAGTATACATAACCTCAGTATTTATGAAATCATCGCTGCAACCCTGCATGCAAGAAAAACTTCCACCTTGAAAGATGCCGGAAGTCTTTGTGAATTGATAGTTTATTGTTAAAAAGAAAGTGATAATGTGCATGCTAGCATGCATGCGCTTATCACATGAACGCATGTGTGCACACATGAGCGTGTCTTAGGTGCGCTCCAATACAAAAAAAAAAGTAGCACTACATCCCTAGTAATTCAACTTGTGTAAATGCTCTCCTCTCTCTCTTTTGTGCCCTTCTGGCCAACAGTCACCTAGAAACCTCCCGAAAGGGAATGTTTTTCAAATGCTTTACATTTCAATATCTGATTTCCTCTGTCACCACCAATATCAAAATCAAACTAACATCTTTGACCAGCACGTTTTTAAATGTTCTCTACTCAAGACAAATGCTCTTTAGTTTAAGTCAGGCCTAAAGTGGATAGCCCTGTTGTAATGGAGATATAACTCCAAGCTGCGCTGACCTAATATTCTGATTCAAACAGCATCTACCCAAGTTAGCACATGTGGAAATGCCTTATTAAATAACCAGCTGCATCTCATTCAATGCCCTCTGTAACACAGTTAGAGTATCTTGATGAAAAATTCAGCAGTAATACTGGATCACAGTTTAAATTGGAGTTTAAAGTTTTGTGGCAACAGAATTAAATGTAATCTAGGTTTGGAAAAAAACTAAACTAAAAAAAAGTTAAAGAAAGTTTAAATTTAATCTTTCTTAATTTTGAGATAGTTTTAAAGTTTGGTGCAACAGAATTTAAAATTAAACCATGATTGAATTGGATTTTTAATGTTAATCCCTTTTGGTACAATCCGGCCAGAGAGTGAATTAAAGTGTTCAAGTTTTTTTGTACCTCAGATTTAATCGAAAACAGAGCAATGGAGTCTGCTTTTGATTTCTGTTTTCACTCCTTTGTTAGAGTGAAAATTCATGATGACTGCAGTGGTTGAAAATGTTTGTTCCCCTCTCTATCCTTCCCATGATTCTCTGATTAGAATCCTGAAATGCAGACAGGAAAAGAATTTGGGAGGACAGTCTGTCTGTCTGTCTGTCTCCTTCTTCGTCTCATGTTAACGCTTGCCTGTTTAAAAAGGGGAGTTAAAGGGAGCCATTTCCTGTACTAAGAAAAGTTTTGAATCTGAAACATGTTAAGAATGTCCAGCAGTGAAAGACTGCATTAGAAGTTGGAGTTGATAAACATCTGGAGATTGTGTCATGTTGGCTTTAGTCTGGCATATGACATATATGACAAAGGGGATTAGAATCAAGTCCAGTGTGAGAAGCATCTCTTGTGGTGACTCCCACCCACTCACTCTGGCTTTGTCTTTGTCTTTCAGGGGAATCTGGGCTGGGGAAGTCTACACTCATCAACTCACTCTTTCTGACAGACCTGTACTCCCCTGAATACCCAGGTCCTTCGCATAGAATTAAAAAAACTGTACAGGTAATTATTTATTTTTTCAAGAATAATCCACACCTTTCTTCTCTTCAAATGTCATCACTGTATTTATTTCGAGTTTTGGCAAATTGGTTATTTGATTATGCCAATAATTGAATTTTAATGAAAGGCCAAAGGGTTATATGTCAATTGAGACATGATTTGTTGCCTTCAGCCTGACACTGAGCATTGCAGCTATCAACTTAATAGTTGCTGTGTGAGATCTTGTTTTTTGAGGCTGCTCCTCCTTGCCGTTGCCACCCATGTGTTAGTGTTAGTGTAGTGTAATTCAAATTGGAAAATGTAATGGCCTTTATTTAATTTAATTTAATTTAATTTAATTTAATTTAATTTAATTATTAATGAAATAATTTTATTAAAAAAAAAAAAAATTGTAAATATATTTTAACATTTTTACACAAAATCTACTCCACAACAGGACTAAGATGTTCCTGTGATTTTGTTTAGGTCCGCATGATTTCTGATGATTTCATCTGAAAGGAATTCCTGGAGCTAATCCTTGACAGTGAAAAGAGAATCACCTAGCTGTGTAACAATTTACAATTCTAGCATATTTGGATCTAAATAAAAAGCCATATTCACAGAGCTTGGGATGGCCAATCACATTTTTAAAGCTGTTGTTATAGAGGCCCAAGGGTGTCGACATCAGATATTGAATTATTGCAAAATTATAAAATGAATAATGTTTTATAGAAGTACAAACAAAATATGAAGATAGCAATGAAAATCTGAAAAAATCCAATCAATTAAAAAAAAATCTCAATATTACAGTGTTTTTCATTCTGCTTCTTCTGTTCAGCTGTCAGCTCATTTAGACCAAAGCAACGGATCTCACATAACTAGCTCTGTCCTTGTTGTCTTGACTGACAGACAGCGACTTTGTGATTAAGAAGAAACATTAAAATGATCAGTGAATAATGGACAAAATTACAAACTGTAGCAAACTACAAAAAAGCAAAGCAATAGAATGAAAAGAAGATATTTCTTAATCATGGGCTGTATGTGTACTATAAAATGTATCGGAAAATTTCACAATTCAGTTGCTATTTTACATATTTTATCTGCAATCAGTCATATGATTATTAATTCATTATGTTGTATTTATGTATTGATTTTAAATATTTATATGTATTATTTGTATTGTCAAATAATAACTGATCAGTAATGAGTGATCTGAACAAATCTGCAAAACCATATAATTAAAATCCTAATGTAAACATTGATATTTTCAATTGTACACCAGGTTAGACAGTTCTTTGTACCATTTACAGCATTCATACTCTCATTATCTCTTTCATTTCCAGGCACAATTGGTAATGTAACTGAAATATCACTTACTGAATCAATTTTGGACCTTGTGATTGAATTAATTCTGTAAATCAGTGGTAGTACCTAGCTCCAGTCTGGCTGTGTGAGGTTTGGGAGAAAGGAGGCCCACGACTGTGGCAAAGCCCCACAAAAGCTCCTTTATGTAGGCTGGAGTATGGTTCGGTGTAAACATGGGAAAGTATTGCCAAAAAAGGGGGCTGAACCAGCAGCTCTCATAGCTGTTTATACGTGAGTGGATTTAGAATCATAATCCTAAAGATTTTCATTGTATAAATGTATGCATGAAGACTAGTGGACACATTCAAACCATATATTTATTATTACTGTGTTAAATGATATTGTTGATTGTCTTCCTTATTCCCCTGTCCTCCCAACCCCCACCTTCTTTTCAGAGTCATAGCAAGCTGAACACACAGACATTACACATACCCGTTATGTCAACCTATTTCTATCCAGATAAACATCAATAAATTGATCTATAAATTATTTTTACCCTTATAACTAGATCTTGCTTCATAATCATCACCTTGAGATGTTATCTAGTGATTGTTCAGGTGTTTCTTCCATGACAATTTATAAGATTGTACAGAAATGAGAGCTAAAAGATAGGGGGAATATTGACCACTAACGTATTTCCATGTGCCATCGTAGTTCCTGTTTAGACAATTCAAAGCATGATGGGAACCCTGGTGAGAAATTATGTATTTATCAATGCGATACTTGTATCGCTGGAACACTGATACTCTCCTGGAATATGGACTTTCTAATTGACATTTAGGGACTGTACTATAAGCGTGTAAATAAGAGCAAAAAGGGAGTGAGAATGAAAATGAAACAAAAACAGACCGTCACTGTAGTGATGATACTGTACATATGCACCATTTGCTCTTCTTCTGTTGAATTTCTGACAGAGAAGCTGCACAAGGAATGTTTGTTGCCTCCATCGGAAGATGGATAAATCAATCCCAACAGAATTGTACAATTAAAACTCACTTGCCTAAACCACTAGTTACCAGACGTTGGTGACTCTAACTGACAGTATCTAAAGTTTGAAAAGAGTATAAGTTTGACATCACAAAAACTTTATGGAACTCTGTCAAATCATGCTGGGATAACATGAGTCACCAGATAAGGTAAGATGGCAGCAGTATAGGAAGAAGAGGGAGAAAAGATTTGACTATGATCATGATGATCGAGGAAACCTGGCGTTATACCAGATATAAAGCACATTGCGGAGACTAGCAAACAACCACAACAACTGTGCAGCCATGCGGCCTTCGAATTTACCCTGCAGACAAGAGTAGATGGAAGATTTAAACTGGTTTGAAGCTAAACCAGACATCCAAGCTGATGTACTTGCAGTTCCACTCCCAGACAAAAAAGACCAAGCTTGACAGCAGAAAAAATGCTGAAATCCCAGAAGCAATCTGTGAGTTACCTCAAAGACATAATAATACTTGCAGGTAACGCCAAATGTCAGCATTACAACTGCAGATGGTTCCTAAAGATTCATGGCATAAGAGAGGAAGATGGAGAAAATATCAGAAGCAGGATCATTGATCAGGGAAAGTGGTTCCAAAAATTCATGACAGTCTGAGGGTCGACATCGTCCCTCGCATGGGGCATCGGGGCAAGACGACTTAAACAGATCGACCATATCGTTGGTCATGTGATGACATTGCGATACTGTCTGGAAGGTGGCTAAAGGCTCAAAGTTTCTTCTTGACCATCTAATGATCATCAAAGCACTGTCTCTAAAAGGGGAAAGCCGTAAGAAAGAAGCTTTGGCCCTTTAGTGTCTTAAGAAGAGAAGAAAACTTCCTTCCGTGCCCCCAGTCTTTAAAAATTGGCTGTTCAGAGGTAGTTTAAGTACTGTTGGTGTAACACAAATTTAAAGGCGATTTTGTTGAGACAATGCATTCTAGCAATGGTAGATGGATTATACTGATAATTAAACAAGCGATTGCTAATTTTGTTGTTTAATATATATGGGTCTAATTCCCATGCTTCTAATAAGATTTTATTTAACGAAATACCTGCCAAATTAAAACAACAAATAACTACCAAGGTTCATAAACAATTTTTGATTGTGATTTTAATAAATGTCCTAATGATATCACGGATAGATATCCTCCCAAACCAAACTTCACAGAGCAAAAAGTACAAAATAATTCACCTGGTGCAACAGGAGATTAACCCTAAAATACAAAATGGATCTGTTCTTAATTTCTTCCTCAGCCCTTCAATTTGTGAATGAAGGGAGTGAATCACATGTATGCCCCACTTTCGGACTATAAACAAACCTTTAAACTAGATGCTACCCAGAAGGGTATATATATACAATATACATATATATACATATACAAGGGTAGTGGAAATACATTTTATTTTAATTGTATTTAAATGCTATGTGGCATCAAATTTTACAGAAATTTGAAAAATTAGGGAAATACAATGTTAATCAGAATTAACAGATTGTTTGTCGTGGACAGGACAATGTGAACACTAATACTATAGGTAAGAGACTCAAACTGACCCACTGAAAAAGCTACTAAATCAAGGTTACGTCAAAAATGTAGTTTTTAGTTTATATTTAAAGGCCTCAATAGAGCCAGATTATCTGATGTCAGCAGGAAGGTTATTCCAGAGGAAGGGGGCATGATAGGAAAAAGCCTTGCAGCCAGCTAATTTCTTTTTAACCCTTGGAACCGTCAGGAGCACTGAATTCTGAGAGCGTGATGTACAAGGTGGAATACATGTTTAATAAAATTGGACAGGTATGAAAAGGCCGTGTACAGGTTTGTATGACATTAGAAGCACCTTAAAGTCTGATCTGACATGAATTGGGAGCCAATGCAGTGAGGCTGGGATTGGTGTAATTTCATAAAATTTTCTTGTATGTGCTCGAGCTGCAGCAGTCTGAACCATCTGAAGACTTTTACTACTCTCACGTCTCTCAGTCTAGACGAAACAAAGGCATGAATCAGGATCTCTGCATCTGGCGTGGACAGGAAAGACCTAATTTTAGCTATGTTGCGTAGGTGGTAAAATTCGATCTTGGTAATTTCTTTGATGTGCTGATTGAAAGAGGGGGTAAAATCAAATGTAACACCAAGATTCTTGACAGTTGAACTTTAAGAAATAACATGGTCAAGACTCCAACTCCAACTATAGAATAATATGGCAAAGAGGTAAAATATATTAAGAATAGAGCAAAGGGCCAAGAACAGAGCTCTGGGTAACTCCATACTTCATGTCAGTATTGTAGTAGTATTATTATAAGAAACACATTGTGTTCTTTCCGTTATTTTCCTTGTTTGATGTCCTTTATGTAGTTTTATTTTCGTATACATTTGTTTTGTATGTGCTATTGTTCGGTTTACCTGAATTCTTTGTAAAACCTCTGTTTTGTGTACAATGGGGCAAAAAAGAATTTAGTCAGCCACCAATTGTGCAAGTTCTCCCACTTAAAAAGATGAGAGAGGCCTGTAATTTTCATCATAGGTACACTTCAACTATGAGAGACAGAATGGGGGAAAGAATCCAGGAAACCACATTGTAGGATTTTTAATGAAGTAATTGGTAAATTCCTCGCTAAGATAAGTATTTGGTCACCTACAAACAAGCAAGATTTCTGGCTTTCACAGACCTGTAACTTCTTCAAGAGGCTTCTCTGTCCTCCACTCGTTACCTGTATTAATGGCACCTGTTTGAACTCGTTGTCAGTATAAAAGACACCTGTCCACAACCTTAAACAGTCACACTCCAAACTCCACTATGGCCAAGACCAAAGAGCTGTCAAAGGACACCAGAAACAAAATTGTAGACCTGTACCAGGCTGGGAAGACTGAATCTGCAATAGGTAAGCAGCTTGGTGTGAAGAAATCAACTGTGGGAGCAATTATTAGAAAATGAAAGACATACAAGACCACTGATAATCTCCCTCGATCTGGGGCTCTACGCAAGATCTCACCCCATGGGATCAAAATGATCACAAGAACGGTAAGCAAAAATCCCAGAACCACACGGGGGGGACCTAGTGAATGACCTGCAGAGAGCTGGGACCAAAGTAACAAAGGCTACCATCAGTAACACACTACGACGCCAGGGACTCAAATCCTGCAGTGCCAGACGTGTCCCCCTGCTTAAGACAGTACATGTCCAGGCCCATCTGAAGTTTGCTAGAGAGCATTTGGATGATCCAGAAGAGGATTGGGAGAATGTCATATGGTCAGATGAAACCAAAATAGGACTTTTTGGTAAAAACTCAACTTGTCGTGTTTGGAGGAGAAAGAAAGCTGAGTTGCATCCAAAGAACACCATACCTACTGTGAAGCATGGGGGTGGAAACATCATGCTTTGGGGCTGTTTTTCTGCAAAGGGACCAGGATGACTGATCCGTGTAAAGGAAAGAATTAATGGGGACATGTATCGTGAGATTGTGAGTGAAAACCTCCTTCTATCAGCAAGGGCATTGAAGATGAAACGTGGCTGGGTCTTTCAGCATGACAACGATCCCAAACACACCGCCCGGGCAAGGAAGGACTGGCTTCGTAAGAAGCATTTCAAGGTCCTGGAGTGGCCTAGCCAGTCTCCAGATCTCAACCCCATAGAAAATCTTTGGAGGGAGTTGAAAGTCTGTGTTGCCCAGCGACAGCCCCAAAACATCACTGCTCTAGAGGAGATCTGCATAGAGGAATGGGCCAAAATACCAGCAACAGTGTGTGAAAACCTTGTGAAGACTTACAGAAAACATTTGACCTCTGTCTTTGCCGCATTATCGCCGCAGCGGTGGTTCGCCAAGTCTCCACCAATGGTGATTCACACAGAGCGAAGCATCGCCACCATAAAGAATAACTGCCATGTAATTCACACAGAAAGCCGGCACTACGGCTCCTAAAGAGGCGTGACGGATTACGTCATGATGATGACGCCGGTGTGTTTTCAAGGTGTATCCCCGGAGTTCACTGAAGTCACGGTCGAGAGGGCTGACCGTCGCGGTGATTTATTTTCATCACAGACACTTGGTGAGTTAAAGTTTTTTGCCAGTGACAGACGCTGTTTTTCAGGCAGAAATGTCACAAAGAGTCAGGAGGACAGACGCTTCTCCATCTCTGGTATTTTTTTCCTCATAAGTTGCCTAAGACAGTTACAGTTACAAAGTTACTTTTGTTTGGTCCTGTAACGTTGCTTTGTGGGACATTTCTCTGTATTAAGTTGAGTTAAGGACCTGTGTAGTTAACCAACCGTCCGATCGACATGCCCGTGATACGCGAAGCCGGCTTACCCATTCACACTGGTTCGGTTAGTCAATAATGCGGCTCTGATACTGCCTCCAGAGGCGTATCAGCGGCAGAGCTCAATTTCACCCCTCGCCACCTCCGGGAGATTCACACTGAGATGGAGGCGGAGAATTGGCGCACTAAAGCCGCATGCAAATGACTGTGAAAAGGGCTAGTGTGTGTGTTAACTGTCAGAGGTGATAGGCCAGGGCAGATATCCCAGTTGTTTCTCCTTAATATGGCTCAGTGAGACTGCAGAGCGGATTATACAAAAACAGGGTCAGTGAGCTCAGGCTTGTCCTGCCAGTGCAGACATGTCATGCCATGCCTGACAATTATTCCTGCTTCAGTGGAATTATAGAGATCCAAATAACAAGATAGTTTGATGAAGTCAGACTATCTGTGTGTGTGTGTGTGTGTGTGTGTGTGTGTCACGGTTCGATTTGATTCTCAATTTTTACATGTATTTTTTTAAAGCACAGATTGCTATGCCATTTTAGGCTAGACTTTTATGCAATATAATATCTGACCTTTGTTCACAATAAACCACACTACATTGTCAAATTTAAAATATTTATTAATAACATAATGTAACAATAACTTATATCTTCAGTCAATTGGAAATTTAAACAAAAGAATCTGCCATCTAGTTTCTCTTTTGTAACTGCAGTCTTCTTCACAGAGGATGACATTCAAGTTCACAACAAAACAAACAAAAAAATAAAACAGCCACGTCCATAGTCTTCTCTGAACAATTTACTGTCTTAACAAACTATTTCCAAACAGTTGAACATATACCACACAGATAATTGTTGCAAGAGTGGCGTAGCCCCTTTCAGGAATAGGGCGGTGTGTGAGGTGTGTGTGCGTAAAATGCATAAGGTGTAAGTGGGCGAGCGAGAGTGAGGGAGCGAGTGTACTGCGGACAGTGAACGAATGACAGAGGAAGGAGAAGTAAAAGGAGTCGCAGTAGTAAAGACGGCAATAAAGTGTACAATATAGGCTGCAGTTTGGCTGTGAATAAAGGTGACGGCTCCTCAAGATACAGCAAAGCTCCCTGGTATTATTTCCCGACCAGCTTAACACGTGAAAGGGGGTTCACCCCGAAGGGAAACAGAAACTTCGTCCCTGGAGGAAATCATCTCCCCTGTGCTTCCCGACCACAGTCCGGGAGCTGAACAGGAATGATGTAACACCATGCTATCGTTTGACTGGCTGTAGCTAATAGCTACTGGCTTAGTTATTAGCTAAGTTTGAGGAGGTTGACTTGCAGCACTTCAACACGTATTTTTTTTCCACCTGACAAGCCGACTGGACGTGACATGGGGGTGAGGCAGCATCGACGATTCTTTTTTTTAATTTGAAGTTCGAGATTATGACTTAATTTCGGTCGATTCCGAATAAAAATCGAAATCGTGACACCCTTTATATATATATGTATGTTTGTGTGTATATATATATATATATATATATATATATATATATATATATATATATATATATATATATATATATATATATATATATATATATATATATATATATATATATATATATATATATATGTATATGTGTATATATGTATATATATATATATATATATATATATATATATATATATATATATATATATATATATATATATATATATATATATGTATGTGTATATATGTATGTATATATATATATATATGTGTATATATGTATATATATTAGTGGTGGGCATGATTATTTTTTAAATCTAGATTAATCTCACTGTAGTCTTGGAATTAATTTAGATTAATCTAGATTAAAATGGCTCATTTGAGTTCTGCCAAAGGCATTCATAATATGTGTGTGCTACCTAAATAATGACTAAAAGTAAGTCTTTGAGAACAGGTTTCTCAAGCCAGGTGGCGCAGTAGACCAGGGGCTCATCTCCTGTTTCCAAAATGCATCACAAACTGCTTGAGAAAGCTGTTCTACTATGATAATTGGTGATGAAAATAAATCATGTTCAATAAGATGTACTTGTGTTTACTAACTGTTTATTCAGTTAAACATGATGAACCGTTTAAAGTCAGTAGCTTTGTGTCAATCAGTCCAAGCTCTATTTCTCCTTCTTCCACCAGTCACTCAGGCAGACAAGCTTGTTCACATTTTCTGGTGACAAACTAGATCTCCTCTTCTGCAAAATATGACCTGCTAAAGAAAAAAGTCTCTCGCATGGCACAGTTGTGGCAGGAGTCCCCAAGTATTTACAGGCAATGTGGGCCATCTTACCATAGACAGCAGTGTGCTCTGACCACCACTTCAGTGGACACTGATCTAAGCTGGCACTGGGCTCTACCTTGTACCTCTCCACAGTATTGTCTTCTGGTGTCTCCTCATCTGATTCTGAGTCTGATCTCATTAGTAGCAGGGCTGTTTTCTTCTTGTGTGGCTCAGGGTTCTTCTCCCCGAGTGGCTGCAGAGCAGGTTCTTCTCCCTTCACCAAGTCACTTAGCTTTGCCAACACTGGCTCCCTCTCTGCCCTGGGCAAGCACTTGAGGTCCTTAAATCATGGATCTAGAGCAGTCGCCACCTTTAATGAATAAAAAATAATTATTGATTGATGAAAATGTCACTTTCCAAATCCAACCTCCATATTTCTTCATGACTCATTCATCTATTCATTGACCGGTCTACTGGCTTAACAGTCTATAATGGTCAAACAATGCAGTTATCTTCTGGTCAGTCTGACATACCTTAAGCCATTCCAGGTTTATTTTCTCCCTCCGCTGGTTGAGGTCCTTGGTGAAGGCAGCCTTGAATCGCATAATATAGGCAGGATCATCATCTGAGATCTTCATCGCGTGCTGGAGGTGGCACAGGGCAGGTAGAATCACAGAGCAGGATACATACTTATCCCCACCAAGGAGCTCAGTGATGTACCTACACAGACAGACACACACACACACACACACACACACAGAGACAGACACACACACAGACAGAGAGACAGACACACACACAGACAGACAGACAGACACACACACACAGAGACAGACAAACAGACAGACACACACACACAGAGACTGACACACACAGACAGACAGACAGACAGAGACACACACACAGACAGACAGAAACAGAGCAATAAATAATTAATGACTAATTAATTTAACTCAGATTACACATTTTAAAGTTCTTAATCACATTACATTTAAGGCCACTTTTTTCTTGAATACAAAGTGATATTTAAAAGAACTTGAAGGCCAATTCATGAACATGCGATCTTTGTAGACCATACCTGCATGGCTCCAGCAGTTTCTCTAGCTTTGCCAACTTCTCATATTCAGCATTTGTTGGGAGGGCCAGATTGTGCTTCTGCTGAGACAGTGTTGTGTGCAGTGCGTCTCTGTTGCACCTCACGTGCTTGATCATCTCAAGGGTGGAATTCCACCGGGTTGGAACATCTCGCACGAGTTGCTCCTGATCTTGTCCAAGGGAGGCTTGCTGGGCATTCAGCTCGTCTGAGATGGCCGGACTGTGTTTGAAATGTCCAACCACTTTACGGCTCTTGGCTAGTGCACCATCAAAACCACCTTCCTGAAGTGACATTACAATAGCTCTCTGTACAACATGCGCAACACAGGGCAAATGTTCGAATGGCAGTATCCTCCCTGCTGCCACCATATTAGGAGCGTTGTCTGTTCCAATAGTGCTGATTTTGTCATTTATCCCCCACTGATTAGCGACATCGAGAAGCTGCCTGGCACACGCTTCTGCAAAGTGACGCTCCTCTGTTTCCATCACACCTAACGTACAGACAAAGTAGATCAGAATAAGTTCACTAGTAGTAGTAAACAACTAGCAATCATCAAGAAGCAAACATAATGTTGTGGTGGTAATTCGTGGTGTTGTGGTAATTAATAAGTGATTAAATTAGATAATGTAATTTGAAATTCAGTGTTAGGCAGTAGCTTTACTAGGCTACTTGTAGCTAAGCTAGTAACTAACTACAATTCTCAGTAGCTTGGTGGTAGCTTCACTATTTCTTGAATCAAGTAACTTTTCAGTAGCTTAACTTCTTGGTTAATCAAGTAGCTTGGCCACTATTTCTGGGGTATTTTTGTGGCGAAACACAGCGCAACCATTTGTAGTAATTTTGAGACTTCTTATTAATCACAGATTCAATCCAAATTTTAACACACATTTGCTTGAAATTTGGTTTAACTTAAACATGTATGTTGAAATTAGTGCAACTTAAAGTAGCTTCCTTTCTCCTGAATTACTTTTGCTGTGTTTGTGTGACTTAGCTTGTTAGCCTACATTTGACTGGGTGGTAATGCTAGCTTTTGTGAAGTGAAGCTTTATTTATGGTAGATTAACTGATAGCTTAGCTCACTACAATTTCCAAGTAGCTTGCCCAACACTGTTAAAATTACATAACATAGCCTACCTAAAGCAAAGGAAAGAAGTTCCCAGCTGGCATCAATGAGGTGTACAGTAACGCCGAGGTAGTTTTCGTTGTTGACAGATGCTCAATGGTCCCGACTCTTCCCTTGCATTACATCAGTGCTTGGCCCGGCATCTTCCGCATTAGCTAAGGGATGCTTTGTGTTTAGGTGGTACTTGAGACTGGAAGAACTCCTACAGCACCCTTATTCTGCATTGCACAAGGTGCAAACAACCTTAGTCTTGTTGAGGTTTCCATTGGGAAGCTTCTTAAAAATAAATTTTCCCTGAAGCAAACCCGGCGGCTTCATAGCTGCATCCATGTCAGCACCTCACGTTTGATGTGGTAATTTCACAGCAGGCATACACTCGTTCTCACCCCCTACAGTGCAATTCGGCCAGGTATACATCTGCGCTAAAATATAAAGGTGAAAGTCATCATAGCTTGCTTAGTATAGACCCAGCTCCCAACCCAACTTTGAGAATAGATTAACGGCGATATTTTTTTTATTGCCCGATAAGAGCCGATAACGGCCCACCACTACGGCCCACCACTAACATATATATATGTGTGTATATATATGTGTGTGTGTATATATATATATATGTGTGTGTATATGTGTGTATTTATATGTATATGTATATATGTGTGTATATATGTATCCCACCCAGCAAAAATTAGTTGAAAAGACATTGAAAAGACGTCACTGGTATGCGTCCAAACAACGTCTACATTTGGTTGAAAAGTGAAAGGTGAAAAGCCGTCATTTTCAGGTCGTTGAAAAGTCGTCTTTAAAAAGACATTCCTGTACAGTCTAAATTTTGTTGAAAAGTGAAAGGTGAAAAGCCGTCATTTTCAGGTCGTGGAAAAGTCGTCTTTAAAAAGACGTCCCTGTACAGTCTAAATTTGGTTGAAAAGTGAAAGGTGAAAAGCCGTCATTTTCAGGTCGTTGAAAAGACGTCTTTAAAAAGACGTCCCGGTACAGTCTAAATTTGGTTGAAAAGTGAAAGGTGAAAAGACGTCATTTTCAGGTCGTTAAAAAAGATGTCTTGCAACCTGAAAAGTGTCTGTCAAATGGGAAAATTAACTCAAAACAGCAATCTCAAATCTACCTAAACTGAGTTAAGAAACAATTATGAATCAAGAATCATTGAATCAAGAATCGATTTGGAATCGAATCGTGACCTTGAGAATTTCTGAATCATGCACCCCTGCTGAAACAAAGAATATTTGTGACCATAATATTCCAAGTATAGATTATATACATAATTATTTATGTTAATTATAATTAATCTGCCAATATTTCGTATAAATTTACACAAAGACATTCAAAGGTGCATTGAGGGGTTTTTATAGCATTTTCTGTTATTAAAGATTAGTTTTATATTGTTCAGCCTCTTGAAAGGAAAAACACAACTTGAGGTTTTCTATTACAAAATTCACATTTATGAATGCATAATTTAGCCAATATAATTCATACATTTCTTATAAAATGCTCGTCTTCTTTTCTCTGACTTCTTTGAAGTCTTGCCACAATTTATTGGCGTGTGAACAATGCCAAAAAAAAGTGCAACAGTGTTTCTGTGTGGTCCTCATTGAAAGAACAGTTTGTGTTTGTGTTTGTGTCTCTTTTGAATTTCCCTATGTATTAGCAGGGTAATATGTGTGAATAATTCTAAATGATACTTCCTTCACCTTTTCCACAAGGTGTTTATGGGGAATCAACCAGACTTTCCTCTAGTTGATGTCATTCACAAATCAATTCCAATATGACATAACAAGTGGAATAGAGACAATATCTTTCTGAAGTAAGACACGTATGTTTCTATTATTATTTTGAGGATGTTGCGAGAAACACATTTTTCCAACTCGTGAGTCGACTGGGTTGAGGAGGGAGACACATGACATGTAGTTAGGTGGAGGTCCACTAAAAAGCATTATGGTGATGGAATGGCGTCAAATACTATGGTAATTTCTTTCAGCGTAATTGGAAAATTGTATACGATTTCTCCATTAGGGGGAAACAGCCCACCAGCAATCCTGTACCCATCACTCTCACTCCCAGCCATTCCCATTCTTCTTCCTCTTCTTCTCCAATTCAGATGGACTACACAAAATCGGACAGACCAAACACAGCCCAATTTTCAACTACTATTTTTGGACTAAATTTGGACAAAATTGGACGGACCAAACACAGCCCAATTTTCAACGACAATTTTTGGACTAAATTTGGACCACATTGGACGGGCTAAACACAACCCAATTTTCAACGACTATTTTTGGACTAAATTTGGACAAAATCGGACGGACCAAAGACTGCCCAATTTTCAACGACTATTTTTGGACTAAATTTGGACAAAATCGGATGGACCAAACACAGCCCAATTTTCAACGACTTTTTTTGGACTAAATTTGGACCACATTGGATGGGCTAAACACAACCTAATTTTCAACGAATATTTTTGGACTAAATTTGGACAAAATCGGACGGACCAAAGACAGCCCAATTTTCAACGACTATTTTTGGACTAAATTTGGACCACATTGGATGGGGTAAACACAACCCAATTTTCAACGACTATTTTTGGACTAAATTTGGACCACACTGGATGGGGTAAACACAACCCAATTTTCAACAACTATTTTTGGACTAAATTTGGACCACATTGGATGGGCTAAACACAACCCAATTTTCAACGACTATTTTTGGACTAAATTTGGACAAAATCGGACGGACCAAAGACAGCCCAATTTTCAACGACTATTTTTGGACTAAATTTGGACCACATTGGATGGGGTAAACACAACCCAATTTTCAACGACTATTTTTGGACTAAATTTGGACCACATTGGATGGGGTAAACACAGCCCAATTTTCAACGACTATTTTTGGACTAAATTTGGACAAAATCGGACGGACCAAACACAGCCCAATTTTCAACGACTATTTTTGGATTAAATTTGGACCACATTGGATGGGCTAAACACAACCCAATTTTCAACGACTATTTTTGGACTAAATTTGGACAAAATCGGACGGACCAAACACAGCCCAATTTTCAATGACTATTTTTGGACTAAATTTGGACCACATTGGATGGGGTAAACACAGCCCAATTTTCAACGACTATTTTTGGACTAAATTTGGACAAAATCGGACGGACCAAACACAGCCCAATTTTCAACGACTATTTTTGGATTAAATTTGGACCACATTGGATGGGCTAAACACAACCCAATTTTCAACGACTATTTTTGGACTAAATTTGGACAAAATCGGACGGACCAAACACAGCCCAATTTTCAATGACTATTTTTGGACTAAATTTGGACAAAATTGGACGGACCAAACACAGCCCAATTTTCAACTACTATTTTTGGACTAAATTTGGACAAAATTGGACGGACCAAACACAGCCCAATTTTCAACGACAATTTTTGGACTAAATTTGGACCACATTGGATGGGCTAAACACAACCCAATTTTCAACGACTATTTTTGGACTAAATTTGGACAAAATCGGACGGACCAAACACAGCCCAATTTTCAATGACTATTTTTGGACTAAATTTGGACCACATTGGATGGGGTAAACACAACCCAATTTTCAACGACTATATTTGGACTAAATTTGGACAAAATCGGACGGACCAAACACAGCCCAATTTTCAATGACTATTTTTGGACTAAATTTGGACCACATTGGATGGGGTAAACACAACCCAATTTTCAACGACTATTTTTGGACTAAATTTGGACAAAATCGGATTGGACCAAAGACAGCCCAATTTTCAACGACTTTTTTTGGACTAAATTTGGACCACATTGGATGGGCTAAACACAACCTAATTTTCAACTACTATTTTTGGACTAAATTTGGACAAAATCGGACGGACCAAAGACAGCCCAATTTTCAACGACTATTTTTGGACTAAATTTGGACCACATTGGATGGGGTAAACACAACCCAATTTTCAACGACTATTTTTGGACTAAATTTGGACCACACTGGATGGGGTAAACACAACCCAATTTTCAACAACTATTTTTGGACTAAATTTGGACCACAGTGGATGGGCTAAACACAACCCAATTTTCAACGACTATTTTTGGACTACATTTGGACAAAATCGGACAGACCAAACACAGCCCAATTTTCAACGACTATTTTTGGACTACATTTGGACCACATTGGATGGGGTAAACACAACCCAATTTTCAACAACTATTTTTGGACTAAATTTGGTCAAAATCAGACGGACCAAACACAGCCCAGTTTTCAATGACTATTTTTGGACTAAATTTGTGTATGTCTAAATGTGTATATATGTGTATGTGTATGTATATATACATACATATCATTGATGTGTATGCCATTTTGTAATCATTTGCACATTTCTTAACCGATTAGTTTCAGCATTTTTTGTCATTGCAGGTTGAACAGTCTAAGGTTCTGGTAAAGGAAGGAGGAGTGCAGCTCCTGCTCACCATCGTTGACACCCCTGGCTTTGGTGATGCAGTTGACAACAGTAACTGGTGAATTAAGCTGTCTTTCATTGGTTAATTTAAGTTCCTATAATACACTTTAATTTTATCATTGTTCCTAACATTATTGTAAATAATATGTGGTCCTCAGCTGGCAGCCAGTCATCGATTACATCGACAGTAAGTTTGAGGATTACCTCAACGCAGAGTCCCGGGTCAACAGACGGCAGATGCCAGACAACAGAGTGCAGTGTTGCCTGTATTTCATTGCTTCGTCTGGGCATGGGTAGGTATTACAGGAATCCTATTGATAATGTAAAGTCATGGAATTTTTAAAGCTGTATTTCAAATAGGCAATTTAAATACTCACCGCTTCAATATAATATAGTAGTGTCTGATCAGGCTTGTTTCACTTGCACTAGATGGTAAACAACTGGTTTAGAGTTGAAGCTTGATAGTTTAAAATCAGTCCTCAGATTTTGATTAGTTCTGACGCTGCAGCCTTAAGTTAGACTAAATAACCATCAGAATGACTTCTGTCATCAGGAATAAATAAAGGTGAATCAGTTACTAGCCTAGCCACCCTACAGTATGTTCCTCAGCAAGAAAGAAGAATCAATACTGTTGTCCTGTGTTTACAGAGACAGTGAGTGGAAAGACAGCATTGCAAATGGAACAAAGTAAAGAAACGTAGTGGGCCGCACGTGGTCAATAGCCTCAAGTCACGTAACTTAAGTTATACACCGCATTTAAAAACAACATTAGACCAGTAGCAGGTGATAGTTTGCATTTTCCTTCTCATCATCTAAGTTACACAACTTTAAACTTACAAAGTATTGTTTTCACAGTGATCTTGGGACCTGTTACTGCTTTGAAATGGCTCAAAGTGACTCTCTTTAGTTGTTCACCCCTAGTTAAATGGGCCTGGAAAAGTCACCAGTTGTTATCAATCATAATAACTCAGAAGAAGTTAAGAGGCCATGCTACAAAGCAAATTTGTATGACACAACTTCAAAGATATGCAAGATAATTGGTTGCTCTAAATTGGTGCACTTCTTCATCACAGCAGCCAAGGACAGTTATATTGCAATAAACAATAATAATAGTAAAAAATAAACAATATAATAAAAAGGTAAGAAATAAAAATAGACTAATATACATTGTATATACATAATATAATTTTACCGTGTAATTGTAAGCAGTGTGGCAGCGTGTTGTTGAATAAATAATAAATATGGGTAATTGTCCAGTAAGTGCAAAAAAATGGGTTACCTGTTGAATTTTTTTACATATAGATATCATATCTATCTATCTATCTATCTATCTATCTATCTATCTATCTATCTATCTATCTATCTATCTATCTATCTATCTATCTATATATTTATATATTTATATTTATATATTTATATATACATACAGTGCTGTGAAAAAGTATTTGCCCCCTTACAGATTCCTTTTGTTTTTTAGTTACGCTTACATGTTTTCAGATCAGATCAAACAAATTTTTGATATCAGACAAAGATAACCTGAGAAAATACAAAATGCAGTTTTTAAATGATGATTTGATTTATTAAGGGAAAAAAGCTATCCAAACCAACCTTGCCCTATGTGAAAAAGTAATTGCCCCCTAAACCTTATAACTGGTTGTACCACCCTTGGCAGCAACAACTGCAATCAAGCATTTGCACTAACTGGTGAGTCTGTCACATCGCTGTGGAGGAATACTGGCCCACTCTTCTTTGCAGAATTGTTTTAATTCAGCCACATTGGAGGGTTTTCGAGCATGAACTGCCTGTTTAAGGTCATACCACAGCATCTCAATCGGATTTAAGTCCGGACTTTGACTAGGCCACTCCAAAACCTTCATTTTGGTTTTTTTTTTAGCCATTCAGAGGTGGACTTCAGATCATTGTCCTGCTGCGTAACCCAAGTGCACTTGAGCTTAAGGTCACGAACTGATGGCTGGACATTCTCCATCAGGATTTTCTGGTAGAGTGCAGAATTCATGGTTCCATCAATTACGGCAAGTCGTCCAGGTCCTGAAGCAGCAAAGTAGCCCCAGACTATCACACCACCACCATGTTTGACTGTCGGTATGAGATTCTTTTTCTGAAATACTGTGTTAGTTTTACGCCAGATGTAGCAGGACGCACACCTTCCAAAAAGTTCCACTTTTGTCTTGTCAGTCCACAGAATATTTTCCCAAAAGTCTTCAAGATGTTTTATGGTAAATTTGAGACGGGCCTTTGAGTTCCTTTTGGTCAGCAGTGATTTTCGCCTTGGAACTCTCCCATGGATGCCATTTTTGCCCAGTCTCTTTCTTATTGTTGATTCATAAACACTGATCTTAAATGAGGCAAGTGAGGCCTGCAGTGCTTTAGATGTTGTTCTGGGTTCTTTTGTGACCTCCTGAGTGAGTTGTCGATGCGCTCTTGGAGTAATTTTGGTAGGCCGGCCACTCCTGGGAAGGTTCACCACTGTTCCATGTTTTCTCTATTTGTGGATAATGGCTCTCACTGTGGCTGGAGTCCCAAAGCCTTAGAAATGGCTTTGTAACCCTTTTCTGATAGATGTGAATGACTTTGCTTCTCATCTGTTCTTGAATTTCTTTGGATCAGGGCATGATGTGCTGTTTTTTGAGATATTTTAGTTTACTTCATGTTGTCAGACAGGTTCAATTTAAGTGATTTCTTGATTCTACAGGTCTGGAAGTAATCCTGGGTGGAGCTAGTGAAATTGAACTCAGCTTTCCAAAAAATGTGGTTAATCACAGGCAATTCATGATTTAACAAGGGGGGGCAATTACCTTTTCACATAGGGCAAGGTTGGTTTGGATAGCTTTTTTCACTTAATAAATGAAATCATCATTTAAAAAATGCTTTTTCTATTTACTGAGGTTATCTTTGTCTGATACTAAAATTTGTTTGATGATCTGAAAATTGTAAGTGTGACAAAAAAGCAAAAACAAAAGGAATTTGTAAGGGGGCAAATACTTTTTCACAGCACTGTGTGTGTGTGTGTGTGTGTGTATGTATATATATATACATACACACACACACACACACACACACACACCCACAGTATATACACACACATATATATTATAATATAATACACACACACACACACACACACACACACACATATATATATATCTTTGAATAGAGGAGGTGGCCTAAGACATTACTTATCACCCACCTACAATACTGAGTTCCCTCTCCAGACAGCTTAACAACCATTCACACCTGGGCTCACCTAGCCCTAGCAACCCACATGAAGGCCGGTTGGGTCAATGACTCACAAGTGGCCGTAACGATTCTGAAACTCACAGCTCACACTAGGGGTGGAGCGGTTCACAAAATCCACGGTTCGGTTCATATCACGGTTTTGGGGTCACGGTATTCGGTTGGGTTGGGTTTTTTTCTATTTTGTTTACACTCTAAAAAATACCATGTATCAGATCTATAGCCTAATAATTAGAAATCAGATTTAAAATCAGATATTCTTAAGGACATGTCGTGCAATCATTGTATCCTATAAAGTAAAAAGAGGAAAATGGCTCTTAAAGCTCTGACTCTTGAATTAGTGCAAACAAAATAATTTAACTTTCCTATTTTTATGGTCACATTACAAGCAAAGGGCATCAACATCAACTGGTACCTCATGATGTAATGTTGATGTGAAGTTGTGATAGGCTACATGAACTGCGTATTGTGTTTTATTTTGAAAGGGGGCAGAAGTGTATTACGTTGACTCTGTGTTGGATTTCTTGTCTGGCGCAATCTGCTCTGTTGAGCTTCACGCGGTTTAGCAACGGCTCCGTCAAAAAATAGAAGTGCTACAGACTGATAGTGCTGCAGAGCGGAGAGCCGCTGCTGAGACGTCACACGGCGCCTGGTGGGGATGGTCTCATTGATTAGAGTGGCAGCGATCAGCTCTGGTGACCGCGGCGCTGCCGTTAGACGGCCTTTACGTCCCCGGTGGAAATCACACACGTTGCGCGTCATAAACCGAACGGTACACACGCGCCCCGAACCGTGACATGCGTACCGAACGGGACGGATTTTTTGGATGAACCGTTCCACCCCTAGCTCACACGTGTCCTCAATGACTCTGTAAGGACACTCCCACGCAGAGTTTAAAAGCATGCCCTCCCCTCCAGTTACTTAGAACTGTAGAAGCCTCTTGGATGAGAGGTGAAACATCTTCAAGAAACTGAAACAAGTCCAGTTGTCTACGATACAGCACTTAGAATTACCATGACCTGGATGACTTAAAACCTTTATCATCATTATGAATTGTAGATGTCTTGGCAGCAACACACACAAATATACAAACAAAAGTAAAGCATTATAATGACATTTGAAGGAGGATTTTCGGAGTCAAAACAGACAGATTTACAATGCTGTCTGGTCCATCCAGATGTTCAGTTTGAGGCCAAGCTGTGAAACCTATTTTTGAGTCCTATGTGTGACAGCATCTCACTGCATCACACAGCTTACACCAGAGCCACACACTGATCCTCTGACCATTAAACTGTCTCTTCACTTTGCTTCCTCCCCAGACTGAAACCCCTCGATATTGAGTTCATGAAACGGTTACATGAAAAAGTGAACATCATCCCTCTCATCGCCAAAGCTGACACAATGACTCCTGAGGAGTGTCTTCAGTTCAAGAAACAGGTGTGTGTGTGTGTGTGTGTGTGTGTGTGTGTGTGTGTGTGTGTGTGTGTGTGTGTGTGTGTGACCTCTGACAGATTGACAGGTAACCTTTTTAACTGTGTTCACTGTAAAGTACAGTCCACATCCTGTCTGCTTCACTAAACAACTGTTTTTCTAATTCATGGGCCCTATTTTGACTTGTCGTCCAGAGACTTATTTTTTATAAAGAAAATTATTTGAAACAAGCTGAAATTGAAAGTTGTGGATCTAACATTTGTGAATACATTAACAGATCCTGGATTAACAGGATGGATGATGGGTCTCTGCTATAATATTATAATTATAGCCATAAATGTTATTATTAATATGGTGCTAATAAAGGTTTTTATACAGACTATTGTTTATCTTTATACCAGCGATAATATTCTCATAGTAAGTCCAATAACACAGTGGAACCTCTTGTTGATGAGGCAAAAGTGAGACACAGTCCAGTAGTTGTCCCTTTTTTCTTGGATGAGGCGGACTGTAGTGTAAGTTAGCAGGCAGGCATGTAGATTAGCATCTGCACAGGCTACGGCACCTTGTGGACCTGAGAGAGCAGTTTGTGAACTCTGAGCCATGTCTGACGATGTGGAATTGGTGACAGTTTATCAGGTTGGTGCTCCAACCTACAATAAACCATTTTGCAATTTGTTCTGTGATGTCCCTGAGATGATGCCTGTTGTGTTGGAGTCATTTCATGACTTTGCAGGGTGGTGTACTGAAGATACTGGGCTGGCAGGGAGGCTTTGCATGTCGTTGATGGCCCTACACAGCCCATGATAGACCCCATTAAGTTTTGTTGCGGATGTGAATGAAGGACCATGAAGAAAAAGTCAGGTGTATTCAGGTGGCTGGTATCTATGAGTGAGTACAATTTGATGTGGATCTTATTCTGGTGATCTTAAACTATGGTTAAGCAGGTGTGGCAGCAATGCATCACTTGACAATGTAATTACACAGCTTGGCCACGACAAAAACTGGCTTCAAATCCTGGCTTGATCTTGATGATGAGGCCAGTTGTCTTCTTTGCAGAGGAAGTTATGGTCAAGCCAACTGGGTTAAATAGTCTTCCTCCTGTTCTTCGTTGGTTTTACCAGCAGACTAAAAACCACACCGCCATCCACTGTATCGGACTGACGGGTGCGCTGTCTTGAGTGAGTGAGAATGGGACGAGCATTGATTATCGAAAATCAATATGTGGCGGCCAATGTTGATATTGTGGCGGACCGCCACAAAAAAATGAATGTGGGGGAAACGCTGGTGTGTATGTGTGTGTGTGCTTGACAAACAGGTATGTTCCTCCTCCTGTGTGTATTCTCCACTGGAAGTATTGACATTGTTCCACATACAGCTGACTCTACTTTATCTCCTTTCCTGCTGTTCTATTTAACCCTGTCTCTCACTGTTTCATATCTGCTGTGTGCAGATCATGAAAGAAATCCAGGAGCACAAGATCAAAATCTACGAGTTCCCAGAGACGGATGATGAGGAGGAGATGAAGATGATCAGGAAAATCAAGGTCCGTTATTGTAAAGCAACCACACATTAATGTATTAAAATGTACGTACAACTTCTCTAATGTGTGTCTGACATGTTTTTTGCTATAAACTATACCTACACATTAATATCCTTAAAGTGGCATCTTTCATGTCCCTCATTGAAAATTCCAGAGTGTACGAATATGTAAATGGTGACCTTTTTGACTCTGAGGTTTTTAGTGTCTTTTGATGTATGTCATTCATACTGTGTGTATGTTAGGGCACAGTCCAGAGTGTATTTGTATCCATTGTGTATGAGCTATGCAACAGCTGTGTCTCCTTCCACCTCTCTGCAGGATCGTTTACCCTTGGCTGTAGTCGGTAGCAACACCATTATCGAGCTCAATGGAAAGCGAGTGCGTGGAAGGCAGTACCCCTGGGGTGTGGCTGAAGGTGAGAGGTCGCAGGTCAACTGATCAGAGCCTGTTAATTGATCAACCAAGTAGAGTCTCTCTCTGTCTCACAACATACATGCAAACACACAAATATTACCACAGTCATTGGATTGCTGAGCAGACACCACGTGTAGATGTTTTGCAAAGCTGTAACACAATCTATGTGCTCTTACTTTGCTGTCATCCCAATATTCAATGCATACACTCACACAAAGACAGGCGCTAAACATCGACATGAAGAAGGCTGGACCAAATTATGTAAAAAATATGTTTATTTTCTGTATAGAATAAAATGTGTTTTATGTATTGATTTTCCAGGTGTAAAAAAGACAATTAGCAAACATAAACGTAATCTCCTTCTTCCTACCCCTATCCCCAAAAACAGGGTAGAAAAAGTGAAGGAAAAAAAAAAAAAAAACAATTACTATACTCCACAATGTAGGTCTATTGGTCATCTGCAAATAACATTACAACGTGTCTGGAAAAGTATAAATGAATACATATTTAACTGTAGGCAAACGAGACTGAGGTTTCATGAGGGTTCCCTCAAAACTGTGATATATTCAAGGAAGGGCCGCCATATCTGTTTGAAACTTTTTGCTTTCCCTGATATAAGCTTGTGAATATTCTCATTCATCCAGGTCATAGTTATCTCAAGGAAATTGAATCGAAAGCAACTGGATTTAGTTTTTGTCTTGAAGACGTTTCACCTCTCATCCGAGAGGCTTCATCAGTTCCTGCTCCCTTGACTAGGCTGAGACTAGTCCAACTAGCCGGTGTGGAGGTCCAGCTATTTAACCTCTCAGGAGGCGGTCACAAGGCCACTGATGCCTACGGGTTGTATGTGCTCCATTATTGCCAAACGACAGTCGTTAGTATGGTCGTTGGGGATGGTGGAAAGTTGGTTTCGACTTCGTTAGTGTTCTATTGTGTTGTAACGACAGTCGTTGGAGTCACATGAGGCCCTTTGTGCACAGCCGTTATTCTTAGAGGCTAAGTTGTTGAATCTCCTGGGAAGACATGAAAGGGCAGCATTGTAAATTGGAGATAGGTAGACAGGGATGCAATGTTTGCTAAAAATCCTCCTGAGTTTCTCTGATACCCCAGACACATACAGGATGACAATGTTGTTTCGTTTGTCCTGCTTTTGTTCCTCCACCACTTTGGTGTCCTTTCTGGAACCTGCTGCAGTTTTCACAAAGGTCCAGTTGGGATAACCACAAGTTTTGAGGGCACCCCTCAGGTGTTGGTGTTCTTCCCCTTGTGCCTGCGAGCTGGTGGGTACGTTATCAGCTCTGTGTTGCAGGGTTCTGATAACGCCCAGTTTGTGTTCCAGTGGGTGGTGTGAGTCAAAAAGTAGGTATTGGTCTGTGTTCGTGGAGGATTTTTAGCAAACATTGCATCCCTGTGTATTTCAAACCCAGTAACACACTCAGACAGAGACTGGTACATCCTAAAGACCGAACACCACACACCCACAAAAGCAATTTGGTGTATGCAGTGCAATGTAATGAGGAATGCAAAGATCTTTACATTGGTGAGACAAAACAACCGCTACACAAACGCATGGCCCAACACAGGAGAGCCAACTCCTCAGGCCTAGACTCTGCTGTCTATTTGCACCTCAAGGAAAAAGCTCACTCCTTTGAGGACAATAATGTTCACATCTTGGACAGAGAGGATAGATGGTTTGAAAGAGGAGTAAAAGAAGCCATCTATGCAAAAATTGAAAAACCATCTCTAAACAGAGGAGGGGGTCTGCGACACCACCTATCTCCAATTTACAATGCTGCCCTTTCATGTCTTCCCAGGAGATTCAACAACTTAGCCTCTAAGAATAACCGCTGTGCACAAAGGGCCTCATGTGACTCCAACGACTGTCGTTACAACACAATAGAACACTAACGAAGTCGAAACCAACTTTCCACCATCCCCAACGACCATACTAACGATTGTCGTTTGGCAATAATGGAGCACATACAACCCGTTGGCATCAGTGGCCTTGTGACCGCCTCCTGAGAGGTTAAATAGCTGGACCTCCACACCGGCTAGTTGGACTAGTCTCAGCCTAGTCAAGGGAGCAGGAACTGATGAAGCCTCTCAGATGAGAGGTGAAACGTCTTCAAGACAAAAACTAAATCCAGTTGCTTTCGATTCAATTTCCTTGAGTTTCCCTGATATCTCGTATTGGATTTTCTCCATACATAAAGCACTAGAACTAGGCATAGTTCCTAACTTGTAAATACCTGAAAAAGTGGGATGGCAGAAGTGCACATTTTTCTTTAAATTGAATAAATGAAGAAAATACATTGTCAATATACAGAGCTTTCACTGTAACCAGCTGTTTCCCATTCCAGGTTGAGAAACTAGCATGTAATTGTGAGGGATGAAATGCATGATTATAACAACTGTCCCTTTAAAAGGTCTAGGAGTTCTTTTTGCTGGCCAGAGTAGCGCTGGAAGAGAAGTGTTGTTAATGTGGTCCTCTGTAGCCATGATGGGGTAGTGTCTTAAGACTCTTCAGGGTATGCATCCTGCCAGTATTCAAATGCTCAAGCATTAGCTGCACACTAATAATGTTGGAACACAAGCAGAGCCAGCCCTCCTATTTCTTTTGGTTTGCAAAGATGTTTTTTATTTATGTTATGTGTTTTGTGTATGTGTTTCCCCAAAATAAAGGCATAATAATTGAATCAGGTGTTTTAAAAAATACAAAAACCTGGGTATGGTCACCATTTTATAGCATGAATTTGGCTTGAATCATAGACCAGGGGAAGTGTTCGCCAACATTCAATATTAAGCTAATATACAGCTTTTAATAAGGTCTAGCAGCCATCACAAACAAAATTAGCAATCAGCGTATAGCGTTATGTAATGATAATTTTTTTCTAAATGTATAGAAATAATTTTTGGGTTGTTTCTGATGCTTACTGGTAGGGGCTCTAAGCACAGGGCAAATAGCAGAGGGCTCAGAGGGCAGCCCTGCCGAACATCACGGTGTATGTTAAAATGACGAGAGCTGTCAGTTGGTAAGGACTGAGGCGGTTGGATGGGCTTAAAGCATTTCTACACTAGAACTAAAATTCTCACCCAGACACAAATTCTCTGATGGTAAACAGACAAACTGTATACTTCCACTGGACCAAATGCCTTGTGTATGTGAAGTGCAAGGACTTAAGATTTTTTTTTTATTATTATTGTTTACAATATTGAGTAATCTACAGACATTGAAAAAGGAAAAGTATTCTGAAAATGAAGCCCACCTGGTCTGGGTGTATTAAAGTTGATCTGCTGTATATTTGTTTTAATCTATTGGCCTTTAGGTCGTTGCCAAGCCAGCAATGGGCTGTGATGATGATGGGTCGGTCTCATATATTGTAATTTTTCAAAATTAAAGAGATACTTGCCGTGTATAGTGACTCTATATTTTTGAGAAGGCCGAGGCAATTGGGGCCAGCTGCCTTTCCACTTGGAAATGTATCTATCGCAATGAGGACCTCCTGTAATGAAATTTCAGTGTTAAGCTAATTTTCCATACATCCATTATCTTCCACCTAACTGGGGTCAGGTTGTGGACGCAGCAGGCTAAGAAGGATATTCTAGACCTCCTTCTCCCCAGCAAGGGGATCCTGAGGTGTTCTTAGGCCAGATGGGATATATAGTCCCTCCAACGAGTTTTGGGTCTGCCCTGGGGCCTCCTCCCAGTTGGTTGTGCCTTGTACACCTCCTAAGGGGGGTCCCAGGAGGCAACCTAACGAGATGCCCTAACCACCTCAGCTGGCTCCTTTCGATGCGAAGGAGTCGCTAGATTGGAATCTAGTTTAGGAAATGTAAGAGAGTGCAGAAATTGAATAATATCACCTTCTTTTGCAGGACTTTGGGATGTAGACAGTGTCATAATAACCTGTCATAACCTAAACTTTAACAGGGTCAGTGGTAATAGAACTCAGAGGTGGTTTAATTTTATGAATAGCTCTGCTGGCTTCGTAAGCATTAAAGGGACATGGGGCAGGATCAAGAAATAAGACTCAATAGTGACACCACAGCCGTTGCGGCCGTTAGGGTAACTGCAGCCATCAGCCAAGCTGGCACGGGAGTGCACATGAACTCTTCACAGCAGTGCAGCGATGCTGTGACACTGTTATTTCTTTACTCGCTGTTCATGTGACTGTTTGCTGCAAGGGATTGCTGTGTGTAAGCGGCTAATATTACTACACAGACACAAACAAACCATTAGCCTGTGGCTACAGCCAGCTGCTAACATCACCTCCCGGATAACAAGTTGGGCTTTCGGTCCCATACATAAAGGGACATATTTCTAGCTATTTGGTTTCAGACTAAAGGACCGTGGAAAATGCACAGTCTGTAATTATTCAGTGTTACACAGTGGTGAACTAAGTTCTAAGTCACTCTGAGTCCTCTGTGATCTCATATGATTTTCAAATCAAGCTCTAAACATGACCTGTAATGTTTTCTTACCTGGTTACTAGGACATGAGCCATGTCAGCACCTGTTTTCAGTCCCAGTTTAAGTTGAAGCTGCCTCCATGAGTCAAACGCGTATCCGATGTTTATTCGGGTGCCAGCCCGGCTTTGGTCATAATTATGCTTCGACTTGCCGCTGATAAAACCTTCGTTTTCTTCTTAGTGTGACTTTTTGTCTTCTTCTTGTATCCAAGCCGTCGAGGATGCGCATTAGGAATGTGCGATATGTTATCGTTTACGATATATCGTCAAAAACATTCCCCACGGTAAGAATATGACATCCCACGATAAAAAACGATAAATTCCTGTATGTAAGCGCGTGTGGAATATTGACAACAATGGCGGAAGGCAGAGCAGATACGCCGGGCAGCGAGGAGCGCGTTCCTAAATGAGGCTCCACCTCCATTATCTGGAACTGGTTTGGTTTGACACCGCATAACATTATTTTCATTATTTTATTAATTTCACATGCTGTTTAACATCACATTCATGCAGCCCACTTGACGTTGCTCCGGCAGCTCCGCTCGTCTGTGTTGCCTCAGTCCCCGCTGCCTCACGTGGGTGGCAAGCTAGCAGGTTAGATAAGATTTGTTGTCGTTCGCCGCTCAGGACGGCTTTGCTCGCTTGTGTCGCATTTTCGTAGCAAACAACATACGCTAACGCTAGCTGAATTGATAGGTCAAGGGTCAATAGGGCGTGCAATAGGTAAAGCTGATAGTGAAGTTTTAGAGTGCCCTCTGCTGGATGACAAGGCGAACTACTTCAAACGGTCTGTTGCGCTTATAGACTGTACATTTTGATTTCGAACAGGTCATTACATTCGAATAAGAACTTTCCCCCCACTTTCAAACGAAATTTCGAATAAAAAGTGACAGCCCTAACAAATAGTGCCTACAAAGGACAGTTAACACCACTAATTTGTTCCACCACCTCAAACACAAGCACAAACCAGAAGAAGGATGCAAGGATGCAGAAGCAGCGTCAACTTCATCCAAAGCCGCTGGTACTTTGTGATTTTTATAAGCTTAGTTATTTTTGCTGTTTGCACTCTTTTTTTTTACTGCCTGTGTGCCAAAAAGTTTTAATACATTTTTAATAAATAATAGATTCTGTTTTCACATTTTAGACTTGTTTGTTTTGTATCACTCACTACATTTTTGCAGTACAGGTGTACTGCTTGAACTTAGAACTAGTAGCCTTTATTATTATTTTGGTGATACATTTATAGTCAAAAAGATTAGGCTGAGTTAGTGTTTATTTATCGACATTTTTATCGTTACCGTGATAAATACCAAAAATTATCGGGATAAATGTTTTAGTCCATATCGCCCATCCCTAATGCGCATTCAGCATCATCTGAAGTCACATCCGCAGGACTGCGTGGGAAATTCAGACCACGAATTGCAGTACATGATGCAGCACACAGCCTGTTCAAGGCAATGGAGAGATACGTGGGTGGGCTCATTCTTTTTGGTTTTGAACACTTCATCACCCATTAGTATTAATAGACTTGTGAAAAATGCATGTTTATTTTTTTCACTAATCCTGCCCCATGTCCCTTTAAACTAGCTACTAACAAAGAAAACTAATTGCCAATCTCAGCTCCATGCCACCCCTATATAATGAAATTATAGTTATAATTAACAGCGGAGTAGCAAAACATGATTGTGGACCACCATTGGCTCATGTGAGTTTGTTTGGAACATATGAACCAATTATAATGGCAGCTGTCCCGAGTGCTGAACAGTTAACATGGGACAATGATAACTTGACTGGAATTAAACTTTGTCCGCAACAAAAAGGTGTATGTATACTTAGGGCTGTCAAAGTTAATTACGATAATAACACTTTAATGCAAATCTAAACGCTGTTCATTTTTGTTACGTGCAATTAAAGCACGCACGTTATGACTGTTGGCCCGCTCCGTAGTTTGGGAAATCAGGAACCACGAAGCAGTAACGTTGTGGAAGGCAAGGGCTTGAGGTTGCCATGTTATGCTTTCAGAAGGAGCTGACATAAGCACAACCTACTCCATGGCCTGCTCACTTATGCCCCCTTCTGTATAGAATTTTATCAGACACTGCCCAACAATGTAAATGGGTGATGGCAAAAAATACAAGACTCTTGTGTAAAGCATTTGCTTCAGATAACATGTACATTTAATGGGAGCCACTCCAGGTAAAAAAGTTTTTTCCATTTCACTGGTCAATGTTTTTATGGGCTATTTTGCTTCACGTTTTCATTAAGACTTGTGGAAGGGGAAAAAATCACCAAAACATACTTAGGGGTTTCTTTAAGGTCAGATTTCTGTTCTGTACATTTATGCAGATGAGTGTATATTTAATTAGATTTTCCCAATTTACATATTTTAACTAACTATCTGACCTTAAACTTAGTCTTAATATGAGTAATCAGCTGAGCTTCACAGTGTAGCTACTAGTTAAAGGGTAAACAATTTTACACATAATGTGTGTTTATAGGTCTTGGGGAACGCTACTGCATGTGAAAAAAGTAGTATAAAGCCTTTTGTGGCTCCAGAGGAAGCTGCATGTAATCTGATAATTTGTCTGCAGTGCACTCAGTAGCATTGTGGGTAATGAAGGTTCCAGTTTTAAAATGTTTACCCTTTTCACCTTTGTCCCCCCTTAACACATGAATTACTTGGACAAATTAAATACAAAGCATGCAGAAAACAGCTGTACAAATGTTATACTTGGTTAATAAAATTGATTTTAAAAATGAATGCAGAAAAAAACTCTAAATAGGGCTGATAATTATTTCATAGGAGTTAGCAGAGAATTATTATTATGTCCATATAAAAGAAGAACGCTGGAGAGGTCACATCACATTTACATTTGCTTTAAGTATGTATATGTAATTTACAGATGGCAAGATTAAATGAAACACATGATTCTTTAAAAGAAAACAGGAGAGTACACATCTAGCAAGACTACAGCAGGGTGGCGGCTCAGCTTCGGCCCTGTGTAGGCAGATCTTGAATAATGTTTAGTCGTAGGTGCCCATTAGCTCAGTTGGTAGAGCAGGCGTCCCATGTACAGAGGCTTTGTCCTCACTGTTTTAAGTCCCAGCCTGGGGCCCTTTTGCTGCATGACTAATTAAACATCTGATAGTAAACAATACGAGTTCATGTAATCTGTAGTCATATTTCTAATGAATTTTGAGTTTTTTCTACAGCCAGTTAAATTGCTTCTCATGAGCAAAGAACTGGAACATAAGTCAACTTTTACATTGTGTTGAGATCTATGAAACATGACAACATATTGACATGATGAGGACATAGTCACAGTGTGAATGTGACTTCAAGGTATTTACTGAAGCTAATGAATTAGAGGCTGTGAGGGGAACATTCCATATCTTATAGATTCTGTTGTCGTCTCTGGGAACAACAACAGCTAAAGAGCCGAGTACAGTACAGCCTTGTGGACAACTGGTAGGAGTGCTACAATGAAACTGATTTGTCACCAGTGTTTGGCTTCCATGGGAAGTGAGTTTTGGAATGCCACAAATGTTTTTGGCTCCTTGTCATCATGAATATGGAAAGAAGGCGGTCCCTGAGAAGCTATGCAAGTTATTTTACCACAGCAGCTCAGAGAAACCTCAGAGGACTGTGGTGAGCTTTACTGTAAGAGCAGCACATGATGCTATCTGCTGAGGACTTCTGGTATACAATCAGCTACTTCAGTGCTGCTGCAGGGTGCCTGCTGGGCCACGAAAAGCATTGAAAAATCTTGAGGCAATTAACTATGGGGGCCCAAAACAAACAAAAGTCAGTGCAAGTGATCAATAAGAAAATATAACAGAATAAACTAGTAAATAATCTAGTTGGTCAAATAAATGAGCCTTAAGCAGAGGAAACACTGGGCACATGGTGAGGATATTCTGTAATGTTGCCTGGGTAAAATATGGAATATATAAGTGAGTACTGAGACAGAAATAAAGAATTAGCTCTAATTGAATTTATTTAATCAAATTTATTATATGACTTTCTTTTGACCAAGACCGAGTGTCTGCATCATGCATGTTGTTCATTTTCGTATTTGTTTTCTTTGTTTTCTTATACTCATATTGGCCCTCATTTATCAAACGAACGTACGACAGAAAACTGGGCGTATGGTCATTTCCGCACAAAGTTCGGCATTTATCAATTTGGACGTGAGTGGAGGCTACGATCAAATCTCACGTCAAGTCTCAACTCGTGTATGCAAGTTTTCAGGTCAGTGTTGATTTGTGGTGCAGCATAGTAAATTTGGGAACGAGTACGAGAATTGTTATTAGACCATATATCCCTGACATTAAAGGTAGCCCACTAGTTTCAAATAGTTTGCAATGAACGGGGTAAACAGTTTATTGCTGTAACATTAATTTCTCTTTCATTTTGAGATTGGTGACATAATTACAAGCAATACATGCAATGATTCATGTGTTTGGTGACAAAGGTTATCCCCTCAAGGAATACCAGGTAACTCCACTGGCAAACCCTGCAACAGAGCAGGAGCGCAGATTCAACCATGCGCATTTACACACACGGGCCACGTTGGAGTGCTGCATAGGGTTGTTTAAGAGCAGATGTCTCTGTCTAGGATCCGCAGAGGGAACCCTATTGTACACGCCAGAGAAAGTTTGCAACATCATTTTGCCTGTGGGGCACAATATTGCGCAAAACAGGGAGCCATTTGATGTTCCGGTGCAGACAGATGAACCCATGCCCAGAGAGCCTGGCCAGTAGAGCCCCAACTGGAGGCTACACGAAGGAGACAGGAACTCATTCATCGCTTCTAAAAGTGTTAAATACTTATGTTTGGCAATTATTCAATACAGGGAAACAGACAATGCACAACGTGTAGTCAAACATTTTATTCATGTGATGCACATTTCAGGTTTTTGTTTCTCTTTTAAAGTGTCGTTTATTGCTGTAAGTGAGCAATTTATCTCCGCCATTGACCGACACATTTCAGTTTGTTTTTCCAAGACCTCTGCTGTCAGAATCCAGGATCGTGGTGGTGTGCCTGCATGGGCGGCGGAGGACATGCGCCCGCACGCACAGCTCCCATTTGACTGGCTCTGTAGGACTGACTCCAGACCGGTTTCTTCCGCCGCAGCCTGAACAACGCCACTCGTGCCTGGCTCCGAATGATCTGAAACATCATTTAAATAAAGAAGTAAACTCTGACTGCAACCGTAAAATAACCCTTTTTTATTTAAATATAGGCTGAACAGCCAAAATGCTTCAAGCATTCAGGGATTTCCAGCACCTGAACCCTGTACAAAAAATATTAGTAGGCTATTAAGTGTTTACCATTATCCGGCTCAGACTCAGGTCTGTGTCTCCTCCGCCACTTATGCTTGAAATTTAAACAGTGGTACTGCGCCTGGGGGCTGCAACACGCTTTTTGGTGGCGAGTTTGAGGTCTGACTAGGGCTGGGCGATAAATCGGTAAAATCGATTAATTTGAGTTTGTGGTTGAGGACGATTTTAAAAAATGAAAATCGATTTTCTCTCTCCCCATGGGCTCCCGTTGTTCACAGTGGGCTCTGCCCTCCCCCCGCATTGATGTTCCACAGAGAAATAAACACAACAACATGGCAGCAAGCAAAGAGTCCTTTCCCAAAAAGGCACTGTCTCGGCAGTAGTTCGATTTTGTAGCGTCAGACCTCGAACAAACTACGGCCAGCTGCGAAGTTTGTTTAAAGGCTGTTGCAACTAAAGACAGCGGACCAACACATTTATTTCAGCATCTCAAACAGACGCCTGCATGACAGTGGGACACTTGTTGTTCACTACGAGATGTACAGGAGCGCGGCAGCCAACAAACACCTGCTAAAAAGCAGCCAACATTAGCGGAATCATTTAATCATTGTGTCCCGGATGAGAAGAAAGGGTCCCGGTGGACAGTTTTTGTGGATGCAGTCACGTTGCATATCGCTAAAGATAGTGTGCTCGTATAGTGGAAAAGCCGGAGGTTCATCCACAAGCTGAAAATGTTCGACCCCAGGTTTGTGCTAGGAAGCAGCAACAGGGCATGTCTGAAGAGGGTTAACCCTAACCCTAACCCAGAAGTAGTAGACAGGCTCGTCTTCCTGACAAAAATATGTAAAAAAGACAGCAAGCACACACCTCATGTCCTGTACATCTACCAACATGTCATGTTTACTATACAATGCATGCAGATGTTTAATTTAGTTTACATATCTTCAGGCTTATAAAATACTGTTTGTGAACAAAAGGCACCTTTCGTAAAAAAAGTATTTGATGAAAGTTATGTTCACACTCAATACCAATATGGAAACTGATCTGCTTTTATAAAAATATGCAATCTGACATGTTAAATTTATGTTTACAAAAGCATTTTATCAAAAAGGGACACATAAGTGAGTTTGAAGGTGCACTGTTTAAAATGGCAGGGCAATTTTGTGTACAATAAAAGCATTAAAATAAAAAGCAATGCTTTTGATAATTTCTTTGTCATTTGAAGTTTTTGTTTCTTTGTTGTTACACAAAAAACTGTATAGACAAAAAAATGTAAAGTAATCAATTCAGAAAAAAATGCTATTCATGGTGTAGTGTAGACAGTGACTTCAGTCTGAGGAATGAAGCTGCTCTGTAGCCTGGTGGTATGCCAGCATATACTTCGGTATCTTTTGTCAGATTGCAGTGGGGCGAACAGACTGTGGCTGAGGTGGATACTATCTTTTAGTACCCTTTGGGCTCTATGCAGACATCTTACAACACCAATATACTTAATGCTGTTATTCATTTAAAGGAATACTATGGCTTATTACAACTTGGGTTATATTTTTGCAGCTCTGCCCACTGGTTGGTTGGTCGGTTGGTTGGTTGGTTGGTTATTGTACTCACCAAAGTACTTGCTGAGACTTCAGAATATTCCAGCTCCCTAAAATAAAGTGGTCTAGTTAATCTGGGAAATCTGTTGGTGTGTCTGATCATCTGACTGCTTGTGTTTGCTGCCCCATCGACTCAACTATTTTTAGAAACGTCGCCACAACATCTCAGCAATCACTTCATCATAATAACAATGTTTATGTGATTGATACAACTGATAGCCAGAACTTCGAAAATAATAACCAATCTGCTATAAAATGTGTTTTTTCTTTGCTCTATTCATAATCCCTGCATGAATCAATTATGCTCATGTGCTCAGCCTGTCTAAACTGCTCTGTCTGTCTTTTTCTACAGTGGAAAATGGAGAGCACTGCGATTTTACAATCCTGCGGAACATGCTCATCAGGTGAGCAAAAAATCTCCAGTACAGGATAGTCATCCTTGACTTAGTCTAGTCCCTAATGTCAGACATGACCCTGTGGAAAATGAATCCCTGTTTTATGCAGTATTTTTCCATTGACTCAATAAAGTTTGAAATTAATAGAGACTTCATCAGGGTCCATATCAAAGATCATGTCTCTTTACAAGCCATCGTCTCACCAGGATGAGCATGTGTTTTCCTTCAGTTTTATATTCTGACAACTTCATCTGAGCAGGTTTGTTGGAGATTCAATTAAAGGAACAGTTCACCCAAAAGTGAACATTCACCCATTATCTACTGAGGCCCAAAGTTCTGTTGTCCACAAAACATTTCTGGAGCTTCGCAGAAAAACAGTGTTGCAGCATTCTCCTAAACAGATCAATTATCAGATCAAGTGTGGGGTTCCCCAGGGGTCAATTTTAGGTCCAATTCTTTTTAATCTTTACATGCTTCCCCTTGGGGACGTCATCAGGAGACACGGCATCAGCTTTCATAGTTATGCTGACGATAGGCAACTGTACATCGCCGTGTCTCCTGAGGACACAGGGCCTATTGACGCCCTTTTAAAATGCATTTTAGATATCAAGTCATGGATGGCAGCAAATTTCCTCCAGCTTAACCAGGACAAAACAGAGGTTCTAGTCATTGGTCCTGAAGGCCAGAAAGAGAAACTTTTAACAAAATAACAAGATCTTAAACCATCTACAACTGTAAAAAATCTGGGCGTGATTTTTGACTCTGAGCTCAGCTTTATATCACACATCAAAAACATAACAAAGATAGGTTTTTACCACCTTAAGAATATAGCCAGAGTCCGCCCGTTTCTCTCTCAGGCCAGCACGGAGGTGCTGATGCATGCTTTTATCTCCTGTCGTTTAGATTACTGTAATGCCCTGCTCTCTGGTCTTCCCAAAAAGACTACCTCTAACCTTCAATTACTGCAGAATTCAGCTGCACGAGTGCTGACGAGGACCAGAGGGCGGGAGCATATTACACCAGTTTTAAAATCGCTGCATTGGCTCCCCGTACGTTTCAGGATTGATTTTAAGGTTCTTTTAGTCGTTTTTAAATGTCTTAACGGTCTTGGGCCTTCTTATTTATCTGACTTACTTTTACTGTATCAACCCTCACGGACCCTGAGGTCATCCGGCACTGGCCTTTTAACCATACCACAGGTTAACTCTAAAATACACGGGGAGGCGGCTTTTAGTTATTATGGCCCCCGATTGTGGAACAGCCTGCCGGAGAGCCTCAGGGCCGCAGAGACTGTTGATGTTTTTAAAAAGAGGCTCAAGACCCACCTTTTTAACTTGTCTTTTAACTGACTTGCTTCTAATCGATTCTGGTATTTTACTTGATCTTGAGCTTGTAGGATTTAATTATTTATTTTTTCTATCTTTATTTTATTTATTCATTTAATTATTTTTACTTTATTTATTTTTGCTAAGGTTTTATGAACTTTATTTTAGCTTTTTAAGTCGTTTTATAACTACTTTTAACTTCCTTTATTGTCGAATTTTACTACGTCCTTTTATCGTCTAGCTCCAGTGTTATCCTCACAGGGGGCCCTCCACGCCGGGAAAGTCTGATCTGCCTATGGGGTGTCACCCTTGGGGGCTGTCCCGGCCTGGATGGATGGGGCGGCACCGCGCCGTGGCTCCACAGCCATGGCGCGGGCTCTTCCGTCTGTCCTGGCTGGGTGGTTCCGGGGGGGCGCCTCATTGTGACCACAACCAGTATGACTTTCCGGCGTGGATGGCTCCCCAGCAAAGGCTTTCCTCACCTGGATCCTCAGTGCCAAGCCACCCTGTATCTTAACGTGTGTATCTTAATAGTTGTGTGTGTATGTCTGGGTATGTATGTAGAGGTGTGTACCTGCGTGTTTGCGTTTGTGTGTGTGCGTGTGTATGAGGTCTTTTAACTGTCAAAGCACTTTGTGTTGCATTTTAATGTGTATGAAAGGTGCTATATAGATAAATAAAGTTTGAAGTTTGAAGTTTAAACAACTGAAGTAGCTGGGGACTTGTTTTTAAACGTGAAAAAACAACCAAAATAAAACAAGAAATGGCTCTATAGATTTGTCCGGAGAAATCCAAGTCTTCAGAATCCCCAAATTCCCAAACTGTCTTAAAGAGACATTATTTACATGTTTTTTAAGTTGAAGTCTTCACTGTGGCTGCTAAGCTATAAGCGTAAGTGCGCACCCCAGCTGAGTGGGTGCACACAGCGAAGGGTGTAAATAATGTATTTTCAAATCACTTTAAAATCTGTAAGCTTCTGAAGACCTGGAGGAAGCCAGATGAGCTGCATTAAGAGATTTTATGCCCCCAGATCTTTTTTACACTGTAATTTTTTTTAGGATTACAAAACTTCACCTGACTTCTCATCAGCCTGAGGGTGAAAAGATATAACGACTTGATTTAAATTTTTGGGTGAAATGTTCCATTAAAGTCCAATGTTCAAATTCTCAAAAAGCTTATTGTTACATATAGTGAGAGCAAATATGCTGTTTTTACTAGACTCTTGTTGTTTTTTCAGGACCCACATGCAGGACCTGAAGGACGTGACAAACAACGTTCACTATGAAAACTACCGTAGCAGAAAACTTGCTGCAGTCACCTACAATGGTGTGGACAACAACAAGAACAAGGGACAGCTAACCAAGTAAGTTCATCTGTACAGTGTGCACAGAACTATGGAGTTCATGTTGCTGAAAGAACTATAAATAGCGCAAAATTATGGGATAATGTTGGTGTTTTAGCCAATTTTGATTTGTGTATGTTTGTGTGTATGTATGTGTGTATGAATGAATGTGGGTGTGTCATTGGTGAGGCACTTTGGTTGCTATAGGTCACACATAGGTTAGATTAAGGAGACACAGCTGAGGTGTGGCAGGGAATGAGGATCAGGGAAGCCACACAGTTTTTCAACCGTGTCTGTGTGTGTGTGACGTCTGATTGGGTTTCGTGTCACAATCTTAGGGTTTTTTGTCTTTTTTTAAGAGCTCGTTTTAAATCCTTTGATATCCGGCCTTTTGGAAGTGTTTTTCAAAGATTTGTAAGTTAATAAAGTGTTAAATGCATTCCCATGGAGGACATAATTTTACACACCACCATGAGTTGGAAATGTCTTCAAATTCCCTCAAGTGGCCTTCTTGTAGCTAGAATGCCACTACATTTTGTTGAAAAACTCAGCTTCTTGCTGTGCTACACCCTACTCCATGCCAGCTGATTCCACTGATTGGATGCAGACAAAGCAAGCCTGGGTAAAAGCAATGCTGAAGAATCACGGTAGGACTGATTGAGAATTGTAAAGCTGTGTTGAAGAGGTTAGATTTCTCACAGAAGGGATACAGGTAAATCCTGCTACAATTCAAAATAAAGCCTCCAGCCTTTAAATCAGTCAAAATGAGTCACGTGGCTGCAGCTGTCAATCAAAATGGATGTGGTAAAGGACTGATTAAACTCACCGTTAAAGCACTGGAAGAAAAAATATCACAACAAAGGGAAAGGAATCTCAGAATAAAGAAACTCCATAAACTAACAAAAGAAGTTCAGCAACTAATGACTTCAAAGGAAAATGTGTCTGAGGTGCAGGAAATGCATGAGGAGTTCTTAAAGATGTGTGTGGACACCAAAAGGTTGCATCAATCATTGAAATCAATATTACCTGGAGATTACCTGAAGATGAAATGTTAAAACAAGATGAATGGTATGAATCCCGAATGAAAATTAATAAAGAAATAATACAAAAAGAAGAGTGGTTGCTTGACATAAGGGAGCAGGATGGTGGCGGTGGTGAAAATTATAATTATACTGCTGGAAATACAAATGTGCTTAACAATGGTACTGCTGGAAATACAAATGTGCTTAACGATGATGATGATGCTGCTGTTGCTGTGGTCAATGACGAAAATGCTCCAAACAGAGTTGTGGTCACTGATGATATTGCTCCTGGTGACAGCATTTCTAATGTTGGTCGTAAAACATGTTCATCAGCTGGCCATTCCAGCCGTTGGTCTTTAAGGTCTTCAGCCTCTTCTGTATGTTTAAAAGCAGAGGCCGAAAGGGCTGCTCTCCTTGCTATAGCAGCTGCCCTCCAAGAAAACCATGAACTGGAAGCTCAGGAGGACCAAATCAGACAGAAAAGGGAGCTTCTTGAATTGCAAAGTCAAATTGCCGCTCACATTGCAAAGGTTACTATGCTGAAGCACAGAGAATCTGATGGTCAGAGTTCCGGAGCCTATTCAAATGGAATGAATTCGTATCTGGGGAGGTCAAAACGTAAATCATCTCTCAGACCCTCTGCATAGAATTTGTTCCACAAAGTTTGAAGGATCAGTTCAATCTTCCATCATCAGGCAGCAGCAAAGCAGCAATGTCAATGGAGGCACAGCCCAAAAAGTATGGAATTAGATTTGTGCCAAAAGTAACAAACAAAACTTTTTAAATTGCAAACAAAAATAGGAATTTGAGAGAACGTAAAACTAATTTCAAAAATAAAACTTATAACTTGCAATTAAATAATTTGTCAAATACTGTAAAGTATTGGTCTTTTACTCTTCTAATAACACATTATTTTGTTTACGGTTCCCTTTGCTTCTCTCTCTCCGCTCAGACTTTTGCGCTGACTCTCAGCTTTGCGGTCTCGCTGCAGCTCTTTCTCGTTTGCGCTCCCTGATTTTTTGTTTGCAGTTTTGGCACAAACGTCTCGGGTGGGCGGGCTTTTTCAGCAGAGCGTCCCCATTGGCTAATTAGTTTTTGACTGACACAGCTCGACGTCCGCAGTATATGGTATGCAAGTTTCCCAGAATGCATTTCGCTGCAGCGGTCGAGCTGCTAAAAGCTGTTTTAATTCTCGCTTTAGCGCTGTTAATACATCACTTTCTTAAGTTTTAATATATGTTTATGCGAGAAAGTACCTATTAAGATCCTTAATATGCGATTAGTTTATCCAAATGACGCCTGTTTGTAAATTTGTTACGACGTTTTCGGAGATGTGAAGAGCCACCTGTGGGACCAGCGCTCCGGGAGCTCTCAGAGACAGCAGCCCGTCTCCTGATGTGATGGGCCGGTCAACCTTCGTCGTCATCCCGGGTGTGACGGCGAGCCAGTCATCTTAAATGCAGCTCTTTGAAGATTAACCGCTGGCTTGTTAAACTATTTTTGTTGGATAAATATTGGTATCATGAAGGAAATCTAACGATGTGGTTAGACCGGCCCATCACATCAGGAGACGGGCTGCTGTCTCTGAGACCTCCCGGAGCGCTGGTCCCACTGGTGGCTCTTCACATCTCCGAAAACGTCGGAACAAATTTACAAACAGGCGTCATTTGGATAAACTAATCGCATATTAAGGATCTAAATAGGTACTTTCTCGCATAAATCTATATTAAAACTTAAGAAAGTGATGTATTAACAGCGCTAAAGCGAGAATTAAAACAGCTTTTAGCAGCTCTACCGCTGCAGCGAAATGCATTCTGGGAAACTTGCATACCGTATACTGCGGACGTCGAGCTGTGTCAGTCAAAAACTAATTAGCCAATGGGGACGCTCTGCTGAAAAAGCCCGCCCACCCGAGACGTTTGTGCCAAAACTGCAAACAAAAAATCAGGGAGCGCAAACGAGAAGAGCTGCAGCGAGACCGCAAAGCTGAGAGTCAGCGCAAAAGTCTGAGCGGAGAGAGAGAGAAGCAGAGGGAACCGTAAACAAAATAATGTGTTATTAGAAGAGTAAAAGACCAATACTTTACAGTATTTGACAAATTATTTAATTGCAAGTTATAAGTTTTATTTTTGAAGTTAGTTTTACGTTCTCTCAAATTCCTATTTTTGTTTGCAATTTAAAAAGTTTTGTTTGTTACTTTTGGCACAAATCTAATTCCATAAAAAAGCCAGAACATCAGTTCCATCATCCACCTACAGGCGTCAGCAAAGCAGAAATGCCAATGGAGGCACAGCCCAAAAGGCCAGGCCTTCAGTTCCATCAGCACGGAGTAGAAAGAAAGGCTGCCAGCAGCATAGACTGCCTGTATTTCCTGGAGCAATATGCAAAAGGACAACCAAGAGAACTGGTTAAGACCTGTCAGCACATGCCACCCGACAGGGGATATCAAAGAGCAAAACTTGACAAGAACGCTTTGGAAATGAGCAAAGAATAGCCAGTGCATACATGGAGAAATCTCTGGGATGGCCACCAGTAAAATCTGAGGACATCAAGGCTTTGCAAGCTTTTTCTTTATTTCTCTGTGTCTGCTGTAATGCTGTGGAGGATGTCAGTTACATGTCAGAGATGAACATGCAATCCAACATGCGTGCCATTATCCTGAAGCTACCCTATAAACTGAGGGAAAAATGGAGAAACACTGCCTATGAGCTGCAGGAGAAGCACTGTCGACAAGCAGGTTTCAGTGATGTCATTAGATTCATTCTAATCCACTCTTTGGAAACATTCAGGACACAGCCATCACATCACCAAATCATTGTCCAAATCATCACCAAGTCTCACAGGTTCGCATCAAGGGAAAAGGAAGTAGTTTTGCAACTTCTGTGACAGTTGTCAATTCTAAAACTGTTACCCAAATGCAAAAGGAGAAAAATATGCCTGATAAATCAACCAAGGTGTCTTGTCTGCTGTGTGACGAGGGTCACAAATTGGAGTCGTGTCCCAAAATGGAGAGGAAGTTGCACAGAGAGAAAATCGACTTCTTAAGAGAGAAAGGTGTTTGTTTTGGGTGTTTATCTGTTGGACAAATGAGCAGGGATTGTCATAGGCGTCTGTCTTGCAAATTGTATAGCTTAAAACATCCTACCATCCTCCACATTTATTCAAAGAAAGAGATCACCACAGAGGACACACAGCAGGAAGCACCAGAGAAGAGTCGTGTAGTTTCTCCTAAGGCATGTGGCCATATAGGGGCCGGAGCAGAGGATTGTGTCTTGGCAATCGTACCTGTACAGATCAAGGCCAACAAAGGCAGCAAGATACTAACTACATAAGCGTTCTTAGATCCCGGCAGCACAGCCACTTTCTGCTCTGAGCGACTTATGAAGGAGCTAAAGGTCAGAGGAAGAAGTGCCAAATTTCTCTTGAAAACAATGAACCAAGAAAAGTTTGACGACAGTCACATCATCTCAGGACTGGAGATAGCTGCACTCAATAGTAGCACCTACTTTGAATTACCAGATGTATATACACAGTGCGAGATGCCTGTGAGCCGTGATAACATACCACGGCAGGAAGAGTTAAGTGCCTGGGGCCTCATTTATAAACGTTGCGTACGCACAAAAGAAGGCGTACGCCACTCTCTACGCAAACCGTGGGATTTATAAAAAGAGAACTTGACGGGAAAATGTGCGGTCCTCCACGCCAACTCTGACCCATGCGTACGCACATAACTGGGGCAAGGCGAAAACTGCGCCACTGATGGCAGAAGAAAGAAACGGGAGAAATTGATACTGATCGTGTAAAATAGTAATATTACCTCTCATATATAAACAGTTTATTTACAAGAAATGGATAAATATATATCTATATATATATATATATATATATATATATATATATATATATATATATATATATATATATTATTATTAAAAATATATATTTCTACAATGAATAAACAACCCGACCCGGACCCCTATCCCCAGGCATTTGAGCCAAACGCTGCTGCCGTGCGCAAGCGTTTGGATGTGATGCGTCCCCTTTAAAAATGCAGGTATGGAAACAAATTCAACACAAGGAAACAATAATTTATTAATAAATTCCTTCATGCTGGTGTTTAGCTCAGAAAGGACATTTTTGATCTCCCGCAGTTCTCTGGCAACGTCGTTTATTGCAGTGATGGTGTCTCTCTGCATCTGTGAGGACACGGCCGCTGGAGGGCTGGGATGGACGAGGTGCAGTGGAGACGCTGGGCTCAGCTGCAGCAGCACTGACCTCACTTGGACCCACAGCAACTACAAGACATTTTTTTGAATAAAGTCACTTGTTTTGTGGACGGAGTCTCAATTGTTTCTGTACATAAATGTGTGAACACAACTTGAATGCATTTGGTTTACACTCATTTCAAATATGGGAATACAAATTACATACCGGGGTTTGCTTCTTGTGGGCCAGCATCGGTGTCCCCCTCCACCTCCGTCACCACCCCACTCAGGAGGGATCCCCGCCAGTTTTTCATCCAGCGGGGTGAGCTCCGGTTGTCCCGTTCCCCCGCCCGTGGCACAGACGCTCTGCCTGTGTGACGCCAGGCGCTTTTTTGCATCCACTTTTATGTCTGACCACTTTTTTTACTTCGGCCACACTCCGACCTTCTGAGGCAACAGCATTTACGTTGTCTGCCACATGCTGCCACTCTAAAGCATTTTTGGCATTGGGGACCCCAACACTCAGTCCACCAAATAATGTAGCCTACCTCTTCTCCACCTCCCCGACAAGAACTTCCACCTCACACTGAGTGAAATTGCACTTCTTCGCCTTTCTCTCTGCTTTCGGCATGCTTTCCGTCATGAATCAATATTAATTAGGGGCGTTTCTCTGAATATTTATAGGCAAATATGGGCGTGGTATGACCCGCACACAGGTGCGCCACATTTAGAGTGGATTGTGATTTATAAAGGGAAATCAGCGTAGGACGTGCGTGCGCACTGTTTTATAAATCAGGATATTTTTGTGCGTAAGCACTTTCTGTGTTTTGTGCGTATGCCACCTTTTGACGTCAATCCTACGCACAGTTTTATAAATGAGGCCCCTGGTCTCACCTCAGCTCTGTTGAAATTCCTGTAATTGATGCTGATGTGGGATTGTTAATCGGAATCAATGTTCACAAGGTAATGGAACGATGGGAGGTGGTAAATAGCAATGGTGAAGGACCGTACGCCATCAAAACCCTACTGGGCTGGGTTATCAATGGACCACTTAGAGGAGGCAGTGAGATTAAGAGCAGCTGTCATACAGTGACTGCCAACCGAATATCTATTGCTCACATACAGGAACTGCTTGTGAAGCAATATAACCACGATTGTAATGGAAAATCAACTGATGAAAAACCAGAAATGTCCAGAGAAGATCTAAAATTTATGGACATCATGAAGCTGAACATAGCAATGGACATTATTGCTTGAGATTACCTTTCAGAAATGATGATGTTGTCATGCCCAATAACCGCCACGTTGCTGAGCAAAGGGTCCTCTGCCTGCAAAGGAAATTGAAGAAAGATACTACACTCAAGAAGGAGTGCACTCAGTTTTTCAGTGATATCATAAATAAAGGATATGCAGAGAGGGTGCCAGAACACCAGCTGGAAGGCAAAGCAGGCAAGGTCCGGTACATCCCACATCATAGCGTGCACCATCCAAAAAAGGGAACCTTGAGAGTGGTGTTTGATTGCGGTGCAAGCTTTAAAGGCACCTCTCTTAACAGTCGGTTACTGCAAGGGCTGGACTTGACAAATTCTCTGTTTGGAGTCCTCACGAGGTTTCGTCAAGAACCTATTGCAATGATGGCAGATATACAGGCAATGTATCACCAAGTCAATGTCGCAAAACAGGATGTAGACTTACTCCGCTTCCTCTGGTGGCCGAATGGTGATCTGGAACAACCTCTCAGTGAATACAGAATGACAGTTCATCTGTTTGGCGCAATATCATCACCCAGCTGTGCTAGATTTGCTCTAAGAAAGGCCGCTGAGGACAACAAGGCAGCATTTCCAGCACATGTCACTGATACCGACAAGCGGAATTTTTATGTGGACGACTGCTTGAAGTCCTTGCCGTCAGAAGCTGAACCCACAGCCTTGGTGGAGAGACCTGACATCTGTGTGTCGTCTGGGAGGCTTTCAGCTGGTAAAATGGATCATCAACAACAGGTCAGTACTGGAAGAAGTGGAAAAACGGGCCAAAGAACTAAAAGAATTGGATTTTGACCGAGACAGTCTCCCTGTTGAAAGAACACTGGGGTTGCAGTGGTGCGCAGAAAATGACACCTTCAAATTCAAGATGGCAGTCCTAGAAAGACCCTTCACAAGACGAGGTATTTTGTCTGTCGTAAGCTCAGTATACGGCCCCACTGGATTTTTGGCTCCCTTTACCTTACCTGCCAGATTGATGCTGCAAAACCTCTGTAGGTTGCGCTACAGCTGGGACAAGCACATCCCTCAAAGCTACCAGCAGCAGTGGGTCGGGTGGCTAGAAGATCTAAAAAGGCTCAGCATGTTCAGCGTGCCAAGATGTGTCAAACCCAAAGATTTCGGACAGCTCACAAGTGCCCAATTACATCATTTCTTTGACGCTAGCGAGAATGGGTACGGCATAGTCTCATATCTTCAGATGCAGAATGGAAAGAACCAGGTTTACCTGGCCTTCATCCTAGGAAAGGGACAAGTTGCTCCAGTAAAGAAAGTGACAATTCCAAGGATGGAACTAACAGCTGCTGTGCTTGCAGCGAGGGTCAACAGGATGTTGAAAGCAGAGCTTAAAGATGGAATGTTCAATCTTCTGGACAGACAGCACAACTATGTTAAAGTATATCAGGAACGTAACAAAGCGTTTTCACACCTTTGTGGCCAACAGAGTTTCTGCTATAAGAGAAGCTACTGTCATCTCACAATGGGGGTATGTGGATACCAAACAGAACCCCGCTGATGAGGCCTCTCATGGGGTCAAGGTTGGGTATCTTCTCACATCCAGCAGATGGATTCATGGCCCAGATTTTCTTTTCAAGAATGAAAGAGAATGGCCCACTAACATTGTGTAGTCCACTTACATTAGCAGTGATGACCCAGAGGTAAAAGGAGAGGCCACAGTAAACACCGTGATCATCAAAGATGCACCAAATGCAACAACTCAGCTAATAACCTATTTCTCTAAATGGACAAGGTTAAAGGCTTCAGTAGCTTGGTTTCTCCAGCTGAGAAAGGTGTTGCAGTTGTTGAGTCAGAGGAGGAAGGAAATAGAAGCTTCTGTGTTGAGCAATGGGCTTGACATAATTCAACAAAAACACAAAGTGGAAAAGGAGATGAGAACATTCAGGGCCACACTGGGTGGTCAAACCTTGTCTCTCGAAGATACTTCTGCTGCTGAGAAGGCCATCATTCAGTATTGCCAAATGGAAAGGTTCAGTGGTGAAATAGCTGCACTGAAAATTGGAACATCTGGAGTGAAAACTAGCAGTCACATTTACAAAGTGACCCAGTGCTGGAAAATGGGCTTTTGAGAGTGGGAGGACGGCTCAGTAAAGCAGCTATGCCAGATGACACGAAACATCCAGTCTTTCTTGCTAAAGATCAACACATCTCCACTCTCATCTTATGCCACATTCATGAGCAGTTGGGACATTGTGGAAGAAATCACTTGCTTTCCAGACTTCAACAGTATTGGATTACTAATGCAAATGCTGCTGCCAGAAGGCTGCTCTCATCTTGTGTCATGTGCAGACGCTACAGGGGAAAGCTGGGTGAACAAAAGATGGCAGATTTGCCAAAAGAGAGGCTTCAACCTAACCTCCCACCATTCACAAATGTGGGTGTTGCTTATTCTGGCCCTTTTGAGGTGAAGGCAGGCCACAGCCTCGTCAAACACTACGGTGTTATATTCACTTGTATGGCAAGTAGGGCTGTGCATTTGGAAATGGCATACTCTTTGGACACCAGTTCTTGCATCCATGCACTGCGCACATTTATTTCCAGAAGAGGCCAAGTATCACACATCAGGTCAGATAACGGAACCAACTTTGTGGGAGCAGAACGTGAGGTGAGATAAGCTCTGTCTGCCCTGAACCAAAAGAAAATTCAAGGTGCAATCTGGAGTGAAATGGAGCTTCAATACTCCTGCTGCATCCCATCATGGGAGAGCATGGGAAAGAATTATAACTCTGTACTTAAGCAGCAACACACGGACGATGAAGGACTGCAAACTCTTTTGTGCGAGGTGGAAGCCATATTGAATAACCGTCCTCTCACAAAGATGTCGGATGATCCTAATGATTTGGAACCCTTGACTCCAAATCACATCCTCTTGTTGAAAGGTAAACCCACTCTACCACCTGGCCTTTTTGAGAAAAGCGACCTTTACACCAAACGACGCTGGAGGCAAGTTCAATTCCTCGCAGATCTCTTCTGGCACAGAAGGGTTCGGGAGTACTTACCTCTGTTAAAGGAGCGACGACAGTGGATAAAGGACAAGAGAAGCTTCGTTGCAGGAGATATTGTTCTTGTGGCAGACTGTGCTGCTCCTCATGGATCCTGGCTGTTAGGGAGGATACTGCAGACCTTTCCTGACACACGAGGACTGGTGAGGTCTGTCAAGGTTCAGACCAAATACAACACACTGGAGCGACCGATTACGAAGATCTGTCTTCTGCTGGAAGCTGATTGAAAGCTCTTGTCTTACCTTGGCATCAAGTTTGATTCTATGGACATGTGAACATTATTGACTGGGATAAGAAAATGCACTATTGTAATTGGCTTCAGTTGTTCTATCGTGCTGAATTGTTACGTTATTATACAGTAACAATTAGGGGCCGGTGTGTTGTAGCCAATTTTGATTTGTGTGCACGAATGAATGTGGGTGTGTAACTGGTGAGGCACTTTGGTTGCTATAGGTTACCTGCACACCTGTGGGTCATAATCAGTCACACACAGGTTAGATTAAGGAGACACAGCTGAGGTGTGGCAGGGAATGAGGATCAGGGAAGCCACACAGTTTTTCAACCGTGTCTGTGTGTGTGTGACGTCTGATTGGATTTCATGTCACAATCTTAGTGTTTTTTGTCCTTTTTGTACGAGCTTGTTTTAAATCCTTTGATATCCGGCCTTTTGGAGTTGTTTTTTAAAGATTTGTAAGTTAATAAAATGTTAAACGCATTCCCATGGAGGACGTCATTTTTACACACCACCATGAGTTGTAAATGTCTTCAAATACCCTCAAGTGGCCTTTTTGTAGCTAGAATGCCACTACAGTTGGTGTGATTTGGCTGCTGGTTCTATCAGGATCCTCTGAGCAGCTTTTTCACTATGTTAACATGGAGGAAACTACAGTTCATAGGTCAAAATCTGCAGTGGCTGACCCTCAGATTAAATTTGGCAAGCTGTCTCTTAGGCAGTTCAAAAGTTTAAACCCATTCTTTGCACAAAAAAGCCATTACTAACCCCCAACTAACTGGCTACCATATGATATCAGTTGTGTCTGATCTGACAGAACTAATTGAAGCACCTAATCTGACTCCTAATCCACCGGCTACAGCTGTCAGCAATCACCAGCACACTCTCACAAGCTAATGCATGGTTTATGGCAGCTAAGTGTATGTGCGTTTGTTTGTTTGTTTTTAGACCTGAGACGACTGAAGGCATGTAAGTGTTACTTTACTTTCTTTATAACCTTTCCAAACAACATATTCACTCCTATCTCTGATCTTTTCTATTCCCCTGCCTAAAATGACTGTATTTCACTTGCTCCCCTTTGTATATACTTATTTGATAAAACATTGAAAGGTTGTGTTAAATGTAGTGATACTGTTTGGTCCTATATTACATAATGTCATACTAGAGACAGTTAATACAATCAAAAAATGTCATAGCTTATTATCTTCTACATGACCTTTGTGTAATATATCCAATCGATGTCATTTTCTAAAGCAAATTGGAAATCATCTGCCTTAGCTACTTGCTTTGCAGTTTCATTACACTCTATATGAAGACCTTACTATGCAGCTATATACTGTGTTGACTTTATCGTTTTAGCATGCTTAGACTTGTTAATTGTTGAAACTGTAGACTGTGTGCTGCCATTAGCCCTCACCTCTACACAGCCAATTTACTAATTCAGCTAGCTTGTTGCTTGATTTATCAGATTCACTCTTTTCTTAATCGCTGTCAGGTGTTTAAATTCCCCAATGCAAATACATTTCAACAAGTCAACCATAATTCCACTGTACAAAACTATAACATATATTTCCATTTCTGCAAGATATTGAGATTTAAAAAGTACAGTACAAAGCCTGGCTGATCCAGCTACAATAATACAGAGGACGTGACATGATTTAAATTTCCTCACAAGATGCAATCAACTGGTAGAAAAGGTAGAAAAACATATATAAGAAGAGGGTAATACATTAAACTCCAATATGAGTTCAGGAAATTGTGTTATTTATCTGGACAGCTTGTGTAGCATGATGTTATGATGACACTGTAGCAAGGCATGGTTAGTATCAGAGTCAGGGTTTCTTCTTCTATAGCGCCTGTTCTCTTGACAAGCCCCATCATCTCCCAGCTACAAACCTCACTTTAGGCCGTCTATTGCAGAAAGCTTCCAGGAAAGGCAAGCAAACCAGGCCTGCACTCCTTCCCTCATCCTGCCTCTTCACCTTTTCTGCTCAAGTAATGTCCACCTGTGATGTCACAGTGTGCTGCCTGTATGAATGCTGTTTTGTCTTTTTCAGGAGTCCTCTCTCCCAGATGGAGGAGGAGCGACGGGAGCACGTGTCCAAGATGAAGAAGATGGAACAAGAAATGGAACAAGTGTTTGAGATGAAGGTCAAAGAGAAGCTCCAGAAGCTCAAAGACTCTGAGGCTGAGGTGAACTAATGAGGCTGTTCATTGTTTTTTATTAGTTTGTTTTTCCTACATGCTTTTTTAGCTCGTGTCTGTATCTTGCTGTCCCTGTAGCTCCAGAGGCGTCACGAGCAAATGAAAAAGAATCTGGAGGCCCAGCACAAAGAACTGGAAGAAAAACGTCGCCTGTACGAGGAGGAGAAGACCAGCTGGGAGGCCCAGCAGAGGATTCTGGAACAGCAGAAACTAGACGCCTCTAGGTACACACATTATCACACATAATGATCAGTAACGGTTTATAGAGATGAAGAGAAGGGTCTACTGGCTTCATTCAACTATAGACTGAAGGTGTAAGTTAAGTTTAACTTCCAACTACAAAGTGTTTTATCAAAATCCAGCAAAATGTGAATAAAAACTGATTTTTTTAAATAATTTTCCTCCATTCAGTCATTGCAATAGGGAGTAATAAGACAGCTATTTAGAGCAGAGATCAAACAGAAAAAATAGCAAGAAAAACCCTTCAGATTCCCACAGAGAGATGTTGCAACACTGGTTGTAGCACCTTCCACCCCCAGTTCTTAGTAAATTACTTTGTACTCCAATATCCTGTCATCACAACTGTTGGTTGACCATGGTCATTTTGTGATGTGGGCTAGCACAAACACATGTATTGCAGCAGGTCAGTATTTGGACATTTTGAGGCCCTGATCAGAGGAGATTGATCTTTTCATTACAATATTTTATGACAAGTATAATACTTTTAGACTGTTATTTCAAATGTAATTTTATTAGAGTCCTGGTCTGTGCCATATCATCAGCAGCATCTGTCAATTCATACCTTTATATGAAAAGTAGTCCTGTTATGCCGTATCCTACTTTTAATCATGTTCAGGTTATGATATGCCAGGGCTTTTCAAAGTCGACTTAGTCCTAGCCCACCCCTCGTGTTATAAAGACTTTAAAATAATAAGAATTGAAATGTGTTCTATTTTGAAATACATTTTCTGTAAATCAAAAACTTGTTAGTGATGTCAAATATGCAGTGTAGCTGGAAGTCATTTACAGCAATCCTGCCCACAGATTGATGTGTTTGTGGTTTATTTCCCTGTTGTTAACATCATTGTGATGGTAAAATTAACTGCTAGACAGAGTAAGAGACTTATGTGTGTTGTTGCTGCAGAGTTTGAGCAGGAACATTACACTGGAGAATTTAGTATCTGCTCAGATACATAATATGTGTAATTTTCAATAGCAAGTGTCAATGGAACTGTAAAAATATTTCTGTATAACAAACGCTGAATGTGGGCATATTTTCTTTTTGGCAAGTAGATAAAGTAATATGCACCACAAAGGCAAGTAAATGTTTGTACAGAAGAAGTAATGCCATAAAAGACTCTGCTGCATCTTGGTGTCATTTATCTCCTTAGTTTAATATATGCTTCTCTGCTGTCTGTGTCAGAGTTTGACACTTGTGAGTGTATGGGCAGCAATAGGGATGTCTAAACTCAGTAATCTTTATTCTGCCAAAAATATACTAAATCTATACTGGCCACAAAGGTTGTTTGAGTAGGAAAGTTTAGATTTTTTTCTTATTTTCCATTATTTAAATACATTGCTACATTGGTATTACTTTGTTGCTCTTTCACAGCACTTTTATGTTGTTAAAATATTGCCAATATCCCATTCGTTTCTCAGTCGTCATGTAGCCTGTCCTGAAAATATTCAAGTTGTTGTACTGCAGCATTTTTTAGAGTAATTATTAAAGATGTGGGATGTGACAAGAATTAATTGATTTAAGCAGGTAATAGCAAGGTAATATTGCGATTATACAACTAATACTAACAAAAATAAAATGTATACTCAAAACATCCATGTTGACGGACAATTTGCTCTCAAATTTTAAAGGTTTTTGCGAGTGTGCGTCACGTTTCCATGGAAACACATGGGGTCTGACTAATAACTGAAACAAAATCAGTCCTGTCAGTAGACGCATGTGTAATGGAACGTAGTTTACCACTACAGCAAATAATCCAACCCTTAGCAACGACCTAGCAACAGAGAGGATTTTCTAAACACATGGGTCTGACTAATAACTGAAACAAAATCAGTCCTGTCAGTAGACTCTTATGTGTAATGGAACATAGTTTATCATTACAGCAAGTAATTCAAGCCATAGTAACAAACTAGCAACGGAAAGGATTTTCTAGTCCCAGATGAGTGAACTCTAAGCTGACGTTAATGTTTTATCGCGGTCTCAGAATTTCCCGACCTAAATCAATACTGCACAGATAAACAGAAAATGCTTATTTTTATCGCCCAAGTTATAACAAAGATGTTGATTTTTTTCTTTTATATTTTTTATAAAACAATAGTGTCTCTCACACCGAAGGGAATAGGCTCGGCCCACTCAGTAAAACGGGACACTTTATTCTATAAATGTGACTTTGGCAGCTGACAGGTGGTTTGTGATTTATTTTCATGATTAATAAATAACATTTGTAAATAATAAAAATAATAATAAAATACTCAGCTCGCACTTGCTTCATTTTTATCTTATTATTATCTAATTATAAAGAACAGAGAAGTTACAGATTTATCACTTTATTTACCACAAATCTTTCTTTTTTTGTCATTTGGTTCTTCTCATCTTCCTCCATCCATTCATCCAAACTGAGACTGCCAAATAAATCAAAATTAACAACAAACCGATCCATTTTGTAGCTTATTTTTCCGCCGTTTCCTGCTCCAGCTCTGACAGTTAAGATGTTGCCATGGAGATACAATGTTGTCACAGACTTGGCAGAGTAATACTTTGAGTAATGAGTCAGGCGTGCTGTAATGCTGATTTGAGTACGGTCAAAATTTGTTGTTGACCAATCAGATTGCTCGGTCGGAACTACTTGTTGTATAATAAATGTTATTTTGTTAACGGCAATTGTTACGGACTGAAAAGAGTTGTAAAGGCTGAGACACTTGGTTGGCAGTCTTGACCAGGCTGAAGCTATCAAATCAGCAAAACTGTGAACTGCATGGCTTCAGATAAATGTCAAGGCTGCAAGAGCTCAAGGATAAACAGAGAGGAAAAATAAAATGTGCGTCTTGTTTTTCTCTGTCATATCATATAATATGCTTCTAGGTCAATCCTCATCACTTACGCACATTCAAAGAGCCAATTTTAAGTTGTTTAGAAGAAACTTCTAATATCATTACATAAAAATTATATTCTGACCACTTTTCTGTCCACTTGTGTCTACAGGACCTTGGAGAAGAACAAAAAGAAGAAAATATTTTAATAACTCTGGGGGACTTTCCTGATGTTACAGTGTATTGTTATTTTGCCAAACTGCCAGCCTTGATTGTCAAAACATCTGTCAATTATCTACATCTGCTGTTTGACCATATTACTGTGTAATAATCAGGTGAAAGCCAGGGGGCAGTATTGTCTGGACTCTGATTTTAACCAGTTGTTGTTCGCTCATTTTCATGTTCCTCCTTACAGAACTGTTATCATCTCTGTATTGCTTCAGTCTACAGTTTGAGTCACTGCTCACAAAAAGCAGTAAAAACACACAGAAAAAATGCCCAGTGCTCTTTATGACAAACTGGAGGCCAACATTCAGAGTGCAGTCATTCTTCTACTTTTGGAATGCTGGATGCTGCAGTGCACTGTGCTGTATCCGTTTAATGCCAAAAAACAAATAGAGGTCGGCCTTTCACTAGCTGCACACTGGCAGACAGCGTCAGTCTGAAGCTCACCTCAGGCACTGTTTTTTTATATGTATCTTTTTGGTTCACTTATTTAGGTATCACTTTTATTTTCCTCCCCAGGTGTTTTGCTTTTCCATCTCCTGTAATGTAAATTGTATAACCATGAATTGCAGTGTTTAACTTCAGTCATATGAAAAATGTCCTTACTTTTTGTTCTTTTCTTTTTTTTTTTTTTTTTGGATTGGCCCTGGTATAGACTGGCATTAACTGTGTTGATTTTGTTTCCTGTGTCATAGCTGTTTTTTTTCCAGTTTTCTTGGAAACCAAATGTGTATTCCTGAAATCACTCATGCTGAGTGTGACAATGTAAACAAACTGCCCCTGAAATGCTTTTACCTGCATTTATTTGAACTTCTTGTACAGATTCTGGATAAAAATGTTTGCAAACACAATCAAATTTGGAGGATGGAGGAACGCTTCTGTTGGATGTTGGTGGATAAGAGAGCTGACGCTTTACTTTTCATCACGTTTAGCACTGTTGGTGTACTGCGTCGGTATTTTGTCACATAATAAAATTGTGATTGGAATAAACACAGATGATCTTGGCTAAATCTTCAAATGATCTGCACTATGTGACCAAGCATATGAACACCCAAATCTTATTGGTCAAAATGTAATAATAATAATTATAATTAAAGCTGCAAGCAGCGATGAACGGGCCCTCGCAGGCCGCGCGTGGCGGCGAGTACTGCCGCCGCGGTGTGCAACAATCGTGGCCTGCTGCGTGCTGTGTGCCGCTTCCTGTAAAGGCAGAAAAGCTGACAGGTAAGAGGGCTGAAAGAGCTTAAAAAGGTGAACAGTTTCTCTGGCTGCTGCAGCAGTGGCAGAACCGAAGTTGAAAATGTCCCCATAAGAACGAATGGGAAAACGCCTCCCAAACTCCTGCGATTTTTGAAAAAAGTGCATGGGTTATCACCAGAATATTCATACAGTGAGTAACAGCAGACATTGTTGAACTCTGTGATGTCTTTTTTATTTCTGTAGAGTGAAAAATGAGGTCGCCAGAGCGAGAGACAGAACAGGTAATGTCTGCTCTCCTCCAGAAATTTAGGCTCAAAATTAACATGGCGGCTTATGGGGGAGTTGCTGGAGTGCTTGTCGCTCTAGGACTTCCACAGCCAAAAGTTTGAGTCCTACATCTGACAATAAGACAATCAGCTGAAAGCCAACAAGATTACCTACATTTCTATGTATATATTGTCTATGTGAAGTAAAAGATGTGGGATCCACATCAGGCTGAAGAGAATTAGTCCTCAGTTTTTCCAGCTGCTCTCCACTCTAGCACTCTCCATGTCACACACTGTAGCTCCCGCAATACACACTCATTATGAATTCAGACAGCCACCAGAGCGCCACCTAGTGGCGGATCAGTAAGACCTTCAACACGTATCCTCAGGAGGTCATTGGCAATAAGTGTACCAAGTTTTGTGTTAATTCAACCAACCAATGTGGAGATATAAAATACTTACAATTTAAAGAGCGCCACCTAGTGGTCATAAGCACGAAAATTTGCAGAAAGCCTCAGGGTCTCATGGGGAAGTACTACGCTAAGTTTGATGTCATTTGGACACACCAATGTGGAGATATACAACACTTCCTGTTTGGAAGGAAATCTGCAGGAAGTTGTTATTTAATAATTTGCGCATTGTTTGAAACTAATCAGAATTCTTTTAATAACTTTTTGTCAGGATGCTCCACAGATGCTGTGTGCAAAGTTTGGTGCAGATCGGTGAAATTTCCTGGGAGGAGTTCGAAAAAGTAGGTTTGCAACATTTCGTGAATTTGCGAAAAAAACGGGAGGCGGAAATGGGCGTGGCCTATACCACGAGATTCAGCAACATTCAGTGAACGCGTGGATGTAAGATTTTTGAATGTGCGACAAAGTATATGGGAGTTATAAGCCAAAACACACTTTCCTTGACTATAGCGCCACCTAGTGGTGGAAGTTCAGGACGACAATAGATTATAAAATTTTTCGCCAGGTGTAACTTATATTCCAAGTTTGGTGAGTTTTGGGGTATGTTCAGGCAGTGAAAAATGCGATCATTTGGGACAAAGAAAAACTAAAAATAAGAATAATCATTTGAATTACAATAGGGACCTCGCAGGTCGTGACCTGCTCGGGCCCTAATTAAAGCTGCAAGCAGCGATGAACGGGCCCTCGCAGTCCACGTGTGTCGGAGAGTACTGTCGTCATGGTGTGCTGCAGTGGTGGCCTGATGGTGCTGCATACTGTATGCGGCGTGCTGAATGCGTGGGCTGTTGCAAGCATGGGCTGCTACAGGCAAGATGAAAGAAGATACCCAGAAGTTAGAAAAAGTTCCTGCATTGTACATGTAAACCAAACTACAGAAATTGCATTTCCTGGATGGAAGAATCTGGAAGAATCACCCCTGATAAGCTGAAACAGCTTTAAAAGGTGGCCATTTTGAAAGCTGAATGCTTGAAAAGGGTGAAAAGCTGAAAAGTTGTGAGCTGAAAGAGCTTAAAAAGCTGGCCATTTTGAAAGATTAACAGTTTCTGTAGTTAAGCATAAAGCTGAACGTTTTCAAAAAAGCTGGAAAAGCTGAAAAGTAAGAGGGCTGAAAGGGCTTAAAAAGGTGAAAAGTTTTTCTGGCTGCATATGCTGGAGCAGTAGCAGAAACGAAGTGGACATGTGCCCATAAGAATGAATGGGAAAACGCTTCCTCCTCCTGTAAGTTTTGAAAAAAGTGTACAGGTCATCACCAAAATATTCATACAGTGAGTAACAGCAGACATTGCTGAACTGTGAACATTTTTCTGTAGAGTGAAAAATGAGTGCACCAGAGTGAGAGACAAACAGGTACCATGTGCTCTCCTCCATAAATGTAGGCTCAAAATTAACGTGGCGGCTTATGGGGGAGTTGCTGGAGTCCTTGTCACTCTAGGGCTTCTACAGTCTACTACTGAATTGGGGGCTCGTCCGGGATTTTCTTCGTAGCGCGTTGGGTAAGTGTAGTGGGTTTTGTTCCCTCATTCTCTCTTTGGCTGGTTGGCAGTTTTTTCTTTGTGGAGTAGTGTGAGTATGGCAGAGTTTAAATTAGAAGATCTTTTTACTGAACCAACCGAGTTCAAGTTGGCTCAGTGTAAAAAGGCTGATTTGGTTAGGGTTGCTGAGTTTTTCGATGTGCATGTGCCAGAAAAAATAAATAAACAGGAGCTGAGGGAGCTCCTGCAGGCAAAGCTGAGTGAAAGGGGTTTGCTCGGTGTCTCGGCCCATCCAGTGGGAGCTGAGCAGGGTGAAGATGCTGGTATTCCTGCCCCACTCCAGGCCCTCCCAGTACCAGCTGGTGCGACGGCAGAGGAGCTCAGGCTGACTCTGCGCATTAAGGAGGTGGAGGTGAGACAAAAGGAGTTGGAGGTTGAAGCCATGCATTTAAAAGTTAAGGCTCTGGAGCTAGAGCGGGGAGCCGCTGTAACTCCCAGTCCTTCAGTCCCTTCACCTAGTCCCCACACTCGTGATCGCTTTGAGGTGAGTAAGCACATTGCACTTGTGCCACCATTTCGAGAATCTGAGGTAGATTCGTATTTTAATGCTTTCGAGCGTATCGCAGCCACACTAAAATGGCCGAAAGAAGTATGGCCTTTGTTGTTGCAGTGTAAATTGGTGGGTAAAGCTCAGGAAGTGTGTAATTCTCTGTCAATTGAAGATAGTCTCAATTATGATATTGTGAAAGCCACTGTCTTGCGGGCTTATGAATTAGTGCCTGAAGCCTATCGGCAAAAATTTAGAAAATGCGAAAAAAATGCCACCCAGACATTTGTGGAATTCGCGAGGGAAAAGGGAGCATTATTTGATAAGTGGTGTCAAGCCAGTAAAGTGAACACTGTGGACGAATTGCGCGAACTCCTGCTTTTGGAGGAATTCAAAAATTGTCTTCCGGAAAAAGTTGTGGTCTATTTGAATGAGCAAAAGGTTGCGTCACTTACCGCTGCAGCTGTGTTGGCTGATGAATTCGCTCTCACGCACAAAAGTGTGTTTTCTCCACCCAGCCGTCGTGATTCAGTTCCGGCTGACAGAAGAGTTAAATCTCCAAAAATTGTGCGTCGTAATCAAACTGCTGTGCCCGAAGCTCGTGAATGTTTTTATTGTCATGAGCCAAGTCACTTTATTGCCGTCTGCCCCGCTCTTAAAAAAAAAAGAGCAGTCTAAACATGTAAAAGGTCCATCTCCTGTGGGTTTAATACAGACAAGATCCAGCTCTGTCCAGTTTTCCAACATGTCTGATAAGGAAGTGATAGATGCAGATTTTCGTCCGTTTGTAACCCAGGGTTTGGTTTCTTTGGCGGGGGAAAAAATAAAAATTCCAGTTACAATCCTACGGGACACTGGCGCAAAACAAACATTTATCCGTGGAGGTGTCCTGCCTTTCTCAGAGAATTCTTATTGTGGTGCTGATGTTCTGGCTTGGGGGGTCAAAATGAGCGCTGTCCGCGTCCCTTTGCATTTTGTTGAACTGTCTTCACGTTTTGGGTCGGGAAAATTCAGAATGGCTGTGAGACCTCAGTTGCCAATCGCAGGGATAGATGCCATCTTGGGAAATGATTTGGCGGGGAAAAATGTTTTTCCTGCTCCTGAGGTGACAGATGACCCGATCCCCTCTGCATGTGATTCTGTGTCGGGTGAGTTGAACTCACCACCTGTGTTTCCTGTGTGCGTGGTGACTCGTGCACAGGCCAAAAAATTTGAAGACTGTGTAGATTTAAATGATTCATTCATGTGTGGTTCTGAACTAATGGGTCAACAATTAGAGAGTGAGAGTGGTGGCAACAGAGTGTCCGTTGAGCTGCAACCCAATGAAGAAGGGTAAAAAATGTTAGTTAATAGAGAGCAGCTGATCGAAGAACAGGAAAATGATGTTACGTTAATGTCTTGTTTTTCGTTTGTGAACCAGAAAACCCCTGATAAGGCGGTGTCTTACTTTCTGGATGAGGGTGTTTTGATGCGCACTTGGACCGGTGGTGTGACGCACGAACCAGTGCGCCAAATTGTTGTGCCGCAGTCTCTACGGTATCAAGTTCTGTGTTTGACACATGATCATTGTTTAGCTGGACATTTGGGCATTAGAAAAACATATTACCGTGTTCTCCGTTACTTCTTCTGGCCCGGACTGAAGTCTGATGTTGTGCGGCATTGTCGTTCGTGCCATACCTGTCAAAAAGCAGGGAAGCCGAATCAAACTATTCCTGCGGCTCCATTGAAGCCCATTCCTGTTGTGGGGGAGCCCTTCGAACATGTAATTGTTGATTGTGTTGGTCCATTACCCAAAACCAAATCTGGTCACCAGTACATTCTCACAATGATGTGTGCTGCCACACGTTTTCCTGAGGCCGTCCCATTGCGCAGCCTCAAGTCCCGTGCCATCGTGAAAGCACTGATAAAATTCTTTTCCACCTTTGGCCTTCCAAAACGTGTCCAAAGTGATCAGGGTTCCAATTTCATGTCCCGTGTTTTTGCCCAGGTCATGTCCGAGCTCCATGTTAAACATCATAAATCCAGCGCTTACCATCCAGAAAGTCAAGGTGCATTAGAACGGTTTCATCAGACTTTAAAAACCATGCTGCGCAAGTTTTGCAATCAGTCCAACAGGGAGTGGGATGATGGGTTGCCTCTTTTGTTGTTCGCAGCCCGTGAAACTGTGCAGGAGTCCTTGGGTTTCAGCCCGGCTGAGTTGGTTTTCGGCCACACGGTGCGAGGTCCCCTCCGCCTGCTGCGGGAGAAATGGCTCTCCGATGAGGCTAAACCCAACGAAAACCTTTTAGATTATGTTAGTTCGTTCCGGGAACGTTTGCATAATGCATGTGATCTGGCCCGTAAATCCCTTGCGTGTCATGTCAACATGCTCAAAAAGTACGTTGACCGTGGGATCGCCAAAAGAAAACTCAGGTGTGTCATGTCAACATGCTCAAAAAGTACGTTGACCGTGGGAAAGTTGATGGTTCCTCTTCTGTAGTGTCACCTGTTGCCTCCGTTTCGGTTGTCCAGTCCTCCTATAACCCCAGCGATGACGGGCTGGATGATAAATGTGTTCCGGTGTCCTGTGCTCGGCTCCAAAATTAAAAAATTCTGTCAGATTTGGATGCGTATTTGAAGCATTTGCCTGATTCGTCCCGAAGTGACATCAGTGGGATTATCCAAGCGCATCCAACTCTGTTCGGTGACATTCCCACGCAAACAAATGTCCTGTCCCATGATATTGATGTGGGTAATCACAAGCCTATCAAACAGCACGCATATCGGGTCCACCCGACTAAGCGCGCTGTTATGCAGAAAGAAGTAACGTATCTTCTTGAACATGGTCTTGCTGTCCCTAGTAGAAGTCCTTGGAGCTCACCTTCTCTTGTGATCTGGCCCGTAAATCCCTTGCGTGTCATGTCAACATGCTCAAAAAGTACGTTGACCGTGGGATCGCCAAAAGAAAACTCAGGTGTGTCATGTCAACATGCTCAAAAAGTACGTTGACCGTGGGAAAGTTGATGGTTCCTCTTCTGTAGTGTCACCTGTTGCCTCCGTTTCGGTTGTCCAGTCCTCCTATAACCCCAGCGATGACGGGCTGGATGATAAATGTGTTCCGGTGTCCTGTGCTCGGCTCCAAAATTAAAAAATTCTGTCAGATTTGGATGCGTATTTGAAGCATTTGCCTGATTCGTCCCGAAGTGACATCAGTGGGATTATCCAAGCGCATCCAACTCTGTTCGGTGACATTCCCACGCAAACAAATGTCCTGTCCCATGATATTGATGTGGGTAATCACAAGCCTATCAAACAGCACGCATATCGGGTCCACCCGACTAAGCGCGCTGTTATGCAGAAAGAAGTAACGTATCTTCTTGAACATGGTCTTGCTGTCCCTAGTAGAAGTCCTTGGAGCTCACCTTCTCTTCTCGTGCCAAAATCAGACCAGACTCCACGTTTCTGCAATGATTACCGTAAGCTAAACAATATCACCAAACCAGACTCTTTTCCGATTCCGCGCATGGATGATTTGGTTGACCGCGTCGGTTCGGCAAAATTTATGACCAAATTAGACCTTCTAAAGGGATATTGGCAAGTTCCGCTGACACCACGCGCATCTGAAATTAGTGCATTTGTTACACCTGATCATTTCCTGCAGTACACTGTAATGCCGTTTGGCCTACGTAATGCACCTGCCACTTTCCAGAGGTTAATGAATACTGTGCTAGGTGGCGTTCAAAACTGTGGTGTTTATCTGGACGACATAGTCGCTTATTCGTTAACCTGGTCGGACCACATTGAGACTCTACGTGAGATTTTTGGTCGTTTGCGTACAGCTTCCCTCACTCTTAATTTGGCCAAATGTGAGTTTGGGAAGGCGGTGATCACTTATTTAGGTAAGCAGGTGGGGCAGGGTTGTGTTAGTCCTGTCTCCGCCAAAGTGCAGGCTATTTTAGATTTCCCAGCTCCTCAAACGCGTCGTGAGCTCCGTCATTTTCTGGGGATGGCTGGGTATTACCGTGCATTTTGCAGGAACTTTGCGGAGGTGACAGCTCCACTGACCTAACTAGTGAGCCCCAAAAGATCTTTTGTGTGGTCAGAGGACTGTCAGAGTGCCTTTGAAGCTGCAAAAGCTCTCCTCTGTAGTGCCCCTGTGCTGGCTGCTCCAAACTTTGACCGTCCGTTCAAGCTGGAGGTTGATGCCAGTGCGCATGGAGCGGGCGCAGTGTTGCTACAGGAGGATGACCGTGGCATTGACCATCCTGTTGGATATTTTTCCAAAAAGTTTTTAAAACACCAGCTGCACTACAGCACGATTGAGAAGGAGGCTTTTTCATTGTTGTTGGCTTTGCAACATTTTGCTGTCTATCTGAGTTCTTGTTCAGTGCCCACTGTTGTTTTTTCAGACCACAATCCCTTAGTGTTTTTAACCCAGATGCAAAACAGCAACCAGCGTCTTATGCGTTGGTCCCTACTGGTGCAGGATTTTAACATTAAAATCCAATATAAGAGGGGATCAGAAAATGTTATGGCAGATGCGTTATCGAGAAGTGGATAAATCAAACATTTTCTGTGGGGGAGAAAATGTTTGATTTTCTTTGGGTGGGGAGGTGTTATGTGTAATGCTATTGTGTGGCTCGTGTACTGCTCTGTCTCTCTCTCCCCCTCCTCCTTGTCCCCCTCACTGTCTGTGATTCAGTGTCCGGCTGCAGGTGTGCAGCATGTGGGTCAGCTGACCGAAGCCTCGGAGCTGATTGGTTGGGCCTGGCTATAAGCTCCAGCTGGCGTTGGGCTCCCGCCCCTTCTTCCTCTTTCCATCCCCAACAATGAGACCTGCGCAGATCTTTGTCCAGCAAGACTGTGATTCAGTGTTGTAAATAGTGTGTTGTGCTAAGAAACAAGAGCAGATTTCGTAGGAAGGAGAAGCCACTTTATTTTGTACCTTTTTCTCCTGTTTCTGAGTGTAGGAGTAAGTTAAGAGAATGTCTTTACACACACCTTTAGCTTGGTTTTGTTTATTGTTTTGGCATTGCTCCTGTCCGAGCCACAATAAAATGACTGCTCAGAATTTTCCGTTTGTAGTTTAACATTCTTGGGGATGAGAAGAGGATGGGGGGGCCTCTTTCATGTTATGGACCCAGGTTCCCCTAGACTGGGGTCGTAACACTGAACTGTGAACATTTTTCTGTAGAGTGAAAAATGAGTGCACCAGAGTGAGAGACAAACAGGTACCATGTGCTCTCCTCCATAAATGTAGGCTCAAAATTAACGTGGCGGCTTATGGGGGAGTTGCTGGAGTCCTTGTCACTCTAGGGCTTCTACAGTCAAACGTTTGAGTGCTCTTTAGCATTCACACTAATAATGAGATGACTACACTGTGTGACAGACTCTTAAACAGAGGTTTGTATCTATTAGCAAGGCAGCGTTTTTCGTCACTTAGCAATAAAAGCACCACCTATTGGCCGATTTTTAGCAAATTATGCACAAATCTTCATGTGGCTATGGAACACAATTAGCAAAAGTTCTGTGGTGATCTGACTGTCTTTGGTCAAGATATGTGAGACTGTCTGTTTGGACCACAATGTGCAGGAAATTGTTGTTTTATATTTTGGGCGTTGTTTGGATGATCACAATTCTTTTGATAACTTTTTGTCAGGAGGGTCCACAGATGCTGCATACAAAGTTTGGTGCAAATCGGTCAAATCGCCTAGGAGGAGTTCAAAAAAGTAAGTTTTTCATTTTATGCGATTTTGCGAATGGAAATTTATCACAAAAGTGGGCGTGGTCTACATCCTACAATTCAGCTCAATTAAGGGAACAGGTAGATAAAAGGTTTAAAAATGTGCAACATATTATGTGGGAGTTATTGGCCAAAAACGCTTTTATCTTGATAAGAGCACCACTTGCTGGTCATTTTTAGTGTGTGAGTTTCAGGGGCCAATCTAAACCACCCCTATGAATTTCATTGCCATAAGTGTTATGGTGTGGGCACAGTACCAAATATTGAATTAGACTGCCACCAGGGCGCCACCTAGTGGTGGATCGGTAACACCTTCATCAAATATCCTCAGGAGGGCATTGGCAATAACTCTACCAAGTTTTGTCTCAATCTGACCAATATATCTGGAGATATAAAATACTTGTATATAAAATACAATAGATATGAAATATAAAATACAGTAAAGTATGAAGGTTTCTTGTGTACTAAGTGCAAAAACAATATGTAAAGATAAGTATATAGCATTCTATACACAATTAGTTTGTAGTATGCCATTGGAATGCCACAATACAGCTTGTGAAAATCAGCCCCATACTAAAAATATGCCTAGCTACATTTCAGTCATGTATGATGGGAGCAGTTAGATGTTAGAAGCACTAACTGTTTAAAGTATACTCAAAACTGCAAACATGCATAGAAACAAACCCACTTGACTGAATGTAATGTTGATGCAGATTAATCTCCGACAACGCAATGCACAAAAGACGTGGAGGGGGCTGCTTACAGCTGTGAAGTGTTGAACAAACAGGAAATGCAACAGAAAGACAACTATAAATATATGTAGGCATTACAAAAATTACATTTTGAAGGTATTTCTGGGGTTCAAAGTGAACAGTTCTGTTTGCATTGAGACCTTAACGACACTAGCTTCCAGTAGGTGGCAGCACAAGACTGCACTAAAGTTCCCTTACTGACAAGTTCAGGGACATTCCATACCTTTGATTATTCTCATCAGTGTCTCTCTGAACTTTCACCGTGTTTCAGCTGTTTTGTCTTGATGCACTTGAAACCCTAATTATGCTTAGTGAAGTATAGTATAGTAAAGAATTTACAGCCAGCTTTGTGTTGTCATAGGGAGATCCTTTTAGCAGGTGAAAGACTTTCTGACCGCTGACCTTCTGTCATAAACTGTCAAGTTAGATAAGAAGCTTTATTTGACACTCAGTGCACCTCAGTTTGAGGGTAAAAATATGTTCTTACTGTGAAACAGCTACTTGTGAATAGCCCTGCTCTTGCTTTATTTGACCCAGAACTACCGACCATAATCTCAAGTGATGCATCAGATTATGTTCTGGGTGCTGTATTCACTCAGCTGCATTCTGATCACAGAGAACGTACAGTCGCATTTGCATCAAGGACGCTGACGCCAACTGAGAGGAAATATTCAACTGTCGAGAAAGAAGCTCTCGCGTGTCTGGGCAGTGGAGAAATGGAGGACATACTTGTGGGGCCGGAAATTCACACTGCGCACTGACATCAGGCTCTCACAACACTTCTCTCGACAAAAGGGACTGACAGAGCAGGGATGTGCATTGCAAGATGATCTGCGCGCCTTTATCTGTTTCGCTTATGATGTTGTGTATCGGGCTGGTTCACTAAATCACATAGCTGATTGCCTCTCACGCTTATCTCTGCCTGCTGCCTCTCCTCTCACTATAGACTCCGATCCTGAATTAGTGGCTTTGCTGTCAACATGCCCTGTCTCAGTGACTGCTGGTGAGTTTGAGGATGCTTCCTGCTCTGAGCTTGCTTCTCTGCATGTGCAGATCCACCAGCAGTGGCCAGTGTCTGTGAAGGCTGTGGAGCCAATTCTGCAGCCTTACTTTCTCTTTGCACCACACACTCATCGCTCTAGCGCACGAAGGTCACCAGGGCATTGTGAGAACAAGACGGCGCTTACGAGAATTGTACTGGTTCCCTGGAATGGATGCGCTGGTACATTCTCAAATATCTGCATGCTCAGTGTGTCAAAGCTCAGACAAGATTGCAAAGGTTTTTGAGGCACCGCTGCAACCTGTGCCTCTACCTGAGGGCCGCTGGAATAAATTGGGCATGGATATAGTTGGACCCTTTGAAACTGCAACTTACGACTGCAAGTTAGCAATCACACTCATAGATTACTACTCAAAATGGCCCGAAGTAGCTTTTGCAGCATCAGTCACAACAGAAACTGTGCTTGGATTTCTCAGCAGTGTGTTCAGCTGGTATGGTGATCCAGAGTCCCTGGTTACTGACAATGGACCACAATTTACATCTGCTGCATTCTCATCATTCCTGAAAGAAAGAGGTATCACTCATATCCGCACATCCCAGCTGCTAATGGTGCAATAGAGCGGTTTAACAGAGTCTTCAAAAGCTGTGTCCAGGCCATGATGCTTCAGAACAAACCATGGAAAAAGGCCACAGCTGATTTCCTACAAGCATATCGTGCTACACCACATGCCATGACCGGTGCATCACCATTCAAACTAATGCACGGCCGCAAGATGAGAACAAAGCTCAACGTGCTCTCTCCTCCTGCCATGATAGCACGTAATGCTGTGATGCGTAGCAGGGTGTCACTTCGCCAAAAGCACATGAAGAAGTACTTTGACACAAGATGCGGTGCTCGCATTCCTTCATTCCGAGAGGGAGACAAAGTACGGGTGCGCAAACCTGTACACGTGTTAAAGGGACATCAGAAATTCTCTGCACCCATCACGATCAAAAAGCAAGTGGGTCCTAGCACCTACATCTTGGATGATGGGATCCATCATGGCATGCTTCCCATTTGACTTCAGTACCCACTGAGCTTCCTGAAAACTCAACTCAGTCAGAAACTGAAGTTGTAGGAACTGTTGAGCCTGGAAAAGTGCAACAAACCGGAAGTCGTCCTGTTAGAGCACATAATCCACCAGCTTGGCTCAAAGACTATAAGACTTAACAGATTAAAAGGACAATGTGGTTACAGGATGTTGTTGTGATGATGTTAAAGATAAGTTGCTTTAAGAATTTAGTGATTGAGTTGAATGTTAGCAGACTTCCTTACAGGGTTGTTGTGAAACAAAAAGATATTTAAAAACAACGACAATGTTATTAATTTCTGTTGAACACAAATAAGCGGTCTATGTTGAAGCATAGGTTGTGTGTTAAACCTTATTTACATTATGTGGCCTCAGGTGTAAAGACTTTGAAGAGAGAACTGACAAGAGAGAACTGACAAAAACATAAATCCTTTAGATTTATGTTTTTATATAATACATTACAGCTGAAGGAAGAACTGTTCTTAAGTAAAGGGGGAATGTTGTGTTCACTTAGATTTCTGTGTTCTCGTTCTGCCACAAGGGGGGCACTGTGAGGTAGTGAGCGAAAAAGAAGAAAGGCAGAAGTAACTACCTGTTGTTGTTGATCCTGAGAACTAAAGAGAAGGTGTTTTGCACTTGTGTTACAATGCAGTAATAAAACCTGTTACTACCACAATTACTTTTGTTTTATTATTGGACTCACCCACACTGCACCTTTCAAGCAGCTAAAGCTGGATTTTTCTGCTCCAGCTTCACAAAAATTTGTGACACAGACTGAACTGAAAAAAAAAAAAAAATCGCAATAGTTACTTTGCCTGGTAACTAGTTACTTTTAAAGAGGAGTAATTCAGTTACTAACTCAGTTTCTTTTTGGGAGATGTAACTAGTAACTATAACTAATTACTTTTTAAAAGTAACGTGCTCAACACTGCTGATGGCAGAGAATATCATGCAAGGTTCTGACCTGCTCATCAGGAGCCATCATGAGCTCTTCCTCACCAAAGCACCCTACAATGGTTCTATGCTAACCCATTCACACACACTCACAGAACAGCAATTGAGATTAATTTTGGGTTCAGTATCCTGCATTGCAAGGACATGCATTTAGGCATTTAGCAGATGCTTTTGTCCAAAGCGACTTACAGTAATTCATACACACTGATGGCGGTGGCCAGGGGCGCTGCCAGGAATTTTGGACGCCATGACAAAAAAATCAAATTGGGCCCCCTCTGTGCAGCTGTTGTCACCACATCTCTAGGACCTAACTGTCCCATCAAAAGCTTTACATAACTAATTAAAGGCTTGCAACTGTCTTGCTTCTTGTTCAATACTAGTGCTAGTACAATATTTACTATTTATTTCATAATGATCATTATGTGAGAAAATAATTTGTGTTTCTAATTTCTGTCATTAATAAATATTTCATTTTCTTTTTTGTAATGGTAAAAAGAGCAAGAGAGACAGAAATCGAGTGTGGGGAAGAAATCCCCACAGACTCCCTGCAATGATGCCAACTGGCCTTTTTCACTCGGACAGGGAGGGGTACAGTTATGGGGAGACTAGGGTGCTGCTGACTCATCTGTTTTTAAGTCTGCTAAAAGGGGCAGGGACAGTGATTTAATATGAATATCTTGCTAAACGTTTCACTGCACTGATTAAATATTGATGAAATGTAGGCTAACATTAGTCTGTAGCTAGCTAGCTTATTTCATTATGGACATTAAGCCAACAGGTTAATACCGCTCACAGATTATAGGCTACCTACCTTTCTTGGTGAAAAACTGGGTTACAGATTGACAACCATTCCTTTGTCTTTCCTCTCTCTCTTTCTTCTCTTTCCTTTTTTGAAAACCAGAATTTGATTTAGGCAACATTGTGATCGCTATAGTTCTGGCGCATCTATTGACTGCAACTGAATACCGTCAGTAGCCCCTTTTAGATTGAAAAGGTGGCACATTTGCAGCAAGGTAAAGGCTGCAATGTGCCGCCTTGTCTATCCAAAAGGGAGGTGTAATATTCCAAGCCCGGATCTCAGCGGCTTTCCAGTTGCTCATCTTGACGTCCGCGGATGAAGTGATGGTCTGACTGCTGTGATCAGCTTTTTCCTGGTTTTAAAAATCCCCGGCTGTGGGTGCACAACAGTGCACGTCATCGACACCTCCCCCCATCTCACGCATTTGTCGGCACATTGACGACTCGGATTTACATAGCAATGGAGGTGGAAATAAGTGTACCCTCGGAGCATAAAAACGGCTACTGATAAGTGCGCTAAGGCAGGACCAAACCATTTCATCCAGATACGGGGGGTGGTCGGTCAATATAAACATAAACATACATGTATGTTTACTTTTCGGTTAGTGGGGATATTTAACTTTTACTGCCAAAAACAAGTAAAAACAAAGAGATCATTAATTGTATTATTATATTTGAATATACGCAATGATGATAGTTGGGTGGCTGTAGCTCAGCGGGTAGAGCAGATAGACTAGTGGTCGGGAATCCCGGCGCCCCCGGGGCGGAGCTGAGCTACATGTCAAAGAAGTATCCTTGAGCAAGATACTGAACCCCAAAATTGCTCCTGATGTGCAATTGGCACCTTGCAGGGCAGCCTCTGCCATCAGTAAGGGCCCTACGATAAGCTGATGACTCATCTGGGGTGTACCCTGCCTTCGCCCTTAGATAACTGGGATTGGCTCCAGTAACCTCCCTGCGACCCCTTGAAAAAAGGGATAAAGTGGCTACCGTGACCATCAGTGGTTGACAATGAATGAATGATAGTTTGATAATTTTATATTAGTTTTTAACTATTTTTTGGGGGCCCCTGGAATTGTCCTAACACCCCCCCCCCCCAAGCAAGGTGCCAACCGGCACACCTGTAGCAGTTTGGGGTTCAGTATCTTGCCCAAGGACACTTCAACATGCAGGCCAGGGGAATCAAACCAGCAACCTTCCGATAACAAGACACTTTTTTGATCCCCGGCATTTAGAGCTGGGGATTGAATCACTGACCTTCTGATTAGTGGACCACCCTCTCTACCTCTGAAGTCACAGCCGACCCATGACACTAAAGATTTTAGGTCATATGCTTGGATATCCCCCTCCCTGCTTTTGATATCCCCACCGTGGTCATTCATTTTTTATAACCAGTGGTAATCCTTCTTATCCCCTCTTCTGGTCAGACTAAATGAATGCATCTCATATTCCTGATAGTTCAATAAAAGGTTCAATAGATTTGCGTGTCTGCATTAAAGGCAAACCAACTTGATAGCACATGGCGAATATGGCAGACTCAACATCAGACTTCAAGTTAGTCAAAGCAGTCTTCAAGATGTTACGTGGGTTTTTATTTAGCATCTCAGGTCAACTTCATTTACAAGGGAGAGAGATATTTTAATGGCTTTTGAGGTGGTTCTTTTTAAGGGTTACGTGGGCTCTCTGCGTTTTGGTGGGAGTTCTACGGCCTCTTAAGAGATTCTAGAGATTCTCGACAGATCTTGTAAATTCTTAGGTTCCAGGGATTCTTGAGAAGGTCCTTAGGAGGTTCTGAAGGATGTTGAAGGATGTTGAAGCAAGCCTTCTGGGGCTCTTGAGGTTTATAGATTATATAAATTCTTGAGGAGGTGTGGGATCATTGAAAATATTCCATTAGGTCCAGTGGGGATTTGAAATGGTTCTTTTGGGGTAGCAAGGCCTCCTGGGATTTATGACAGGATTCCAGGTGTACTTAGTCCACGTTTATACATAGTAGGGTATTTAGAGAAACGAATATTTCCCCCCCTCCGTTTTCAAAAATAACGTTGTGCACACAACATCGTTTTCAAAAAAGTTACATTTACATCAACCCGCATAAATACGCCTTCGAGCGCCATTATAACTATGCCAAACCTATGGGCGGCAGTGTAGGAAGAAGGATAAAGCCATGCAAGCCAATCAGAATCCTCAGAATCAACAACAACAAATAACACAAGCGACTTCCTGTTCCTTTCAAAACAACGCTCACATGCCATTAAGCATTTTCTGGCGCATACCTTAATGAGTGTGAGAACCTAAAACCCCGTTTCTCCCAGTTGACATGACAACACATAACCGGAGTTTTCCAAATTCTCCACTTTGGCTGGAGTTTTTAGAAATAATCGTTTTCTGTGATAAAAACGGGGTTTTCGTGTAAATGAGAGGCCAAACCGCCTGGAAATATCTGCGTTTTCCCTTCGTGTAAACGGGGCTTTAATATAATAATACCAGGGGGTTCTTGACAGAAATCGGTGGGAATCTTGAGACGTTCAAGGGAAGAGGTTGCAAGGTCAGTGAAGGGCTCCTTAAAGGGGTTCTAAGGAGTCTTGAAGGAATTCTAGGGGATCTCTCAAGGGTCTATGAGGGGTCTCAGTAGGCCTGCACGATTAATCGTATTTTCATCGTCATCGCGATGTGAACGTGCGCGATAAACCCATCGCAAAAGCTGGTCTGAAGTGCGATAAGTTTTGTTTACATCCGCCATGCTTTCACACTCAGCGTGCTGACATTTGGCCAATCAGATGCGGCCCTGGACACATAGGCAATGCATGCACACCGTTTAGCCAATCAGATGACGCCCAGCTCTGCTCACATTCCTGCGTGAAAGTTAGTAGCCAGAGTAAACAGGATGGCGGAGGCAGGAGAGCGGAGCGGTGAAAAATGAAAGAAATAGCAGCTCCGCGGTTTGGAGATACTTTGGACTCAAGCCAGAAGACAATTTACAGACTCAGGTACTGTGTAGGACCCGCAGAACAGTTGTAGCAACATCCAGAGGTAACACCACCAACCTCCATCACCACCTGCTGCACCACCATAAAGAGCTGCACGAGCAATTTAAGTCAGTCTAGAGCGCAAACGTCGAGCTGCAGTTAAGTAACACGGCCATCACTGCAGCAACAGTAACATGTGTAAATTAATGTTATA